>VWPW01001948.1:70296-162796 GCA_013389825.1 Crypturellus undulatus | reverse complement strand
ACAGTGGACAGTGTACTTAAATTTCAATGATTTAAAACCCAAGCTCCAAAGTAGTGAACATACAAAAAGTTAATTCGAAACCTTCTTTCATTATCTTTGACAACAACTACTTTCTCAAAATATAATTATACAAATGCAAACACAGCTACAAACCACTTTTATTCCTTCCATCTAGCTCTTTGGTTGCTTATTAGGAAACTTTATTCTTACTAGAATCTCCATTTTCAAGAAAGGAGGGAGGTAATACCAGATAATTCCACAGTTACAAGATTCAAGAGGATGTAGAAAAGTATCACAACTATACTGTGTAATACTTTATCTTTTTTAAACAATTACTTTATCTTTTTTAAACAATTTCTTTATCCCCAAAATGCAAAAGTTTCAGCGAAAACAAAATTAAAGATCTAAGGAAAGAAAAAAAAAATCTTAGACATTCATTCAAATACAGGACATCTTGTTCAACACTATAAACCAAGTAATGAATATTCTTGTAGAATTCAAATATTCAGATATTCTTGCAGAATATTCAAAATTTGGTTCCACTGCAAACTGCCTCTGGGAAATTAGAGCCAGAAATGTTCACCAGAAATGTTCCTGTACTTATAAAAGTACACGTATTCATTAGTTGCCTGTCTTTTGTGTCTGTGAAATTACGTGCTTAAACAAGGTGAGCACTTCTGAAAACTCTGCTAGTGCTTCTTTATTTGGCTGTTCCTTTAGGGTGCATCTGTGTTTTAGCTGGAATCAGAATTGTGCTTTTGAACCAGACATCCCGACTGCCCGCTTCTGCTCTGTCTGCATTGTGGTGGGCACTCAGGGCACAGAATGCAGCTTCCTTCGGATGAAACCGAACAGCAAGATGTGCTCCAGGACTGCACCTAATGCACTCTAAATGCAAATAGGGATTCAGCCCATGGGACTGCGTCCAAAGCAAAAATTCATCAAATGTGTATCGTACAGGCATGATGTCCTCAGCACAAACTATTTCACTCTACAGATCTGCTCTTACTAGTCCACAGTACTTATTACCATAGCATTACATCTATTTCCATAACAGGACTTAAAAGCCTAATGAAAGATTTCAGTTTAGGTAACTATGACACACACGTCTTAATTTCTTACCCTAAAATCCCTTCATCAACTAAATTACTATTTCAGAACGTGCATGGGAACAGCTCAAACTTATCAGTATCAACCTGATACCGCTCCCGTATATAAAGCCAATAAAGACCTGAGAAAGAAGTGTTTCTCCAACCTTCTCTCCTGTTTTGAGGTTTTTGTTTTGTTTTCTTTTTTTTTTATTGTTTTTTCGGTAGGTGGTCTCAGAGCATGACTAACATGCACCAGGTCCAGGTTGCCCAAAATACATAGGCAGCTGCCTCTTCCTTCTAAAATAACACAAGAGGAGACATCTGCTCTTCCACTTTAAAACAGAGGGAGGAAGAAATTTCCTAGGAGCTGGAACTTTTTTTGTGGTTCAAATCCTCAACCCTCATATCTGATTTTTGCTCTAAAAACCTAATGGCAGGTATGGGCACCAGCCATCCTTTCTGTTGAAAGTCTGAACTCTACTAAATAAAATTTGAGATTATTGGGAAGAAAGAGGAAGAAAGAAAAAAATCCTGAATCCAATGAACAGCATCTGTTCAGAGAGAGAGAGACTTCGATTCTTACCTTTCTCTATGGCCTGCATACACATTTTACGTGAAACCTTCACAAGTAAATGCAGCAAGAACCACCAGAGCGATGTTCAGAAACTGCTCTTCCATTCAGCCAAAGAAGTGAGCTATCTCAGACAATATTACCATACTACTTTTTACTTTCATTTGCTGATCTGATGAATCTCATATTAATTTCATATTAATTTCAAATAAATAGTTTGACATATATATGGTTATGTATATATACATATGACTCTATCTATGTCTATATCATCTACATCTATATCTATATAGACAGATTTAGATAGATATCTATGTATAGATATCAATATTTATCTATAGATATGGAATATAAATATAGATTTAGGTATATAGAAGATATATCTATAGATAGATATCGATATTGATAGATATAATAGCTGTATAGCATAATACATATAGGCAAATTTTACGGGAGAGAGAAGCTATTTGTCTGAATTCCGGGAAGAGAAGGAATCTAAATCTGGTCTCACCTGCTACAGAGAATGCAGGAAGTGGTTGCTATCATCTATCACTATCCATCCTTCCTCCTGCTGTGGTGAAAAAGAAAAAAATGCTCTTATTTTTAAAAGAATAGGAATAGGTCCATTATTTTCATGGATGGATTCTGGAAAGTGAAAAGAAGTTAGACCTAAGCACCAGGAAGAGTAGGGAGTAACAGATAAACAGACACCTCCTATTGACACACCTCTCCTTTGAGTATCCTCCGTTTCTTGAACAGCCTTTGTGTGATGTCTAATGCTACCATGTGTCTCTAGGCTAAGGCATTAGCAAAGAGTGAAACCACTTGAGCCCTTCAAAATACTGAAGCAGCTTCCCCTTCCCCCAGCTCCCCAAAATGACAGTGATCTTACTTTCTGCAGCAAGTGGTCAGTGAGGTGCTATAAAGCTGCAGATTCAAGTGCTCTCTTTACCTTTTTTGTTTTTCTTTTAATGTACAGCGTCATAGCAAGTTGCACATCAACTAGTGAGCTGGGGTACAAACCACAGAGAGAGCCGCAGTATGAGCAGGGCTTCATACCGCTCCCCACGCCCCCAGCCCAGTGCACTTACAGCCCCAGTCTGAGCGTCCTGCACGGCAGCACAGGCGCCCCGCTTCAGCAGCGCGCAGGAACAGTGTTGGTGGGACCAGAAAGGGTCTCGTCACTGCCGGTATGGAGATGGTACCCCGTTTGTGCTGCCCCGACAGGATGTGCCTACAGTTGTGATATCCCCCTCAGGAGGCTGGATGATGAACGTGCAGAGGCAGAAGCACAGGAAGGCCATTCAAAAAGGGCCAAGCCACACACAACAGTTTGGATTTACCACAATAATGCAATTGCATTGGTACCAAATCATTCGGGATTCTTTTGGTTAGGAAAGTTAGGAAGATTGTTCTTTTAAATGTTCAATATTCCAGTTATTTTATTTTATTTTATTTTATTTTATTTTATTTTATTTTATTTTATTTTATTTTATTTTATTTTATTTTTAAAAAAGCCTTTGCTTCCAGTCCCACAGACTAAAAATCTATATTTAAATTTCTTGTTGGAAGGTTATTTGGTGGCAGCCTTCTTTGAAAGCATGTAACACTTACAAGAACTATGAGTTGCTCCCTCATTAATGCAGCCCACTTTCAATCTATTTTTCATCAACTGATACATCCCTAAATATTTTCTTTTAATATAATGTCTTAGAATTTACACAGTGAGATTCAGTATGCTGCATGGCTGTGAGGAAGTGCATACTGTGATGATTGCAGCTCGTCCATGATGAAAAATGTCTGTCATTATATGCTGCTGCCTCCCTGGCTCTTGTGTGCAATTATATAGCTACACTTCTGGGCAATCAAAATGCTTTTTATAGAGAAATTCCACATAGTCAAGCAAAAAAAAAAAAAAAAAAAGATATCTACACTAAGCGTTCTGCACCTAGAAGAATGGGACCATAGAAAGTTTAGTAGGTTAAATTGTATGTGTTTATTTGGAATGCATGCTCTGGCAAAGGCCACATTTGCAAGGGCAAAAGAGTAAAACACGCACATTTAGGCTAATGCAGAAATAAATAAATAAATAAATAAATAAATAAAATAGAAGTCTCTACTTACTTATGCTACATACAAAAGCATTACTGAGAAAGGAAGATATATATACATATATATATATATGTATATATAGCAGAAAGCAGTAACTCTGAAACCTATCACACTGCATGCACAAAAGTGGACTGTCCATGCGCTTGAGAAAATTCCCATGGAATCTACTCAATTCTTTCTCTAGACCTCAAATTGGCTGTGTATGTAGAGGCTACATGCCTAATTCCCACGTGCAGAGTCTACTCTCTGAAGTGCCTCCTTTTTTAAAACCATGCCTGTGACTACATGTCTTATCAGGAAAAAAGTAGGAGGAATCCCAATGTTTTCTCTTGCCTCATGGGACTTATATTTTAAATATAAATACAGTTTATTGACAAATATTTTAAAATCTCTATTTTTTGATATTTTGATCTGAAAACTCTCACCATGAATTTGCAGAGAGGGCAACATGAATCTGCTTTTTTATTGGATGGAAAATTTCGCCAAAAGAATTATATGAGGTTCTATGTGTATCTCTAAATTAAAACAGAAAAATAAAGGTTTTGAAATAGTACTAGAAGGAAATCTTGTGTACACACTTTCCTTCTCTCTTTCCTTGCCCCCAGCATTTAAAGGCAGCAGGAGCACTGTGACAACACAGACAGCTAATTGCAAGGAAATAGATGTCTGATGCCATTAACACTGCCCACTTTCCTTGGACATTTAAAATAAAAACAAAACACGCCACTGGGCACACAGTTCTCTCCCCGGGGTGGAGATGAGAGAGAGCCTGAACTACACGTGATAGATGTTAAGTCAGATTGCTTAATGCACTACTGGAGGGAGCTCAGATAGATACACCTAATGAGGATACTGTTTGAACCTATATAGGGCAGAATACTTTTATCCTGCAGATTATAAATTGTCTTAATTTTAGTTAACAATGGTAAAACTCCACCAGCTGAACTGATGTAAGTTTTCATTTAACTGTTTCAACTAATTATAAATAATACTATCTCTGAAGGAAAATGACAAGTAGCCCACGTATTTAGGCTGCATAAAAAAAGGTATGAACTTTGGCACATACAGAGAAATAGAAACAAGCATTTGTGTCAAAAAAAAAAATCTGTTATTTGGTTTAGACTTGAAATTAGGAAAATAATGCCAAGATGATTGCCACATGCTCTAGGTGACCCTGCGTGTGCAGGGGGGTTGGACTAGATGATGTCTAGAGGTCCCTCCCAACCTTAACGATTCTGTGATTCTATGATCACATTTACAATGAGTAGTAAGGGAAATGGTACAAAGATCTTCCTCATTTCTTGAGAGAGTAAATGCAGGCTCAAGTGAAGATTATGATGAGAAGAAAAATACAAAACTCACTAATATTTGCTTGAAATCTCAAAAACATTTGCTTCTATTTGATCATAAATGACAGGATTAAACTATTTTATGAATTCAATTAGTATTTCTGATTTGGAAATACTCCTTCAAAATTCCATCCTGGTCCAGTTTTGAACAACTGTATTCTAAACCTCCAAGAAGAGGTTTGAAATATCTGTAGAATATTAATTGTCATAATTAATAACAATTAATAATAATAATTGTGCCTTGTTATAATTACTTGCCTTAAATCTGCAGCAATACTAGCTTTTCACTTCAAATAATATCTTTATTATAACCTACCTTCTTATTTAAATACAGCATGCCTTGTTTGTAACAGTTCTTATTTTCACACAAGAAAATATTAACTTGATTAGATTAGATTATATCACTTGTAATGATTCATTTTA
Source organism: Crypturellus undulatus (assembly GCA_013389825.1). Classification (NCBI taxonomy): domain Eukaryota; kingdom Metazoa; phylum Chordata; class Aves; order Tinamiformes; family Tinamidae; genus Crypturellus; species Crypturellus undulatus. The sequence goes on along the minus strand of VWPW01001948.1, from coordinate 157,250 downwards.
GTCAAGAAAAAAAAACAGACCATGTTATTGCTAGAAGTCAGAATCTGAGTATGTAGAAGCAGATCATATTGTTATTGAATGAATTTTCATCTGGGATAAATTATTGTACAATTCACTACCCTCTCTTATCTAGAGGAAAATTGAGTAGCTACTATTTACAATTTGGGCTAAAACATGAATTCACTGAAATCAGTGGGAGATTTTTCTATTAATTTTAGTAGCAGCAGGATTTGACCATTAATGTAATAAAACAGATAGTGTAAAAAAAAATCCCAGCTCATATCACTACTGGATTAGCAGCCTGCAATTAATTTGTAGCATCTCCAGTGGCTGAACAAAATTAAACACCCACAAATCTAGTTATGAAACATATATAAAGTTAAAGCAGATAACAGTTAAAAGTCTGACCCACCAATGTACTAAATTACTATTTGATATATAAACAAATCTTAATAAGTAGCCATTAATTTAACGGAGTGATTATCTAGAAAAAGTGGTTAATATTTTTATAGACAAAGTTTTTTTCAGTTTAACTCTATACTTATGCTGTGCCTTTTGTAGCCTATCTCGGAAATGATCACAGAAGTAAATTGCTTGTGCTTGTCTGTTGACTGTGATGTGGAGAGGCAGGCAGGGAGAGCAGCTGAACGCCTCTATTTATATATCTGGCTGGTTAGATTGAATGGACCTGCAGGAAGAACTAGCCCCATCAGAGCATCTTCAATGACTTCCATCTTGACCTTGGATCTGACCTTTGTTATGGTCCACTTCCATCTCCATAAAAATGAGCTAAAGGTTAGATTGTCATCTATTTGCTCTTTTATGTCTTCCTGGGCTTGATGATATATTCTAGTGCTAGAGCTGAATAAAACTGATTAATTATCACACTTTGCTGTGAGTGATAGCAAAAGAGTTTGCAGTCCACAAGTGAATGGTCATATGCAATTCCTCACAATGCTGAACTGACATTGTTATTCAAATCAGAAAATGCTGATTACTACTAGGGTAACAGAAGCAAAGAGGTTCCCACCACGGAATAAAATGAAAGGTCAAACAGCTTAAGGGATCAAACAAATAAAATATGCAAGATAAGCAATTTCAGTACTTGCATTGCTCTAATCTTGAATCGAGGCTCTTCCATCTGCACCCATTCGCATTGTGAAGGTAGCACATACAAAGAATGACCAAGTCACTCGTTCAGTCACAGCATATTATCCCACCGGAAGTGATAATGAGAATTTCCCAGCTTGTGGATGCCAGTGTTTTCCACATGCATCAAGGTGCGGGGTTGATTCATCTGTGCGTGTTCCATTTCTGCTCCTCTTCAAAGCCTATTCAAGAAAACATGCAGAGATCCTCATGTGTTTAAGTTAATCGTAATTTGTGTACGGAGGTGTGTATTTCGTGTGGAGAGAGGTTGCATTTAATGAAACATTCTATTGCCAGATGAAATAAAACAAACATGACACACATGTAAAATAAATTCAAGAAAGGAGATATAAGACATCTGTCTTATGTCTGAGCAGACTGTTTCTTGCTTACCAATGGAATTATATGAAACGTTATTTTAGAACTGTGATACCAACAAAGCCAAGACTCCAAAACAGTGTTGTCTCTTTGTAGGAACATGGTTCTCCTTAGGGAGAAGACCAAAAAATGCAATTATCTTCTCTATGTTTCATATTCAGCACTTATGTATTTCCTCAACATAATTCTCTTTTATTGTTTGTTTCCCTTGCTCACACATTTGCACATATAAGTTAGACGAAAGCTTTTTAGCATGGTCTTTCATGACTGCTACGAAGCGCCTTCAGGCTCTAAACATAGTCTTAAAATATGTTATGCAAACACATAGGAGCCTGGGCTGAGATTCAGTCCTGAACAGCCAGCCCCCTTCAGCTTTATATTCTCATGTTCTTTCTTGTGCTGTCTTGAAACTGAATTTCAGCAAAGGTCTTTGCCAAATCTGAGTTAGTAGAAACCCACCAGCTTTTCTTATGAAATCACTTCAGCTTAGAGAAAAGAAATCAAATCTATAGAGTCTGTCTCATTTTCTATCATTCTTTGTGACAATCTCATGATGACATGAGTGCCCTATATGATAACAGTCAGTGCCTATAGTATATTGAAGGTTATCAAATAATTTTAATATTGTATGCAGAGTTGTATGACTTCCATTTACCAGATTTAAGGGAGGATGCAATAGCAACAACTATCTTTAAAACAGCTCAGATGGTGCAAAAATGGCTGCATTATTTCCAGACCTTTGATTCAGAACTGTATCGTGCTTTTAAGATAAAACATCTAATCAGTTCTGTTTATTATTCATTAACTTTCTTTGCAAAACCAATCTATCTGATGTGTGAAAACTACCTCCCTTTTGCCTGTACATTGAAAGCAAAGCAGCCACTTGATAAGGAGAATACCTTTCCATGAGCCTTAAGTGTTCTTTTCTAACTATGGGGAGACACGCGCTTGAAATATTTCTGTTCTTAGTAATATGTTGTGGTCATCCTATGTCAGCTACATTCAGTAGTTGTAAAAAACAGTCTTGTAATTTTGGATTAGGCTTGGAAATATCAGTCTGAACTTTCTTACTATCTAGTGATCTGAATGCCAGGAAGAGCCATCTGAAGTTTTCTGATATATCTTCTTGGGATTTAAGAAATATAGGATTGACTGATTACCTTGAGTTTGCTAATTACGCACAGTGATAAGGAATCACTATTATAAACAAACTCAGGTTCCAAGAAAAAGTTGCTAGCCCATATATATGAAATGCTCCTTCCTGCTAAGATTTGCCCTAGAAACAATGTGATAAAAGAAGGCACCGAAAGAACAGAAGGTGACTGAGAAAACACTTTTATATTCTGGTCACACATCACTGTGGATGATCTGGTCTTCTTGAGCATTTAAAAAAAATAAAAGAGGACAAAATAAAATAAAACTCCCAACCAATGACTGGCAATAACCTGGAGACAATAATAGCAACAATGATTTGGGCATTGACATTAGGATACAAATAATGGCAAAAGTAATTTTAGCGGCAGAACGACAGGTACCAACATAATTCTCTTTTATTCAGAATATGTCTAGATCCTTCCTATGTTTAGGCTTGAATCTTACCACTAGATAATTTAAGGTGATGTTCACAGTAATGCTCTTACAAATAGAATAGGGGACTAGAGACAGAATTTGACTGCAATTAATATTTAGAGATCATTTACTTCGCAGATCTTTCTTGCTGTTCAAGATCCCTGACTAGCATAAATTTGCTCTCTTGTTTCAAAAGATGAATCTCCCTGAGTTTATACAGTTATTTTCAGTTATTCACTGATGTGAACATGTATGAAATGTGAATTTCAGAATCATCTGAATGAATAATTGTTGTAAACAGATGACAATTCTTAAGTGCTCTCAAAGTCATCCAGTCAAGCACAAGAAGAGAAGATTATAGTCAAGAAAAAGGACAAAGGCTATACGCATAGTCATTTTTCCAACAAGTAACATACATTGATTTTTATATGTTCTTTGCATCTGTGTGGCAAACAAATAAAAAATGCATAGATTTTTGGCATTCTCATACAATTATCGACAAGGATTAATGAGTAACAAGAGGGAAGGGAACAAGGCAAAGGATGAGAATTAAAAAAACTAATCCATTTGGACCTAGCAGCATATTTTTAATTACCAAAACTATTCGATTACTCATTATGACTAAAAAAAAAAAAAAAAAGACATTTAATTAGAATTTTCTGGGTCAAATTAGGGTTGCAACTGCAGAAAGCATATTATTCTGCTCTTTGGTTCTGCCTTCTCCTATAAATTACCTGTAGAAGGAGTTAAACAATGGTAGCACTATGGTACAATGGCCTACTTGTCACTTGTTGTCAGCAAAAAGGTGCTCATTGCTGACTTCTGTACTGTTTGCCATTAGATAAATAGACATACAAACTTCTGTCTATTCGGACCTTGCAATCTGTTACACGCAAGAGAAAACCACTGATCTTTTTCATCAGAACATACGTCAAAAACTAGCCAGTGAAATACCCATGATTCCGGGTATTCCATTCCCTTGGGCTCTCTGTGTGAAGAGAGAGATTGAATTTTACTTTTTAGGGTGGATTTGCTCTTAAATTAGTCTTCTTTTTTTTCAGCATTTTATTCTATAAAGTTGCAGTAATGGAGGGAAAAGCAAAAGCAGCAATGTTAACTAGATGGAACAAATGTTTTTCTTTTTCCCCGCTGTTTTGGTATTTTGTGAGCAATTTAGACATAAGGAACTAGCTTACTTTCTGCATTTGAAAGCTACATGGCATTGGCTTTAACGTCATCCTAACACTACCAATGCCCTATACCTCAGGTACTTATGAGACTTCCTCCATTCACGCAAAATGCTGAATGAAATCTTGCTTTGCAGGAGAAGAAGACATTAACTCTACGGATGTCCTGAGGGAAAGCTGTGCAGCCATCAGGTATGGCCCGGGGGTCGGCGAGGGCATGCAGAGCACAGGCCTGCCCATCCACTGCATTCCCATTAGCCGCTGGCCCGTCTCCATAACAGGGATCCTCGCTTGGCACAAGGCGCAGGAGAACTACTATTCATACGTGTTTACAGAAATAGCTGTGAAAGGAAGAAAGACATGAGTTTACTGCAGTGTCAAATACACGTGCTGAGTGTCATGCGGACTAATGCTACTGTTCTGTTGATAAAAGGAAGATGAAGAACCAGTCCGTATGCTGTTGTTTTACAAAGATCAGACTAAAAGAAGAAAAAAAAAGAACCTGATAAGAAATCTCGCAAAAAAATTTTTAGCTGATTATAAAAAGACACTTCAAGTATCCTCACTTAGATTAGTAAAAACAATTGTTTTCAGTTAATATCTGAACAAGTTAATATTTCTATTACCACCATCTTATTCAAGGAACCTAAAGAGCATTGTGACTTTTCACCATTCCCTGTCACACAGAACCCTAATTTTCATTTCCCTGATCAGTTCTAGATCTTTTTTTTTCTAAACAAAAAGCCACAAATAAATAATTTGATATGGTTTCAACTAGATAATTTTTCCAACATTCTTTCAGATGTTGGAAAACTGCACTTTTCGTGGTCTACAACAGAAAGATTTGACAATAATAAAAAACAAAGCTCTCTTGTTTCTAGTTAAACTAAAAGTTCTTAAAAATATATATCCTTGAGATACTGAGGAAACTTTTACCTTCTATTTTGAAAAATTTTTGTCAATTCTGGAAATAAGATTCAGGGTAGAAATCAGTGTGATCTTGAACATATATCCTAGAGCCCAACTTCTTAACTGATTCTCAGGAAAAAAAAGCCGACAAAAATGAAATAAAATATTACAAACCAAAAGGCTATAAATTTGGAGGACAGGGTATGTTCACAGATTACTTTCTGTTAATATGTCTATTTCTGCACGTGTTTCCCAGATGTTTTATTGTAAATGTAATATAGATATTGTGTTGTTAGCCAAGAATGATAACTGAACTGAGAAGATACACTCTTTATGGTTATGCAACCAACCTGGATTTTCTTTTCCCTTTATTAAGACAGTTTTATTTTTGAGGCAGGATTTCTTTAGCATGTTTTCACTATACTTTATTGCCTGAACACGTGTCTACTATTATTAAAGCACAAAATCTCTTTTTTTTTTCAGAAAAAAAGAAAGAATTCAAGGTGATTTAGCAGGGACATTTTAAGAAAGGTATGAAATTCTAATGTGAAAGACAAAATCAGATGTGGTTACTCCACACAGCACACATTGCTGAAACTCCAAAATGCATAAAGAAGTCCTTTAAGTAACGCTAGTGGAGCAATGCCTGTTAGAAGAGAGGTAGAAACAGCTGAAAACTGTTGCTCAAAAGTAATAGGGGCTTTCTCTGTTTAGAAGATGCTGCTACTGAACATGAGCGAGCTGGAGAACTCACAGATCCCAGAGAAAGCAGTGACACAGGCACTACCGCAACAGAGCAGCCTTCCTGCTTCAGCAGCACAGGGAGTCAGAGGTTCAACAAGCTGAGAAACTAGTTGGTCAGAGAAGTCAAGACTGCAGTGGGCTTGAAGTGGCACACCTTGGTATTGTGATGTTGAGGCTCAAAAAAAATTGGAAAAAGGGACAGTTTTCCTTTCCTTACTCCAGAAAATGTAGAATTATTGACACTAAAAGAATGGAGAGTAACTGAGAAAAGTTTTTAAATTCTGGTCCTGTGTTACCACGGATGGATCTGGTCTTCCCAAGCATAAAAATCAGAAGGAAGAAAAATAGAGTATATGTGACACTAAAAGCAATTTTAAGGGGGTGGGCAGCGGATTTAAGTATTTAAGTGCTGAAACCAAAAGATATATTTCAACTACCGATGTAGTAAATCACTGCAGTAAATTTCTGGGTTCATGTGCACACACATTGTAGATTGGTCGGAATGTTTTCAAATTCAGGATCTGATTTATCCTTGTATTCAAACTTGAGGATCTTGATCTGCAATATATGCTTCCTGAAAGGACAGTGGGGAGGCATGAGCAGACAACCATTACACCGATATGAATAACCTGAGGACAAACAGTATCACTGCCGCATGCTGTACCAGACGCAACGCTTGCCTGTGAGGTCTTCTTCTGGCATGGTCTTTCCAGTGTTTGGAGGTTTGATACTCCCGAGTGCCAGTGAGAATAATACTCACATCTTTATCAGGTAAACGACAGGGCGGAAGCTCTTGGCTCCTACAGTTAATATCGTGTACTTGTCTACACTTGAGAATTAAAAGCCCAATGTGAAATTTCCATGAAAATGAATTCTGTATTAAAACCCTCAGAAATCTGTGATTTAAGGGCACTCACAGTGTGTATAATTCTAAAGTTCAAATTATAATACGAAATAGCACTTGGCATCCTCTAAATGCAGTTGCTGTTAAGGCAGCTAGAAAATACTTGAAGCATGTTCAATTAACTGTCACCTAATGTATTGTTTATAGTTTCCAGGATCATTTATTCTACTATGAAATTATTGGATTTGTTCTTAATCTTTTACAACTCTGTTGTTTGCTTTTGTTTTGCATTCCTCATATTATATGTATGTTTGCTTTTGACACCCAGTAGTAACAACTTCCTAATGGATTGGGTTATATGGCACTGTTTCAGACACATGCTTTAAACACTATGTTTAAGCAATTCTGGAATTCAGCAGTATTAGAGACAAAAGCAAATGCTAATCCCATACTATAATTTCTGTATTGAAATGCTACACAGGCCTTCAGTCACACCATGCATACTGGTAAAGTCAGCTCTGAATCATTACAATTAAATTCTCACAATTTGGTGTGTTAGTATATATATATTGTAACTAAGAGTATCACTATACATTTCCTTATTTGCAACCTGGCTGCCTGTATTAGTTCAGACTTCACATATATCTCTGAAAATTGAGGGAATAATTTGTTCATAAATAAATAGCTTGGAGAATTGTCTGGTCATGACAGATAAATACACACATTAAATTTATGTACATCTGTGCACAGGAACATATTACCTACTTTTAGGCAACAATGACAGGAGATTTCACTGTCAAAATAAACAGGAACTTTCATAGAATGGCTTGAGGTTTACAGTTAGGTCTAACATTAACTTTCTAAAATTCCATTTGTGCCACAGTAGATACCACTATAGAAATTTGCATACTGAATTATAGAATTTGTAGTCCGTATACTTTGTCTTAAAACCTCCATTTAGTCTAATAGAAAAAAAAAACTTCCTCTTTCTCACTGCAGCCAACAGTGCATATTATTCCCTATACATAGAAACTAGAGTCACCCAAAGCTGTGTGTCAGCACATACAAAATTATACATCTTACAGGCAATAAGATAAAGAATTTCTTGGATTTCACTAATTTTGATAACCATCCTCTCTGAAATGCAATGCTTAGTGCCAAAGATACGTTTCTTCTTCTCACACTGCTTTAAAGTGCTGGGGGAGTTGCCTTGGTCCTGATACCCGGGCATGGGGACGGATCAGAGCGTACCTCTTGCTCAGATTTCCTTTGGGATTTCCCACCGGAGGCAAAACAGGAGGGGAGAAAGGAAGACAAGGAAGTGCGTGTCGGGTTGTTGATTTTCATTGGTCAGGGCACACATGGGTATGTGGGGAGCAACAGTTACTTGCAATTTAGACACAGAAATAGGGTTTGATAGGACCATTTTCCAGCCTTTTGGCAAGTCTTTTGAACATATTGGTGGAAACTTCACCACAAATGAGCTCATATAATATATAAGATAGATACAAGGTTCATGTAGGCTTTTTTTTTTTTTAATGGATTACTTTTATGCAGCTTAAACAAATAAAGCCAACACAAGGAAAGTCTGCTTACACAACACAGAAAACACATGGAAATCACCGCTTAGATGCATTATCAAGGCAGACAACCTTCCCTATTTTAAAATAGGCACGACCTCAATATCGCCACTATATCGTATCTACATGGCTAACCCCATGCAGCTTCGGCTGTGCCTGCGCATAGCGCAGCGAGCTGACCCAAGCGCTTGCAGCTGCCGAGAGCGGAGCCCACCCGGATGCCCGGGCACACCGGGCACACGGGAGGGCTGCGTGTGTCCGTGCGGCGCCTCCGCTCGCAGGGACGGCTGAAGGGCAGCGCCCGCGGCCCCGCAGGCACCCGGCCTCAAAGCCCAGGGCTCTCCCGCTGCCGTCCAGAGGCCCCGCAGGAGCCTGCAAGGGCAGGGGGGCAGGCAGACAGGGTATTGAAATTTACAGAGCTATATTGAAAAACAAAAACTCTAAGAAATAGCTTGCCCAGGACTAAAACCATCAAAGTATCGCAAAAGACAGTACCTCTCATGCAGGCTTGGCCATGTAGCCAAAATCTGCCAACGCTGATAAAATAATATTCGAGTTCAGGTGAAGTACATATAAAAGAAGCAGAAGAAGTAGTGACAGGCTTAGAGAGATTAGTTAGCTACCTGGTCTGTTACTGGGTTGTGTTTTTGAACAGTTTCATGACAGTTATTAAAAGTACTAGAGGAAATGAGGTATGCTTGTGCATGCAAAAGTAATAATTCAATACTTAAGGGTACCAACATTGCTGATCAAAATACAGATAACTAAAGGTTTGTTATAGTATTTGCAATTTCCTCAGCTTACAGAAAGAAACATTATCAGAAAACATGGAAAAAAGTACTTACACAGATAATCCTTTTCCTAACTGAACCCAAGACACGTGGCTTTTACCACACAATTTCCTAACTGAACCCAAGACACGTGGCTTTTACCACACAATTACCTAACTCAAATATGCTTTATTATAGCACAATGTACAATGGATTTAAACCTTACACCTAATATAATGTTTTTTTTTATTATTATTTCCCTAGTTAATATTATCCTTAAAACATTTTCTGTTACATACCACATTGTTGGTCATTAACTTTGCAAGTATCTATCTAAACACAAGAAGATACAATGAAATGATGATAAAACCTCCTTATTATCTAGTGAATTATTCTTTTAAAACAAAATGCCTACATGGGCTACACATGTTACTTCATTAATGTAATCCTGTCTTTTTTGCAGTAGGAAACTAGGCTTCAGTACATATAACATTCAGGAATGAAATATTCTTCTGTTACAGAAACATCTTAATTTTTACATGGATTGATTTGTGTTTAAGATATTATATATGTATCATCCATTAGATTGTTTAATTCTACCCAGAACATGATAATGGATCAAAGCTATAATCAAATTTTGGTTTGTACAAACTTTTTTTTTTTTAATTGACCTACTTGACCATTTATTCAGACCCTCTATTTTTTGGAGAAGTACTAAAAATCTATTCATATCAACCTTTAATATCCCCAAATATCCCCTTTTTCCCAAAAAGTCTGAAGAGTTCCAGCCTACTTAGTGTTCCTCATGCCTTTCTGTAACTTTTATCTTCCCTACTGTCTTTCACGATCCACCATATTCATTTTGAATAGGTGTTGCTAATGAATGCAGGGACATAATGATATTTTGTTTTACTTCTACTCCTTTTCCAACAAATCCGAATAATTCTCTTTGATTTATGATGAGATCAAGTCATTTTTTTTTCCCAAGAGCTGCCCACATTGACTCTCATGTCACTTCTTTTACTGCTAAAGTTAGAATCCAGCACCATGTGTATAACCAGCTTTATGCTTCCAAGAGCAAGTCAGGCAGGAAACTTATTACTAGGGAATATCTTACTTGCACCTCAAGAGTTTTAAGTTTTCAGCTGATCTCTGAATGATAAAATCAGGGAAGAAATAAGCTCCATTAGTTCCCTGACTTCTCTACATCTAAGTATCGCTGCACTACCAAGTTTCCACATCTAAAATACAGGTGATTTTATGCTCTTGCTTTTGAGAAAAATCTTAATCTGTTGGAATGCCCATAAACAGAGGGAAGGAAATAGATCTGAGCGGGGGCAAGCTTGGAGATAGGCCTGGGATGTCAGGATTGGAAGAGCCCATTCCACAAGGAAGGGATCCAGTTTACTGTTGCAAGGCCCTGGTCTTTCTGACATTTGGAGAGGGGAGGAAACACTGTTCTAACCTTTTCTTCTTCTCTTACTGAAAAGTAGCTGATAAAATAGAGGGAAACATTCATATTATGCAAATACCACAAACCACGTGCTCTACTGAGATTTGCAGGCTGGAATATATAGGTACAACTTTCCCTTCGCAAAGGCCCTGCAGATCTGGGTGGTATAGCTGGGCAGCAGACATGCTTCACAATGCACTGTAAAATGTAGTTACAAAACATGGGCATTGAAGGAAGTACAATTTTCGATTTTTATTGCAAAGAAGAGGAACTTTGTAAGAACTGCAAGGTCAGGGTAGAAAAGGAAAGAACTTTCTATGGAAGGTTTTTGTTAATGAACTTTGCATGCTTTTGCTTTTCTTTTTTTTTTTTAAACCTCCCCCTCCTGAGCAGGAGGCAGCAGGGTGGGAAAAAAGCCCATTTGTATTACAGTTATTTGCAATCTAATTTGCCAGGCCAAAGGATAGTCTGAATGATCTAATTCTCAATATACTACAGGACTGAGGTGAAGTACAAATCATCTTAGAGGATCCAATAATTCTGTTTCAATTGATCAGCTTCTTAGGCAGTATCCTTCGGTTGAGACTTTTCAGATAAGTAAATTAGGTTGAAACCAAAATGCTGCTTTCTAAAATGTGGATTTCACAATGTATTTTTGGTCTGATAGGAGGTTGGTAGCTTTTCTTCTATCCGCTTGAGGCCTACTGAGCTGCATATACTGTACTCTATCAAAGCCCAGTTCTTTGCAGCTCAGTGAATAAAATACTGCAGTTTCTCCCATTGACTGACTGAAATAAAATAATCTATGATGCATGAACAAGTCTAAATGAAATAATAATATCCTTAGCAGTGAAAAACGGATTGGTAATACAGTAATTGAGCAGATTTATTGCCATCTCCTTGAGCTAGCCTGCTGAAACAGCCTGCTATTTTATTTAATCTCATATCAGAGGAATTACTGGTTGGTAATCCATTGTTAAACATCATTTAGAATGATGGATGAAAATGTCAGCTTTTCCAACATAATCAATTCATATCTCATTAGCACATATTATTTATGATTCTCATAATGGGACCTGCAGGGGTCTCCAGGGGGAAATGGAGACCTCAGCTGTTGTTGAAATGAGATGAGATATACTGTAGCTTATGAGTTAATAACTGCATATAAAAAATACTTCCCCACAGTATTGATTGTCCTTACCATTTTACAAATGAATTGAGTGCCTCGGCTTCCCCTCTTACTGTGTATGGCAGCTCTTCCTTCTACTCATTTTGTTGCTAATAATTCAGAGCAAAAATATATATATATATATATTAAAAAGGGTATTAGAAAGACTATTTTACAAATAACTTTTAAGACATGAGGGGGTGGAAAGAGCCTTTGAATGTAAAGTAGTAAGAAACACTTTACTGCTCTGTTGCTGTTTGCTAAGGACTTTGGGCACTTTTTTCCCCCTCAGTCCCTATGAAGACAAATCGACATATTTCTCCAGCTACAGCACAGTTGCATTTTAAGGATACTTTCTACCGTATGCTGCCTCAAAGACCAATGAAAAGCAAACCTTGATTCATGGACTTAATGCAGCTGATGGTGCAGCAGTAATCATGGTCACAGTGTCAACTGCTGCCTCAATTAAACTACATTTGAGAATCATTTTATGCTTCAGCTCATAAACATCAATAAAGGAAAATGAGTAATAAATGACTGTCTAGAGTACAAAGGACCAGCTCATATTTCAGATGAAAATGAAGACAAAATGTAGCTTTTATTTGCCTGTGGAATTCCCATTAACTGCATCACTGACAGGAGGGAGTTGGATCAATAGTTGGCTGGCCGCAGAAAACAGTTTCTGGCTGTTCAGCAGCCAATGCAAAAGGAAAACTGTCATATTGTGATCTTTATCAGGTAATCTTCATTACACCAGACCAATGATATATGTATATGCTGGTCAGCTAGGGGCACTTCTAATTCCTGGTTCTATTTGTGGTCTGTTCGCAGTGTGCTCACAAATTATTTGTTTACAGCCATGAAAAACCTTCAATGTTCATCTCTTTTATTCTTTTTATAGGTAATCCATAACCAGGGAACTTTCTCTCCAGACTACTTTATTCACTCAGAATTTTTAAGAAAGTGCTGTATCAAAACTTATCTTTCTTTTTCCTCAAGAAGAATCTGCTAGTGCCTTTTGTTGCTGCTGTTGAAGCTTGACTGAAAGATTTACTGAGTATCCTTCAGTAAGTTCTTGGAGGGTATTTGTGCCTTATTTCAAGCCTTTCTCGGCTTATTTGAACAAAGACAACTGCTGGCTGTGAAGGAAAAACAAACATTCCTCGCAAGCTGTTAGCTTTCCAGGCGGCAGCTTGTACACACGGCAAACTATACATAAAACAAATGATATTTCCCCCTCACCCCAAACCTGCAGAGCAGCCCTTTACAGTGTTTTGTAATTCATGTAGTTTCACCTTAGTGCTTGCAAGGTAAGGATCTAAGCATACAGCAATTCTGGCTCAGCTGGTACATGCTTCTTGGAGGAACAGTTTTTGAAAGCACAGCATAGATTTTTAAAATGTCACTACTTACTGACATGAGAGAAAAAAATCACTTTCCTATTCATGTAATGTTAACATGAATTACCATATCCAAACCTCTAGCCTAACCTTAAAACAATCATGTTATTTTTATACTTATTCGTGACCCTATTCTTAAGAACTACTGTTTCTCTGTTCATTTTCCAGTTTACTCTGACCCTGTGAAATTAAAACTTTGTAGCATGAAATTTCTAATGCCAAGCATAAAAAATTTCATAGTTCACAACTAAGACTTCCCTTAGAAACACTTTTTCTTATCAATAATAGAGACTTTAAAGTGTTCAGTGATGTTTGATGTACTACAGCATACACCAGCATTTCTGGGTGTGAATAATTTCTGTAATTTCTGGATAATTTCTGTAATTTCTATGCATGTAGTGGACTGCATTGTTTTCTTCTAGAAGACTCATCCCCTTTCCCTTGTTTCTAGGTCCTTGGTTTCTACCCTTTTATATTGCTTGCCCTACTTTGTCACATTCTCCTCAGTTTCATTTTCTCAACTTCTTCCCTCATTTCCAATCCTTTTCTTGCTCCATTACTTCCTCCTCTCTGTTTCCTATGCTACTTCCCACCTTTCCCGCTACACATTTTCCCTCCCTTTTGCCTAATCAATTTAATAATGCAAAGTTATGAGATAATTATAAAAATACATATATGGTATATAATTGTGGCAACTACCTAAATAACACATATTCTTTCAACCTCATCCTACTCATTTTCTGTGTCCTCAGCTCCCTTTGGCTGCTCCTCATCCCAAGTTCCGGCTACATACCCCAATAAATCTCTGGTCACATGTACCACATTTACTCCCTGTAGTATGCTCATTTGCACTTTCTATCTCTTTCTATAGAATCTTAATCTCTCCCATCTCCTAACTCATCTTTCCAGTTCTCTCCCAACAGCTCTGTCCCCTCATGTTCCTACTGACTGCTTTAGTCCTCACATCTCGATGCACATCTCAAATGCATCCTCCAAACCTCATCACATTCTGCTCGTTGCTCCCTTCCCCATTGCTTTTCACATTGCCTCCTGCTTCATATTCTCCCTTTTTAACTTGTTATCCTCTGGTTCATTTAGTTTGTCCTGGATGGGAGTGGTTGAAAATAATAAAAGATACTGCCATTTTTACAAGGGACAGGTTATTTGCAGATGGAAAGTAGCAGTAACTGGTAGCCACCTCACTGGAGAGCGGCCTGGAGGCAGCAGCTGTTCGGAATAAATGAAAGTTTGAGTTCTGGAGCCAGAATCAGAGAGGCTGCTGCATCAGCCTCAGAAGAGTAAGTGAAATTTAAAGTTGCCAGCACTCTCATGAACCACACAAACGGATTTTGCAGAATGCATCTCTCTAGAAAAGACAATGTTCATATGTTGTTGAGCTTAGGTCAGGAAACAACATAGATCTGTCTGACCACCTACCTCTACATCAGAAAAGGTTTTAGAGACTCTGACACCCTCCATTCACCCTTCTAAGGGGATGGGAAGTAGAATAAAAGGATGTATTTTATATTATATTGTTTCCCACATGTCTTCATCTTTCTGAATTTGTCATTATCCTTTAAGATGTCCAGGATTTGCTCCAACATTTGTAGCAGCAATAGAAAAGCTTTTGCCCTTTGCAGCCCATGATGGTGGTAGGAACGTTACTGGATGAGGCTAACCTTTTCTAGTATGCTTACCACTGGAGCCTACTTGCTGTTCCTTTTGCTTATTTTTCTTACTGAGATGAAATACTCAGTGCAGCTTTCCTAGCAATCAGAATATTTTTCTTTAAAAAAAGCTGAGTAGTTGAAGAATGGTTTTCATTTCCAATAATTTAATTTCAATAATACTCTAAAGATCTCTTAAGAGCTTGATGATTCAATAAAGTTTTTGCTTGCTCTTCAGCAGAAGTGCACTTTTCCATGAAATCAGTGACTTAAAAACAGGTAGGTCAAATTAAAAACTTTGCAGTAGTTCTACTCTGGTTCTGTCATTCAGATTTCCTTTTATTAGTTTCAGCCCAAAGCAAATGAAATGGACTAACAGGCAATAGTTTCTGGGAGGTAAAAATCTGGTCACCAGCAATCACAACAAGACAATCATTAAAACTGAATTTCATTCTATGGCTGCAAATAAGGGCAAGATCTTAAATGGCCACAAACGTAAAACATATAGCAGTCAAAAACTGTGTCTGAAAGCAGATAAATAGTTAACAATCAGCAGAGATTAGTGACCTGTTTTCCTATGTTGATATTTTGCTTTTAATGAAAGAAAATTCTATTTCTATAAGCAACAGAAATGCACTCTTGGAGGAAGGCATCTTCTCACTGTTACGCAAGTAGGTGTAAGCTCCAGTCTGCGTCGCCAGGTTGTATGTGCTTATAGATCTAAAAGAACAAACAGTCACATGTGGAAAAAGGGCCACTCGAAATAAGTAACACCAGAGGAGAGGTGAAATAGGAGAGAGAAACCATAACACAAGGGTAGCAACACATGTGTCAACGGGTGGGGGAAGGTCTGCCAGATGAAATAGAATAATATATTATTCCTTTGTGGAATGTTGTGTTATTGTTTGATAAAGACTCCAGGGCATTGCTATTTTTCATAATTTGTTATATGGATTATAATTAATGCTAGGTTTCTACTTTATCATTAGGCTGCAGAAATAAAGGCAAAGCTTCTTTCATAGTAACAGCTGATGCCTTAATTAATTTGTGAAAAAGTGAATGGGTGAAAAAAGAACTTGACAGTGAGCTCTGAGAATACTCAGCATACAACTAAGATGAATAGTATTTTAGGCATTGTTAATGTATACACCTTCCTGAATATTTTCCAGTTGCATGGAAGCTTTAATAGTACTCCATTAAACGTTTGTGCTGAAATTTTGCTTTCTGTCTTAAGTTACATGAACAATACGGCAATAACCCTGATAATTATAATTATTAAATGCATGGTCTATATGAGCCCATGATATTTTAAGTACAATGTGGGACAAATGTCTCTTATCTTACTGATTTGATAAATATTCTAAGTAAAAAATACTGAAATATAAATATTTACTACCTTTTATTCTCTCTATAAATTAGCTTCTGGCTTCCCCACCCCTTTTTGCACTTAGTGGATATGTAGTTTGTTATATTGAATGAAAGCGCAGGTATGTGTTGTCTTATACCAGAAGCTATCAATAGTATGCATCTAATATTTTATATTGAATGAAAGACTTCATAAATCAGTTATACAAGGGATCATACAATGCTTTTGGTGAATTTCCAAAGAGTCATAAAAACTATAAATCAAAGTATTTTTGGTTAATCAACTCACAATGCCAGCTTTTGGGGGAGTTCTGTTGTGTCCTTCTTACTGGATGAACACGAGGGAGAAATCATCTGTCAGAGGGAGACTTAAGCAAGACTAGAAAAACATACACACACTCACAGAGTGCACTGTTATCCATATCCAAATGACTCCCAAAATCTGCTGAAATGGGACCGATCTTAGGGCATATAACAATTGGACCTACCATCCAAGATTTACACTGAAGATAATGAAAGTTTTGAATAGTGATGTTAAAGGAAAAAATAAGCTCAAAGCCCTAATTCTGCAAACGATGGGGTAGTGCTAAGCAGGCACAGAATCATACATAGGTTAAAATATTTATCATTTCATCACGTCCCTTAGACAAGTTGAGCTTTGGTATCAACAGAATAGATCCCTTCTCTGGCCCCTGCAGTACCTGAAGTTAATGAGGTGGCCGGTCACCTTTGGTAGCATCTCCAAGCCTACATGCGTGCCTATAGCAGGGAAACACCACACATTTATTTTTCCAACAAAAATGCTGCTGAGGAGTGAAATCCCATGCACATCGTAAAAGACATTTGACATCAATATTTAATTTTATTAGTTATACTACAGGTACTCTGGGGAAACTGATGGAGAGCCTTGTCAGTATTGACTGGAATCAAGCAATCCCACTGCACACCATTCAAGAAGTTATTCAATTACGACTAATTTTTCAATTCACAATAATTTTAATTTATCATAGGAGTTAATAAAAGTGCATTCAGTTGAAATACAGTGGGATTTACAATTCTGAACTGGAAATACTAACTATAAATTACTCTGATTTTAATTTGCATAATCAATGTTTTTAATTCAACCTGTTCCCCTGTACAGGATTATATTAGTGGAGGCTTTCTAACATTTTACAAAAACTTCCAAATTTTCATGTGTATTGTAGAGATGGCAATTAGTCATACCATGCTTTCATTTTCCCACAAGCGATTTAAAAGCAACTGTAATGAATAAACTGCTATTCAAAATGTACTGAACACGTATCAGTTAATAAAACCAAATTCACAGGAAAATATATATTATATATATATATCCATTCTATAAGCTTAGTAATGTTAGAAATCTCCAGAGATCAATCTTTGTGGTAATCTTTTTGTTTCTTTGGCCTATCGTCTAGTTAGTAATATTATTATTATTCCTAAAATAAAAAGTAGAAGTGATTGCAAGTGCTTTTAAAAACAATAAATCTCACAGTAACCTAGGTACGTGAAAGTCACTTGAATATTCTTGCAGGGCACGTAAGTCTGGAGTAGCGTATTTGGAGCACTGCATAAAACAGCAGTCACTGGCATACATTATTGGAATGCATTATTTTTCTTATCAAAAACTCAGAGAAGCAGATTATTTATTCTTGGCACTGGAGGACTGCATCAAGACCTGCTATCCCTCATCTATTCCATGTAGTTGAGATAACAGATCAAGTGAGAGAACACACTGAGTAAGAAAATTTTTAGAAGAAGCAAAAGGTTTCTTTTGACCTCAGGAATAGTCAGGAGGAGTTTGACTGTATTGGATGTCTGCAATTTTAAAGTATTTCCTTATTAATCCTTTTTGTCCTACATTAGGGATTCGCCTTCCACAACACCATTAGCATTTAGTATGACATTTAGAGGAAGCTCTGTCTGGGCTTTCTCCTTTCTGATGCATCTTAAAGCTCAGCATTCACAGGACAGAGAGCAGCTGTTGTTGACAGCAAACAACAACACTAAAACCTCATGCAGCAGAGGCGGCCAGTCAAAGACAAATGCCATAACATAAAGCAATGACTATGTAAATCCTGGGAAACTCAAACTTCATCCAAATGATGAGAGCAGGCTACATACTCATTTACCTTTGTGGCTAAGATGATACTTCAAAATTTTGGATACCCACTGTCAGTAACTTACCATATCCAGGCAGCTCAGTTCTGTCAATTTTCAAAAGTATTGAGTTGCAGCCTGCGAGAAATTAAAGCAAGAGGGTCAGTGCTCAGCAATCTAAGCTGGTAGTTGGCTGCGGACAGCGGATTAAGAAAAAAGAAACAGTACAAACATGAGGAATTTAATTGTAATAAAATTTGCCATTGATCACAAGGAACCATTGGTTCATGAGTATATTTTATGAGCACAATTTGAGGAAAAATAATGAGTTTTTCCTCCTCATGACCTCTAAGAACTGATAACTACATTTCACTTTCACATAAAGTAACTCTTTACATCAAGAGACAGATTTGTTGACAAGATCCTAGGAGAGAAAATGTATGTTTCAAATGCTGTAAGATCTTTTAGTTAAAATCTAATCCAAGTTAAGTAAAATAATTACCAGATAATGTCAAGGATTCTATTGTTGTTTCAAGAGGGATATTTAAAGTATCAATAATTAATTGCCAGTTCAAAAGTGAATGAGCAAAAGCAGATTGGAAATTAATTCATTTTTAATTCAGGGCTGGCAATTTTTATTAGGAATTGGGAAGGAAGGTTGGTTCAGGTGATATTTAAGACCTCAGGATTTTTTTTCCTAATAATTCACCTAAATTGAACATTTGTGGAAATTGTTCCCAAAAAAAATGTTCTTGATGAAGAACTTGCATAATTATACTAAGCAAGTAAAATCTTGCCATGTAGGTAAAAATCCGGCACAACGTTTGGAAAAGGTACTCTTGCATATCTTAATATATTACAGTGTAGACAAAAGCACACATCAAATAATGCAGCGGGGACAAGGATTTCCTAGTGCTGTTCTTGCTGTGCATTGGGCAGGGAGTTTTCATTTCACACATCATCATTCACAGTTTGCTGCAGTGACTCTACACAGTCAGAGCGTGTCAACAACATACAAAGTGAAATATTTCATTGTGGGTTTCCTTTTGAAAATTAGGGGCATGGGATTTTGATTTCAATTACCTTATGTTACAGTGTGAACAAAATAGGAAGAGGGAGAATCGTGTTTCCCGGTTCGGCAACAACCAACCATATCAAAAGCATATTCCAAAACTGCCAGCTAGTACAGAAATAGACCTTTTAAAGCTAGAAATGCTTATACAATTAGCTACGGAGATGAGAGCTGTTAGCCTTACTCCCTTTTTGATGCCCTCTGATAACCTGGGTCAAATACAAACAAAAAATACTGTACCATAAGACCAATTTCTGGCTTGATATTGATAAGCACGCTATGGCTTGTCATTTTCACCAAGGCTGATACAAGTGACATTTAGAAGGAGGAAAAGGACCATTCTGTGACAAGAGGATAAAAATAGTTTCTGGTCAGATACAATAGAGTCAGCTTGAATACTCACAAGTTCTCTCCCTTCTCAGGCATGACAATAGTTTTTGCAAAACACACAAAAAAACCCCATAAAATTCTGCAGGGTAAATAAGTGGCCCAAGACAAAGGCATTATATAATGATTGTGGCCATGAAGAACAGGCAAGAGCGCAGGATTCAAACAAGACAAATTCTGGCAGAACTTGTATTCTACCTGTCATTCCTTTCTCAAAATGTAGATTTTAGTGAGCTGTTCGTAGAAGTTCAGGCTACTGCTGACTCCAGTAGCTTTGTGGCTCTATGCAAGTGATATCAAAAGCAACCTATCTATGGCTTATCTTACATTAAACCCAAGAAATATTAAAAGCTATAAAAGAAACCTATCGCTAATTTTATTTAAACTGGAGGTCTCTGGAATACTATATTAAGAGTAAGGAAAGCTACTAGAGCACATTAAATAATGATGATTTCTATGGGATAGCTTATGATAGACAGACCTTTCAAATCAGTATTTATGACAGAACAAGGAATACTGTTCTTAACTGTGATGTGATCTCCTTGGAAACTAGCATCTATCTCCCAAGCTTTTCAATCACAACAATTACGATAATACAAAGTATATAAAGTATATAGAAGTGCATAAAAATAATAAAAAGTGCTTTTAGAATTCTGATATGAAATTTCTTTTTATACTGTGGAAAATTATGGCCAATGTTAAATTCTGATTAGTAGTCATACACTGGATTTTTTCATATAGCAATAAGGTCATTTAAAGCACTTAACATATTACTAATTATTCTTATTATCTGTAGGTAATTACTGGAAGTTGAACACTATGAGGTTGTTCCTATCCAGACACACTAAAGGCTTTTGCTATCTAGACACACTGAAGCAGACGTAGCAAATCAGAATTCAGGCTCCTCTCTCTCTCTCTCTCATTGCTGTTTTAGCCATGAAAATATCAGTTTAACTGGTAATTTAGGACTAGAATAATTTTAAAATGCATTTTTTTTGACATTGTCTCCAACAAGCCTAAGATTGAATCTCTTACCTTATTAAAATCCCTAATGTCTATCATCTTTTTCACAGTCACTGATTACCTGCAAATCTGGCATATGTTTATCAACATTTGAAAATGAAAAGCAACCCTGTAAAAGGATTACCATCAAGGAACCTCCAGCCAGAGATGCTCCAATCCCCACTATCTCTGAAGAAACAATGCACCAACTAGAATATTTCAAGTGAAGGACCCATTTATTAGTGAGTTTGTACAAAGTTTCAGTTCAGTACAACTGACACTATTTATTAATGTCATTGAAGACAGAAAACACTATGCAATCAGTGATCAATATTTCTTTCTCAGAAAGGCATAAGTTGACATAACTCAAGAATGAATGCCTACAGTATTATCTTCTATTTCAACCTGTTCTTTTCTTTCTTAAAAAGATCCAAGGTATAGTGAAATGGTGCATATTAGAATGACATTTAAGTGTGAAATAATACTTCCAAAACCAGTGCAAGCTCTTCAGTATTATTACATTGTTCTGGAAAAAAAAATACAAAATATTTCTATTCATTATTAATTTGGCAGAAATATTAAGGATAACAACTTATGGTTTGATGACAGAAATGTAAATGTGACTTACCGGTTTCAAGGAAGAAATTGGAAAATTAAGGTATTCTTTAAACAGAAATCAATCATCTATGTGCTTTCCAGAATATAGCATCATTTGCCAATAAGCACAATATTTCTCTACATCTCTCAAGCCAAACTCTACTTTTAACTCTTAAACTTTATTAAAAAGCAAAGAAATACTTCCAACATAAGGATAGTAGAATTTGCTCCTTCACAGACAAGACTCAGATTTTCCATGGAAAGTGTATTTTTCTGTAATTCCAATAGATTTTCATTTGTATATCCTTCCACGAGATAAATACTGTAAGAGTTCACTTTGAGAGTGTTGTATATTTTTTAGATTTTTTTTAAAGATCATTTTCTACCGAGCTGAGGCTTTCTGGGGTTTAAAGTAATAGCATTTGGTGGCGCGCGCATACACCCGCTGCTGGGCTGATGCCAAGGAGTCCTCTCTCCAGTAACAGCTTCAGGTTTAGCACTCCTTACTCACCAGCCAGGAAGCTTATGTCGCACGTCCTTTCTGCTAATATCTAGGAGCAATAGGACAAACTCCCCACTTCCATCTTTTTTTTTTTTTCTCCTCTCCCCTCGCTCCGCTCCTTCAAGCAAGTTCCCAGGCTTCTTTTCTGTTGCCCTCCCTACAGGATTATTTACAATAGTGCAGTGTAGCTATAAACATTACTATTTTTATTTGCTATCATTGTAATGCTAGATAGCATTATAATCTCTTCGGAGAATAAAGAGCAAAAGTTAGTTTGCAGAGAGAAAAAAAAATAAAATCATTTACCATTATAATTTAAGCACAATCTACGCATGTAAACTGAAATTATTCTCTGTATTTTTCATTTTGTATTACTAACTATAAAAAAAAGCATTAAAGCTTTTGGAATATTTAAGAAATATTTAAGAATATTTAAGAAATTATTGCTGCCTAAAGCATGTACCAAAGGTTAACAGTATTGTCTGTTCTATAAAACACCTTGGAGATGTCAGAAAAGCTGAATTCCTTAGAGATTTCAGATGCTTCTTCTTGAAACACTATCCAAATAATGATTAATTACTGGTTATTTCAATAGTGAAAAAGACTACTTGTAACTTAATAAATTCCTGTTTGTGAAATACATGTTCTAAAGCTGGCATTCTGAGCTAGTAATTCACATCCACTATAAGAACTTTTGTAATTTCAGTCATTAGGAAAATTATTTTTTCATGAAATTAAAAATGTCAACTTTGCCTTAAAGCAAGGCCTGGCTCTATCTATTGAATCTCAAATATTTTTCTTCATTTTTCTGTATTATTTTATACTGGATAAAGAAAATGCATTAAAGCTATTTCTACTGTGTTTCCAGCTTCTAGGAGCTCATTCTTGATTTAAAAGGAGAGGAAAAAAAAATCCATTTTATAATCACAAGCCCTAACCACAAAGCTCTGCTCTTCTAGGTTGATACAATACTGCCACCAAATGGTAGCAGAAGGGAAGGAGGCATTTCCCAACCTAACAGGGCTGCGTGTTAATCAAATACTCTACAGACACTCAACACATAAGTACTCAATAGCTAGATGGTAATGATATATACTAATATCACAAATAATATTCACAACCAATAATATATATATTATATTTAATATGGCTTTATCTGGGTACATGGAGCTACATAGGAACCCCAGCTTCCAGAATAACTCCTTTCTGTCGTGATTGGAAAAAAAATAAAAGACAGAACACACACACATCTCCCACACAGCTGCAAAAACAGGCAAAATAATTACAAGTGTTGGGGAATAAGGTGCAAGAGGGCATCATTTGAAGTAGAATCCATGGCATTTTATACTCCAACTTTTATTCATGTATTTATTGCTAACAATAACAGAATGAGTCAAAGATATGGTAACAGGGAGGTCCTCTCAATGCCAGATACCTGTAGCACCACACCTGAATCTTATCAAACATGACTTAACTATTTTAACAGGTAATTTCTCCTTAGTTTTGTCTCAGCATGACCACTCATGCTTTGTTTCAAGTAGCAAATGATAAACTCTTTTGTCACACAAATCAAATCTTTGCAAAGTAATATTGAGAACTTTAAGAGTTACTAGTTTTAAATTCACAGGAAGAATTCAACTTTAAGAAAAATTAGGGTATCTCTATTTGAAAATTAGGCAAAGAAAAAAAGGTAGTATTTGATTTTATGAATCCTCTCCGTCATCCTTGCAAAAGTAATTATAAAACTTATAAGCGGATGGGAAAGTTGTCTCACTTGTGGCTTTCTCTTGGATATTTCGCTTAAGGCGCCAGTCACCACAAAGGACTCCTGCACTTGAAACGCAAGCAGGGAAATAGTTATGGAATTGTCTGCTCTAAGACAGCATATAAATGAAAAAGGTAACAAAATATTTCAGTTACAGCCTCTACAAGTAAAATTCTCGAAATAAGAATATTTCTCACATGCAATTTCCACAACAAGTGGCAGCTACAGAAGCAGCTGTAGTATGACAGTTATTCAACCATTACAGCAAATGGCATGAGTGTTTTCTGACATTCACCAGCAATCAAAGCATTTTTTTTTTCTTTCCAGGACATGCAGCCCTCCTTCAATAGAGAAAACAAAACAACAACAACAACAAAATCACACAAAAAGCTAAAGACCTGATTGAAAGAGATTTTTTTCTCCTCATGACCATTGCTACTGCAAACCATCAAAGTAGCAAGACATTTCAAATAACTGTTATTATGAAGTCAAAAGGAAAATAATCCATGGCTACTTGGTTATTTTCAAGACAACAATTAAGCTGTATTGGGAATATTGAGGAAAAGGGAAATCTTAACTAAAAATCAAATGGTTCGTACTTTAACAATGCACCATCATTTGCTTGTGGTATCAATAACGTTAACTTTCAGACACATCACTCTGTCTACAAGTTAATGGAAAGTGAGAATTGCCTAGAATGTCTATTGGAAACTGCAGCAAAGTGCATTATAATTGAAGACCAAATCAGGAGCCTAACAAAAGATTTTACTCTTTTTTTCACCTATCAAAGGAATCTCACCAGCCTCAGAAACAAGAGAATGAGGAAGCATATTCTTTCTGCTACTGGCTGTGGATTGGGAATAAGATATTTGCAGATATTAGGAGTTACTTTGTACATTAGGTGAAACATCCTAGGTGTACTGCGAAGTTTTTCCACAGGCCATTGCAAGCATGGAGGACAATGAAGTTTCAGTGATGGACAACCGCTTCAATTTTCTCCATAAAATGCTTTAAGTTTTCAGGGATACAGTCTTTTGTATAATTTGTGCTTGCATGGGCTGCAATTTACACTACAAAGCATTCATAAAGTATAAATTGGAAAAACAAAAGAGTCTTTTTATTGTAAAATGTAACCTTCTATTGAAACAAAAATCACGATAAAGCAGAACAAGTCAGCAAGAATTTCACTGGCGCATACATTGGTACATATTGGAGAGCTGAACTGAGACAGGGGCTTGGGCAGTTTTAAGGAATGCGCTGTACTACTGGATTCAGTACAGAACTGTGTAAGTGCACCTCAGGATTTTGAACACAGAAGTAGCATGATATTCCCACTTCGGTCCTTCTATTTTCCTTAAAGCTGATTTACTTATTATGTTTATTCTTACTTGAAATACAGCTGAGGAGATAATAAGTAGATGGGACAAATTAAAAGAATCTTGCTAAATATTGATTCTGTGAAGGCTGAAGTTCAAGTCAGAGTTGTTTGAATTGTGTTAAATAGTGACTTACAAATTAATTTCAGAAAGGTGTACTAAAATACATTAAATAATGAATACTATATTAAAGATAAATTAGAAGCACAAAATAGCTGGACTGTGTTTCTGAGAGTGGGAAGAGCATACCTTTCAGAAGAGAAATGGATGATATGCCAGGCCAGTAATGCTTCCCTAGAACACTCTTATACATTTTTAACACCCTCTTTTACAAAATTTAAAGCAAGACCACTTCAGGCCAAGGCCTCTAGCCTCATCTATCCCTGTGATTGCTTTGCACGGCCCAAGGAATCCAACCACATTCACACTATCCCTTACCTCTGAGCTATAGCTTGCAGTAGTATGGATCTACACACCAAACACCCCCTGCTAGGTCCCTGTCCTGGCATGTGGGGAAAGAGTATAAGTAATTTGCTTCAGTCTTTCACCAACTGTCCCTTTTTTTTCTTTCTAAATCAGATAAGCCTGGCCAGCAGGTGCATTGATAAGTGGCCCAGGCCAGGCTCCATCCCTTTCTTCTTACTGTGAGGAGAGATAATAGATCCATTTTATTGTATTTACCCAGCCTCACCTTTAATTGCCCAGAAGTACAGGGCATCTCATTCTTTCTCTCTTCTTTCTCTCTTTCTCTCTCTCTCTCTCAGAGTTTGATTCAAGCCCACCTTTTCTCAATGCCAGTGTAAGTTGGCAGCTTCCTACAATAGTGCATTTTGTCCTAAATAAAGTATTTTAACACACAAGACTTTGGTTCATAATCAGTGTGATTTTAATACCTTAAGCTATGTAATTTTGTCATGTAAGACGGTACTTAGTTTGTTCTCTACCTCAAAATGAATACTGGAAAACTCTAATAGATGCAGAGAAGGGAGAAAAGTTTTTAGTTTCCCCTCCTCCACCCCCACCCTCTCTTCCTCTCCTCTCTCCATTGCTATAATGGAAAGCAGATTACACAGATAAATGATTCATGATAATTTGCAAAACTATTTTAACTAGCTGACTTTATTTATACATGCTACTGCTCATGCAGTTCTAATGGAAGTCACTCTACCTGGGTACCACAGCACTACCCATGAGAGCTGTTGCTTTCTTAAATAGATTCTCATCTTTATTCTGTGCCTTTTTTTCTCCTTTTAGGTCAATCCATGATGTTAGAAACCATTAAGCAAGGGGGGAGGGAGGTATTCTTGTTTTCATTACTTGTTTCCATCAGGTAAAGGCACTCTCAAGATTAAATCTAATGGTTTACAATGACTTTCTTATACACAAACCAGAATGTTTTTTAATATAAAGTCTTCATCAGTCTTTAATGACAATATTATCCTTGCTGAAAGTGTCTCCCACTTCCATTTTCTTCTGAAAAAGCCATTTTAGAGGAGCTGGAACATTTGTACAGTATTCAAATTCTTTACCTCAGATTATTGATGCAAAGTCAGAGATTCCTGGTGGGAAGAAGAGGCAACCCCATTCTCTTTTTGGTATACCACTACACATCCATCCTCAAAGGACATTTTAAACCTCCAAGAAAATCCCATCAGTTCTGTCCTTCACTAAAGCAGCTTGTAAGTGGTCATGCACTGTCTGCTGTGCAACACAATGCACTAAGAGAGCACAGACACCACATACATCTTTAGATAGTTTTTCAGCAGTATTTGAAATGATAGGTTACAGAAATCAGTAAAGCCGAATGGCTGAACAGAAAGTTACGCAATGTGGAAGTTCTACTGCCGAGGAGTTCTGCAGAAAAATGCTGCTGCCTGTACCAAAAACTAAAGCAGAATGATATATGTAGTTTCTGTTCCTGGACACATTGTGAACTTTAGGCATGAAACAGATTTGTAATTCCTAACAGAAGCCTTGCCATTGGCATAAACCTGGACAAGACTTCAACCCCGGAGTCCTTCCTCATGTCTAAGCATAGGGATACTGGCTGAAGGTTGCATTACTCTCACACAATAACATTCCAATTTGTTCCAAGTCATAATCTTTAACTGTAAGAAAATCTCATGGGAATATTATGCTTTTCTGTTGTTGGACATCAAAAACTGTTTTATAATTATCAAATATTAATATACTGGTAACATAATCTAGCTGAGGTTCCCGAAGTATTTAAAGAAATACACATATTAGTTTAAAAGCCTTGGCTGTTACTATAAGCACCTCTCCAAGATTAAATTTGGTAACATTCTTTCAAAATAAGTATCTTTAGCAGGTCCCACAGCGGAGCGCATCATCCTGATTAATTTATGCACCAATGAGGCAGCCTTTTTAATTGACAGCTATTACTGAACTTTCTAAATCTGTGAAACTTTGGTAGGTTTAAGCTTCCAATAAAGAGCAATATCTATTTTTTATACCACAGTTTCCATTTAACAGAAATGCAAATACATCAGCTGCTGATGCTGCACCAAATATATTTTATTCTATCTTCAGTGCAGTAGGAGTGTCTCCCTGCATCACTGCTTAAGGATTAAACTTCATGCTTTATCCGGCCTGCTCAAATATAAAAGTAAACTCTTTTTATTTAGGTAGTACTGATTTTAAAAGTTGAACATTTATTCTCTTCATCATTTGATCTTCAAAGTGTTGGCACAACTTATCGTAAGATAACAATCTAACCAAAGTGAGAAAGAACAGGGACATAGTAGTTTAATATTATCCCTTATACAGAAAAGGATCACTGCTCATTTTCTTTCTAAACTTCATTAAGCACTACTTTTGCAAGGACCAGCAACATAACCCATTTCCTAGTACAGTTCTGGAATTCTGAAAACTAAAAGCATGCAAGTGATGTGACACCCTTATAACACCTGATGTTAGCTGTAGCAGCTCTTTGCTACGCTAAACACTTGGGAATACGCAGTAAGTGTGTAAGTGCACGGCAGCAAAGCAGGACCCATCGCTGCCCAACACCACCACCTCCATGTGCTCTTGCATTGCACATGGTCCATCAGCCCTGGATGGCACCAAACCTGCTCATCAGCTGCAGTCCTGGCTGTTTGTACCAAAAGCAAACAGTTTTCAGCCGCTACCTCCAGGAATTACGATTTCAAGTCCCACATGGCACAGAGACCACCACCATGTCCACTACTGGGGGCAGGAGAGTTGAGACTCTTGAAGTTATAAGGCCACCCAGACAATCTTACCTCTTGTTCATCTTTTCGGAGGTGACACAGCCTCTGCCTTCCTCCTGTAACTCCTCTACCTCACAGCACAGCTGGTCAACAACAGCCCACCTCTGGCAGAGTAGCTGAGTGTCACCTGCAGCTCACAGAGGCCCCAGCCACCACCAGCAGCCAGGGGCCTGCCTGCCTGCACAGATGCCTCCTCCATCAGGAGATCTGTCAGGGCAGAGGGGAATTGGGCATCAGCTCTAACAGAGCCCTCTGATCTGAGCAACAGAGCTCAGCAGCAGCTGCACCTTGTCAGAGCCTCTCAGGAGGAGCAAAGGCCTTCTGTAGCTGTCCTTACCCAACTCTCCTTGCCTACCAACAGCAAGCGTGTCCTAATGTTTCAGAGAGAGGAAGGAAGGGGAAGGGAGGAGACTGTGTTTTCTTTTCCCTACATACTAAGATGTGATCACCAGAAAAGAGTTTTTATACCCAGATAATAATGCCTCCAGATAAACTGTTGGATGCCTATGCATTTCATATTTAATATGTGTATTAAATGCAAATAACTTTCCCATGCTGCTCAGGATTCCCCAGTATTCTCAGAGAAATAACTGAGAGCTGACAAAGTTATGGGGGAGCCGTGAATAAGATACTAAGCACTGTGCAATCCTTTGCTTCCTCAAAACTTTACAGGAGCTTGCAAGGAAAGATAGAGTGTTAAGAAAGGAAAGTGTGTGTGCAAGTGTCTTCTGCCTTTACCTGCTCCTTCGCAGGCTATCTACCCTTGGGTGAAAGAATCTGTAATGTTCTGCTTTGTAGAAGCTGTTTTTGAATAACTTTAACCAGCCACTGTTACAAGCCCCCAGAGCAAAAGAGTTTACAGGAGCCAAACCCAGATGAGCCTGTCCCGTTTACATGTTTTGGAGAGAGAGGCCAGCCCCAAATCCAACCAAGAGCTTCTGTTTGGGATACTTCTTGCCCAGAAGCCTTCGTGAAGAAATTTCTAGATACAGGTTCAGTAATACATGAAGGAACAGCCTTTTCACAGCTGTTATAGGCATGATGCACAAAAGTTTTCCATTTAGAAATAAAGATAAATGTACAGCGTGTGAAGTTTCCACTTGTTATTCTGGGACAGAGCATTATCTGTCGAAGTCATCTAAGGAGCGCGAGAGAACTTCGATGACCCAATATCCTGCCTCACCAGGAAAATTCTGCTAGCCAGTGGCATCAGCATATCATTGTTATAGAAAAGGCAACATTCAAGTGAAAAGGTAACCTGAGTTTACATTGCAGGGTATATGATTTGTGTTCCATAAGCTCCATATATAAAATCATTTGCTTAACTAATACTACATGAAGAACAGCCACAGCAAGCTGTTTTTGGCAAAAGATCCAGTTGTTGGGTTAAAAATAATCTCAATAAAAGATAGAGTAGCAGGTTCCAAAGGAAGAAATCTGATAAAATTAAAGTGTAATAGACACTTCAAACTGTGTGATCTGACCTAATAAGTTATTAATAGGGAACCATTACTCCTCATACATTTTTTATTAGGAAGGCATTGCCTTTTTGTCAAGATTAGTGGATTATAAAATATTTGTGCTACACAATATAAATGACCCTACCTATTAATAAGTCTCTAGAAAGATATCCTTAAATTGAATTACATTAAGAAGAAAAGTGCCAACAGAAATTAGGCATAATTAATGGGAACACATAAATAAACCAGTGAAAGAGGGAAAAGGACATTCTCTCCATTGATCATTTTGAGGATTAATTGCTGATATGTAATAATGACATACCAACTATTACTGTTTTTATAAGGACCATTTCACAGAAGATGAAATCATTTTAACTATGAATATGTATTGCAATTTATTACCTGAAGATACTTATACTGATCACATATCTCTAACTAGTCAGTACAATTTTGAAGGCTAAAAGATACAGCTTAAAACATAATATACAACAAAGGCTTATTAAACTTTTTCAGTAAAGACATTCAACCTATAGACTAGATAAAATATATATTTATAAGATATATTTTTTTTTTATGTAAGATATATAAAATACTCAGCCTTCCCTATGACAATCCCAATACAATGTCCCAGGAAAAGCCACACTGAAAGTAAGGATATGGGCAATATCCCTTTATTGTTTTCCATGAGTCAGAGCCAGAGATCCATTCAGAACAGTGATACCTTGAACACAGAGGAAATTATTTTTCACATCTCATTCACATAATGGACAATGTGAATTGAATTACACTGTGAACAAGCACCCTGGTCTTCTCCATTTGCCAGCATATATAAGGTTTCCTCAGATATCACAGCACTACATCCAGTGTGTGCAGTTACATTCTATGTTTCACAGGTTAACAGAAACTGTAAAAGACTTTTACTAATAACTGGCAATGTAAATATGAAGCTCTTCTGCTGAACCTTTTTAAACTGTGTATGCAAACTAGCATGCAAAAATTATTTTCTTTGCAAACTAAATAAATTCATATAAATAGAAATTTTAAAAAAAAGTAAAAATAAGCCATTGTACTGCCTTGCTAGCCAGAAGAAAAGAAAGAGGGCCCATTCATTAGAAATAATCCACCTGAAACAAAACACCTTACACTAATACCCTAAAAACCTTATCTACTCTTTGACACTGTTGTAACAAACACTTCCCAAGTACTGTGCCAACATTGCTCATGTGTTCAGTGGATTTTAATTAGAGCTCTGAAAGCTTGGGAAAACTGGCCGAGCGAGCAAGCCTGCTCTTTTTAAATGGCACCACAACTGTCCTTTTACCCACCTTCTAATCATAGGATATGTTTAATTAAAAGCTGTACAAATAATGGAGACAGAAAAGAAAAGTCTCCTTCCCACAAATTAGGGAGGAAAAACGTGATTAAGGAAGTATATAGCAAGATGAAGAAAGCAATATGTGTTGCATCTTTGTCACACTCCATGTGTGCCAATGGTCTTGGGGAACCATTTTCCCTGAACTCCATAATACCAGTGTACTAGCTGCATTAAATGCTTTTGAGAGAATGGAGATATTTATAGAATCACAGAACCATAGTCATAGAATCGTTAAGGTTGGAAGGGGCCTCTAGAGATGATCTAGTCCAACCTCCCTGCTCCAGCAGGGACACTTAGAGCACGTGGCACAGGGTGGCATCCAAGTGGGTTTTGATTCCACAACCTCTCTTGACAACCTGTTTAAGAAAGAGTAATATAACAATAGCTACAGCAGAATATAGAGGCACATGGAGAGACGGAGAAATTTTTCCAGCTTGTTCTGTTGTTGGATTGACAGTTGCCCCAAATACTTGGAGCTTTTGTTTTCCTAATTCACTATCACAGGGTGCCTATCTATCAACTGCCTTTCCTAAAACAAAACAGTTCTCCTCACAAAGTCGCCTCACCAAGCGGACAAGGACCACAGCTCAGCAGCAGAGCAGATGCTCCAAAGAAACAGATGTATTTTGCTGCCTGCCCTCATGATACCCCCTATTTCTGCTGCAATATTGGCCTCTGCACTCCTTGATCTGCTCTTGGTTCTACCCAATATGTGACAACTAAACTTACAACAATTAGGGGAGGCAAGAGAGGGTCCATCTATAAGAAAATTCTGTAAGAGCCAAGGAAGGAAAGCCTGGGGCTTGCAGTGATGGTTCCCGTCAGCAAATTCAAGATCAATATTCAAGGAATAAGAAAATTAAGTGGAGCATCAGTCAGTGAGTGGGAAGAGCATGAGAGAAGAATGAAGATGAAAGGCAAAAAGGTTGCATGTGTGAAACAAGGAATTATGAAAAACAAAAGAGGAGGAAGAGGAGGATTCCTGTCACTACTGTAATAAAAGATCAGTCACATCCTACAGTTTAGTCTGATGCCTAGCTGTCAAAGCAATTTTTAAGTTGGAAAAATATCAGTTAAGAAATAAGACCTCTTGCCAGAAATTCCTTCTGTGACTGAAAAATTAAGGAGATGATGATGTTTCAGGGATATCATCCATGTTCATTTTTGATAGGTGTAATGATTTATATAGTTACAAAATAAGTGATATAGAGAAAAAGGATAAATATCAAAATAAATTTTAAAAGACTTTGAAAGTGCATGAAATATTTCTAGGGGGGTTTTAACCAGTATTCCCAGTTGGTTTCCCCTACCAACTCAAACTGAAAACAATATTAGCTGTAAACAGGTCGGGGTCAGGAGGGTCATTAACAATGTGAATGGCAAAAGTGCTCAAAGTATGCTGAAAAGCAGTGCTAGATATTAAATAATTGTGACAAATTACTGTTCAAATGAGGAAAAAATTCAACAGTGATCACAGTGATCACATCTTCTTCTACAGCTGAAAAGGGGTGGTAAGGTCTCTCACTGAGTTGCAGAATAGAATAATAAGAATAGAGGTCCAGGAGCTCTTACGACGCTATTTTTAAACTGATTGCAAGGCACATCTGCAATATCTTTTTTGTAGTTGTGGTTCTTTGCTCTTTGAATTATATTTAACAGATAGAAAAGAGAGCAAAATAGAATTTGAGAGATGATGTTGATACACAGTAGCAATTAATAAAATGCACAGTTCTGCGGTGGGGAAAAAAAGTGTGTAGTCTCCTCTCCTGACCTTAGGAAGCAGTGTATTGTAATGCATATTTTCTGCAGAATTCAAGATTTCTGTTTTCCACTGTAATTATAAAAAACAAAGGATAGTGCTTTAAAGCTTGAGATGAAAGCTGGCACCTGCATTTTTTATGCCTACAAGAGAATAAAGTAGCCACCTGTGTAACAAGCAAAGGTTTTGTCATCAAGTCAGTGATTATGTAAGCTGGTGAAAGATTCTTTTTAAAGTGTTTGAAGTGTTCAAAGTCATATTTTCCAGTGTTGTATTTGTTGAGCTGTGGAATCCTTACATGTAATCCCTGGGTAAGCAGAACTCCAGAACTCTTTGCTAATAATATTGAAGATCAGTTGCAGGTTTTGCACTCATTTTGAAGACTTCTTATGGAAGTGGGGCTCCTACAGGAGTCCAACGTTGAACTCAATCACCTATGAATATAGCGCAGTGTGTATCTAACATGCATTGCTGCCTTCTCTTTTCACTTCATGAGAAAACAGCAAACTTGTGTCCCGTACAAGACATCTGAAGTTCACCAAGAAGAAAAAAGCCTTTATAGATTCTATTCCAGGTCTGCCTTAGTGTATTAGCTTGCAATATGCGCAGCAGAAAATGATATAAAAGGTTTTCATTTTTTCCTGAAGAACATCCTGCCCAAACTGCTATTTCTAATGTCCTTTGCCCTCTAGTGGCAAGTATAAGAAAAAAAAATCATGAAGTTTGGGTGATGTTTCACAAACTGCTTTCCTATAACCAAAGCATTACTGCACCTGAGATACCTGTTTTAAGAAACTATCTAGCCAAATTGTGATAAGCACATGAAGGTGCCTACAATCAGTCAGGGAAGCTACTAGCTGAAAGAGAAACAGGCAGATGGGGAAATGAAAAAAAAAAAAAAAAAACCAACAACAACAACAAAAAACCCACACAATGCTCCCATTTAACTTTACTTAGTACAAAAGATATGATGTGACAGCAGAATTCAAATTCCAGTTGGGTACATTGTGCAAGCCAGAGTAGTCTGTCTCTCACAGGTTACTGCTTTAGTCCATTCCGCTTGGATCTGGAGATAGTTCCAAGTGAGACTCATGAGTTTCAGGAGTGATTGACTATCAACTATCTTTCACATCCATTTCTGTTTAAATCTGTGCACTTCAAACACAAATGAGAAGTTTGCTTTTTAAAAATCCTACAAAATCTTGTAACTGCAGGAAAAAAAAAACACACATTTAAAAGAAATACACTTTGGTTATAACTCTGATTATTCTTTGCTCCTGTTTCTCTGATTTGTAAAAGACACTCTCCCTTACAACTCCTGCTCCAAACCGCTAACAAGTCTTGATATACACATATCTACTCTAAATAGTTTCCCCTCCTTTCTTCTACCTATTCAGAAATAATTACCAATGTTAAGAGACTAGATTGCTTATCATACAGGCCTTATAAACTCATCTCATTGTCATCCCCTATTGGCCTACATCCCCCAAGTCCTGCATTAGTACTCAGTGATTATGAATCCCAGTGCCTGCCACAAGCAGCTCTGCTGAAGAAGAGGAGACACAAAAAGATTCAGAAAGACTTAGAAGGGAAAGGCAGATAGACAACCTAATGTGGTTGATAATGACCAGAAAATTATTACCTGATTTATATATGGTACTAAACACATGACTAGCAGGAAAGTGGGATATCAAGAAACTCGTCATTTCCTTTGCCACTAAGGAACTACGCTATCAACAAGTTTGAAAACAGTAAGCACCCACTGGATACTAAATACAGCTACTCTCCAAACCCCAGACCCTTTGCCCACAAAAAAACTGAGCTACTACTCCATGCTACAAAATTTCTTAACTTTTCACAAGGGTCACTTCAGTTACTTACGTAAGCAGAATATTTATGCAGCTAGCTTGTGTGTGTTTTGTTGTTTTGTTTTGTCATGTCTATCTATGGTGAACCACATCTCCAGCCTCTGTGCTTTATATGGCAGTTTTGCAGAAACATTAATTGAGATTCCTGTTCCATACTTTCTACATGTAGGTTCACATTATATGTGCACTTAGACATAAGCCAGCTTTGTCCTTTCCTTAACAGTACTATTTTAAAGTAACTGTCAATCATTCTACAATTTCCATACATCTTACTGCTGTCAAAGGCTCTTGTCCTTATAATGCTATTGGCTTCCAGCCTCCATAACTGCAGACTCAACAACATTCAAAACAGATAAAGCCCCAGAGATTTAAGTGCTCTCCTCTAGAAGAAATGAAATAAAGGAGGATTGCTCTAGAATATGTTGTCCTCCTAAACCACATGATGCATTCAGAGAATTAAATTTTCAAGAAGTCATTTACTGATAGGCACTCTGTGAGTGCTACTCCACCAGCTTAAGTTTCTTGTGGTTCCACAGCCATTTATAGGACAGAGCTTTGTTATGGAAAGATGCCACATGGAAGCGATTCTGCTCGTCTTTCTCTGCCAATATTTGTTCTTACCAAACAAGGTCAGAATTAACAACAAAAAATAATAGAGGCAATTTAATAACCGTGCCCCTCCTGCTTTTTTTTTTTAATAAAAAATAATTGTGGCAATTACAGAGTAGCAACAGCCCTCATCAAAGGGGATGATTAGCTGAAGTGCATTCACTATTGATGTGCAGCCAGTGTAAGTGAACCTGCAGCAGCTCAGTGCTGCAGAATTTCAGAACACTTTTGTCCCTCCCCAGGTTTGTTGAGATCATTATCATTTCTCCGAAGCGAATACTCTTCGGTGGAACATTTCTCAGAATGGAATATGTTTACAATGCAAGTATAACAAGGTAGTATAAGCTCCACCAGCAGGTAATATCATTATCATTTCCCTTTCCTGGCATATCAAGTTTTCCTTTCCCTTCCTTTCCTGGGAGGGTGGCGGGGTGAGGGAGATGAGATTGGGGGGCATAGAGGGAAGGGAGGAAATAGTAGTAAACAGTCACAGAAAGAAGAGATGCCAGCTAAATGAAGGCTTTTGATCACAGCAATTTTAGTTCTATGTGCTCACCCAGACATACCTAAAATAACTCTTTCTGTATCCCTGTATCTTGTGTTTGATGCAACTAATTTTTTCTCTGTCTTTATTCTAACACAGATAAGGTTTTCTCACCTGTCCTCTCTTTTCAACTGCAATCATTCATTTTAATATATAAAATACAATCAATATATATGTGCATGTACACAGTTTTTGTTCTTAGCCTTCTGAATTCTTCGGACTTTTTCCTTGAAACAGATTAATTACTACTTTGTGAAATTTGATACTTAGCCTGAGAGTTCTAGTAATAGGAACCAAGGTAATCATCTTAGTTTACAACTAATCATTCTAAATTTTCTTTCCTTTCCCAAGATCCCAGACAAAAACAGTATAGATCCAATAGTATTGGCTCCATGACAGGAGGCCATTTTCCTAGGTCTTGATGAAGTTTTGGGTAGGTTTTGTCTGCCTCATTAAACATACTATCTTCTCACTCTTGTTTTTTTTTTATTCTTTCCATTTTCCTACACTGTTCTGCAGCTGTAGATTAACACAGGACCTGTGTGTCTAGTGTAGAAAAGCCCTTGATATTATATCTAAAACCACCGAGGGAGTTTAAGTAGCTTCTTTTGCAGAAGCCTGCTCAAGACATCATCAGAATGCATCTTTTATTTGTTTGGGAACCTCAACACCTGCATGAATCCAATAGATAAATTAACAGAGATAAGAGAAATCTGTGGAAATTAGTAGGCAGACTGGGATTAACATGTTCTATAAAGAGACTGTGGAGAAGGTGGAAAAAAAAAAGAAAGAAAAGAAAGCAAAAGAAGAATAAAGAAGAATGCATTTCAAATACAGGATGCAATTAAAAGCAAAAGGTTAAATCACTGCATAACACCTGCTAAGAATCTCCTAAGTACTATTAAAAAAGAAAAAAAAAGTTACTTAGAGCAGAGATCTATGGAATAAACTTGTGAAGTTCATGAAATAACTCACAAGTAAGGCTTGACAAAGTGCTACAAGGAATTGCTGTACAGAATCATCCCAAAGCAGGACAGCAATTTGCGCTGCTAATTATCCATAAATCCTGAATGAAATGGACATGGAATTTTGTTCTCTTTTCAAGAGAGAAGGATAATTGAGAATATGGTCTTTATTTCTTGTGATATAACTATCCAGTGCTTCATACAGTGTAAGTTGGCACGGCACCACTCACATCAATGAAATTTATATTAAATAAGGGTTTGTTTTCCTGCGTTATTCTCATCCTGTCTCATCCTATGAGTAAATGGATGAGCTAGATGGCAAGTATTAGTCACATTACTTCAGACACCATCAAAACATGCTCAGATGACAATATAAGAACCAGAATAGTGGAAAGGCATTGTAGAAAACAATAGAATAGTTCTCTTTATGCTGGAAGAAGATGAGTAGCATATAAATTACAGGACACTAATAGTTGGAAAAAACACACAAACAAGATATACAAGACTTGGTGTCACTGAGTTTCTTCAACCCTATCCTATTATCTCAAATGGTTCTTCTTTATGGCTGAATACCATGCCAAGTGACAATTACATCCTGAATTGCTCCCTTCTGAAGTGAAAACTGAATAGACTTTATGCTGTCTATAAAATATCCTATGCAGTACTTTGTGAAATGTGGTTTGTGAAATAGTTCCTGCTTACCCAAGGTCAGGAACAAGAGGTATTATTTGATTGAAATGGTCCTGCCTTGTAAGATATCTGCCAAGGTATGGAGAAAATATGGGATTGTGATTTTACCAATTATTAAGCATTAATAGAAAATCCACTTGATTAGAAATGAAACTCGTTCATTATGCATGACCATTACAGTTTATAGAGGGCCTTTTAGTTCCTTCAACTTGATTTCTCTGACAGTATAATACAAATGACTTCTCTGACTGCTCCATGACAGTTACCTTCTTCCCCAATCATCTCCCTGGCCTGACCTTGACCTATAGATAGACTTTGGCATCTAGTGATAATGTGGTTTGTGGTAGCAGCAACCGCAAAACAAGATCTTCCCAGTGGCTTCAAGCCAGAGCCTTACTCACTAGCTAATGGTTGGAATGGAATGATAATAGATATGGCTGGAAAAATCTGAGATTTTGCACTTCTGTTTGTTAGGTTTTTTTGCACAAGAAGTATCTTTGAATTTGCAAAGTGTCTTTGATTCTGCAAAGCATGTCTTTGTATCAAGTACCGACTTTGAGCTGTCTATGTGATAACTTTTTTTCCCAGCAAGCCAGTAAAGCAAAATACTGTGAATTTTGGCCAAAAACACTCTTCACTCTGCATAGTACCTTGTATAATTTCCCAGGTAATAAAATTCATAAGATTCAGCTACACTTGATCATTTTGCCCATGAAATTTCTAATGATTGCTGATATGCTGGCACAATATGATACCTTAGGTAAGCTTGTGATGCGTAAATGTAATAATCTCACTTTCCGCACTGAATTTATGATCTGCTCATATAAAAACACTCAACAAATAGATACAGATTATTCCAGACCTATGTCTCAATGAAACTACATTCATCATGGTTTCAATACACGGAAACCATTGGAAACAAAACTACCATGATACAACATGAGTCCACCTGGAAGAGCTGAAGACCATTTGCCTGCTCTCATTCGTTATTACTACTGCATGGCTATTCTAGAGACTTCACCCAGTGATCAGTATGATTAACATTTGAGAGGGAAAAAAAATGACATTAAAATAAAACTTAGAAGCTCACAGTTATTTGAGAAATGCGTTTACTTACCCATCAGAATGTCATGTCATCTACATGAAATGTAAAGTCTTGCAATGTAAAATGCTTGCTATGTAAAGTCTTCCAATGTAAAATGCTAAATGTAAATGCTTGCAAATCACTCTCTGCTGGATCTTCCCTTTGTTAAAACGATTTTAAATGCTGGTAGTTCTGCACTGACTTTTCAGAAATAACAGCTTGCCTACTTACGTCTCTGTTAACATTATCTTCTCTGTTCCCTGCAAGAGACGGACACAACCATCTTAAAATTTACGAAATTAATTTAGGCAATTTTGTTCACTAGATAGCATATTAGACTATTCTTTATCATAATCTTCTCTATTATTATGATCTGCAAAATCTACTATTCTTAAACTACTGTTGTTTTTTGTAACAAAAATCAAAATGCTCAGTCCAGCATGATATGGTATCTTTCTTTCACAGACGATATGCCCAGTCTGAAGCTGCCTACTTTGTAACTGGTATACTGGCCCAAAACAAGATTGATTCCCCATGGTGATATATAACTACACTAATTTTTAACTGTAAAATATTTTGAATTGATTCTCTAAGTATTGACATTATGATAAAATGTTAAATTACCTACAGGACAGGAAAAAGACTTTGATTAAATATTTTTGAAGGATTTTCATATGCTATAAAAGTTGTTCTTAGGCATTTTCTTTACCCATTATGCAAATATGTCAACTCATTAATAATTCAAAATAGGCAATACATTAATAATTAGGATCCCCCATTACAAATCTGACCTTTAATTGAATTCTATAGAAAGAGACTGTGAAAAATGAGCCTCTTGATTTATGCTAAGAATAAAGGTTAAAAAGCGTTTTCCTAGTAGATCTAATTTTTATCATTATTGCCTAAGCAGAAACATTGAGATGAGAAACTTTTTTCCTAGGTCTAACTGTTTTTGGAAAGACTGCTTCTAGGGGAAAGAAAAAAGTTAATTTATGTGTAGTTTAGTTGTACAACAAATGAAACGTGTCATGATCAAATGATATAGTAACTGTAGATATTTCAGAAGTTTGAAAAAAGTCAACTTCCTATCTTCATTTTTGTTTTCCAAATGGCACAAATGTTTGGTGTTTACATAATCCTTTCCCCTTACCAAATTCTTTTTACCTTCAACATAATATTTAAGGTAAAAATGCTACCTTATTATATAGAAGAATTATTACTTTATTTCCAGTTGTAGAAAAAATGCAAGTCAGCTGCTAGAGAATGTTCCAACGCTGGAAGTACATTGCTGTGGTGATTATTTGGCCTAATGTTCTTAGCCTTTCCTAGAAAAACTGCATTTGTGATGTAGTTATAACTTAGCAGGAAGATTTGTTTCTTGTAAATCTTAGTAAAAAGACAAAGAAATAGACAGATTAGAATACTCCTAAGAAAATGCAAGAGGAAGGAGGAAATTGTCTAAGAACAGAGTGGAGAATGAACACATTTGATTTCCTCAACGCGAAACACATTCTCTGAATTGAAAACAGTACTGCTAAGTTTTGGAGGGGTGGGGGGAAATCTGACTGCATGCAGAGGGCAATTACCTGAAAGACTGCATACCATAATAAAAGTTACTTTGTTTATTTTTCATATTGATTTGTACCCAGCAAAACCTTGGTGTCCAAGCAGCAAAGGCTACACTTTGGCTGGTGAATCAGAAGTGCTATTTGGCATTGTAGTGCACAGCAGAATCAATCATTGCTATCATACTAACAAATCAGTGCAAAGGATCCCTTTCCAAAGTGCAAATACCGAGAAAATATAAACGCATAAAATGAATAGATATCATCCCCTCAACAACTAAACATCTTTGTCCCAGACACACATTTTGAATAAAATTAAAAGATCACATTTCCCTATATTCCTGAAAAATAAAAAAATAATCCCATTTCACTCAATGGCCACTTAGGATAGGCACACCCAGCATTCAGAATCTCACAAACCACAATTAGCTATTTAATTGGCTATGAACACCTGTGAATACTCATGTTCTTAATAACTTTTCCAAGTCATCATTCTGGATATGCTTCAAACTATGCCAGCCCTGATGATGCCAAACAACAGAACAGACTCTTGCCATTCCATCATGACAGGATGAAGTGTAAAGCACGAAGGACATGTGCACAAATGTGTAAGGATTTTCATAGTACACACTCAAAATCAACTTGAGCAACAGCCATTGTCTTAACCAGGAAGTATTTACATGCCACAACAACACTAATTCTACCATAATTTATCAACTTGCAAAAACCACATGTAAAGTAAGAAGCTTGGGGTCAATATGGGTTGGCAGTCCTGAAGTTGGCACGGGTCGGCACAAAACACTGTTCTGAGGGCTAATGCTGCATTTGCCTGAAGGTCCCCTAATTTTATTCATGCAGTAAAGTACACATTATATGGACTTAAATCGTCCACTGTCTGAAAGGCACCACAGCCAGGAGAGTTTCAATTATGGTAAAACTGAACTACAACTAATGTTATGAAAGGGACCTACAGCTCCCTCATTAATGGGCACAGCATGAAACTTCCTACAGAGGATTTAATACTATCAAGTGTCAGCAGTACCAGAAGAACTGACATGCAACTTGGGAACATGCAGGCCTAGCACATGCCATCTCTTGCTCCTGGATTGGCTGAATCACAGTCTTTGTCCGGTTGTCAAATGATAGTGATTAATTGCTCTTAAAATCAGTTGTACTTATACAACCTTCCAAATAATGAAAAAAAAATGTATTAGTCCAACAAAAGGCAGCACAGCAAAATGATGACAATTATAAGGTGTTTACCTTCCTTATGATTTCAAAGGAAAGGCAGATTAGAGTAATTGATTTTTGTTTCATGGATTGGGAGAGTGTTTCAAAACATAAGCATAGTAGGATTATCTAATCAGTTATTCTCACATTAATACTCCCTTAGGGAAAAGTGATTTTCTGCAAATAAAATGACACTTAAAGGACAGGAATATTTAAATACATTGGATTAAAATGATGATAGGTTGATGACAGGTCTAAAATAGTTTCTCTGGACTCTCTACTCTGCCAAGATATTTGGGCGTAATTCTTTGACATTAATTCTTTGGCCCACGGGGAAGATTAAAATCAAACCTGCAAAGAAACACTAATAATATAGCTACCATAAGGAATGAATAGATTTTCTTCTCTTTCTTATCATTCACAAGTTACATGGCACAAGCAAGAGGCTCTCATAAGATGGACAAGAATTTTCTGAAGTTGTTGCATAAAGTTGCCTTCCTTGGTCCATGCCCAAGGAATGGCAGAACTGACCCAAGTCTATTACTGAGTAAAGGAAAACACTGCATCCTTTAAAACGAGGTGGTGTATTCACATATTTAAAAGCCGAGGGGATCTTTTTTTTGGCAAACACAGTTTTACCTCCTATATTAATTTTAGAATAGAATGGTTCAATGCCAGCACCTGTTTTTCTTCCTTGAACCGAATAGCACTTGCTAACAAAAACAATTCAAAGTCACTCCGTGATTGTGAATGAGAGATGAAACTTCACAAGAAAAGTCTTTCTTATTCTCTTACTAAAAAGTACAATTCCTAAGCATGCACTGAGTAGATCAAAATAGAAGACATGGGCAGCATAATAGCCTGCTCTTAGCATCCTTCAAACTTATATACATAGCAAATACGATATGCATCCACTCCAGAAACTGATGACAAAAAAGGAAGTAGAGATCTCACAACTGCATAGCTTCTTTGTAGGACTCGTGTATCCCTGGGGAATGAGTAGTATGGCTCAAAAGGCAAGCTTTAATTCTGAAACAGGCAAACCAACCCCTCGTGCTTATTTGAAAGACAAGGGTTTACCTGGAGGAGTTACATCAGCATCTGTAGTCCATCGACGATCTGCTACAACTGTGCTGCTCTCTTTCTCATATAGGGAAGCTTGAGGTCTCTTCTGATAGACTGGTACCTGCTTCCCATCCTTGACTATGAGAAATACTTCTGCTGATTTCAGAGGTAACTCCCCTGAATAAAATCATAAACATCAGACCAATAAAGTCTAGAAAGACCCTTATGAGGTTGCAGGATTGCACAGTATCTAGCCTTAATTAGCAGACCTAATGTGTAAAGTCTAGGCAAACCAATAATCAAAACAGAGTGGGAGAGTTAATTTCCAATCTTCTTTTTTTTTTCCTCCCTGCTTTGGAGC
Source organism: Crypturellus undulatus (assembly GCA_013389825.1). Classification (NCBI taxonomy): domain Eukaryota; kingdom Metazoa; phylum Chordata; class Aves; order Tinamiformes; family Tinamidae; genus Crypturellus; species Crypturellus undulatus. Next base: position 114,422 of record VWPW01001948.1, on the reverse strand, counting down.
AAGAAAAGTAGGTCAGCTAGTCTATGTTACTTAAGCCAGTCAGAAAAGTTTTGTTTAGTTTTAGCTTATGAACTTTGTCTATTTTAGTAACAAAGATATATGTATACTGCAAAAAAAAGTGCATTTACCTGGTACAAGGCAAAAAAAAATTCATGTTGTTTTCTATTTCAGCCTATAGTATCTCCAGCTTAGAGGAAATTTGTGAACAGTTTTCCATTTCCTCAAAAATCTTTTATTCCTATAAATAAATTGTTCATGCATAGACTTCTACCAAATCAAACTTGTAACATCAACCCAAGTAACAAAGATGCAGGTAATTTTATTCTTGGAATACTAATAAATCAAAATTGTAAGAAGCATAATCAGAAAATAAAAGTGGTATTTTAAATAAAGATCTATGGATTTTTTTAAGGATTTTAAAGCCAGAACACTGTGCAGACTTTTCAAGATTTACCTTGAATTTGTAAATGTACAATCCTATTTCAGTAGGATAACCTAGTGAAAGATATCATGCAACAATGTGTGATTTTTATGACATGTTTTGTATTGCTCCTGTCTGTTGCTTATTTTCAGTAAATTGTCTGCTCAGAATTATGGCAGTACAGACTTGACATTTTGTAAATCTGACTCGTGATTTTGTAAAATAGGAAGGAGCAGAAGCCAAGAATATTAACGAGACAATTTACAACCAGTTTCTGAGATTACAAAAACAGAGCAAAAATGAAAATGAAAACTCAAGCAATTTTCAGTACTTCACCAAAACAATGACAAAACTTGTGCTACCAAAAACTTGTGTTACCACAGGGGAAAAAAAAAAAAAAAAAAAGTAATAGCTTAATAGCTTCATTTTAAGGCAGCAAGTGTAACTTACCTCAAAAGCACATATTAATGGAATTCACCTAGGCACAAAGCCCTCTGTCTCAAGGATCAAACACAGAAATCCAGTCTATGATACAACAGGAAAGGATGTTTCAGAAAATAATTTAAAATGTTCTCAGCTCTCTAAATCCATGATGCTGCAGCTCTAGAACGATGAAAACACAGTACAGTCATCAGCAGTAGTTTTCCCTGGGCTTTCTGAGAGACATAGTGTTTGTATAAAAGTTATAGAGTAGGAAAAAAAATTGACAGAATTATTCCATCTCCAACATAAAGTTGCGGGCAGATATAATATTTATACCACACCAACTATTGTAAATGTTCTGCCATAAAAACAGTTCTAGCCTAAGGTTAGTGAATAACACAAAGGACATAAACAAACAAAACAATTCTTCACAGCCATCCCAAAAAAGTGTGGCTATCTCACTACTTCTCCACTATGGCCAAGTTTTTGTGGTCACTTTGAAACACCTGAAACCTCCATGGGAGATTTTGATGCTAGAAACAATTTCATTTTCATAATATACAAACTTTGTTCTAAAATGTGAAGAACATACAGAAGTTGTTATTAAGAAACATTAAAGTACCTAGAGGATAGGAGGAAAAAATAGAGAGCACGCTAGAGATACTAGAGACCACGCTAAGGTCATAGCTGGGGTGTGATTAATTGCTAACGGAAATTGAAAAGACAGCACTGGATGAAGACTGCAGCAAAGACTAAAATACTCAAACACGGCAGATAACCTGATAACCTAATTCAGTATGAAGCTCACCCATGTCTCATCATTCTCAGTGCTTAATTTCAGCATTTCTGGCTCTTTTCTTTTTAATGTTGTATATTGTTTTTTTTTTTCCTCATTCTAATTATAACAAATAAGTAATAATTAATGCTTCACAGCAATGATTGAGTTCCAGCATTAACAGAACATCAGCATGTGAATCTAAATTGTAAATTAAGGGCAGAGTGTGATACAAGTGATCGAACAACCTGAAATAACTGTGGTTGAGTTAATAAGTGATTGAACAACCTGAAATAAAAAGAATATACTGAAAATGTGATTCAAAAGTAAAATCTGTGATTCTATACATTTTTTTATAATATTGAGCTTGTGAACATCACCTTCTCATGGCTTATCGCTGTTCCACAGATGGTCCATATCCATTTCATAGGATAATGGCAAGTACCAATTCAAGAACTATTATTATGTTTGGGGTAAGACTACCCATATGTTTATAAAGTTTATTTAAGGTTTTTTAGACCAACTTTGGTGTTTGCATGCCAAAGAATGAATGTCCCCCCCACACCCAAATTTTTAGTTTTTTAAAACCTTAACAATTCTTCAAAATAATTTTATTTTTCACCCCCAAATTTACTTGGTCTTCTTCCCCTTACTTCCCGAATCCGTGTTGTTCACCCACCTGACCCTTCTCTAATAATCCTCAGGATTATTCTGAGGCATTGGCATGGATGGCAATGAGCCTCTATATCCTCTTTTACTCTTAGCTTAGTAGAACTCATCGTTGAATAAAAACTACTTCCAGGACTAAAAGGTGTCTCCTTCTTAATGATCAGCACGCATTCTGTAAATGTTTCTTCAGTACTGATACTTCGTTCTTTTAGTCATCTATCCCATTTATTTCAGTGTCTTCAATCATGCCAGGAAATGCATCTATCTCATGTCACGCTAGCTCTCAGAAAATCTAATAGCACTAAATATAACACTAAAAAGGTCTATAGCCTATTTTAAACTCTAACTCTTCCTTCTATCTTGGCTTTCCTTACTCATCAAATTAAGCTCTTGAAAATATCTTGCAGGATCACAATAGGACCCCTGGGTAGGTCCCTTAGTAACAGCACTGAGGAAGTAAAAATAACCCATTTTAAAATGCTGTTCTACCTCTGTTTTCATGGTGAATTTCAATTTCTCAGGTTATACCTATCAAGTGCTAGCATACAACATATAACTTTGGTATTTTAAAAGCGCACTTTCAAAACTAAGGCAACATGCAAGGAGCACGCATAATATCAATGACTTCTGACCAGAGAGTCAGGAGCTGCTGTTGGCCCTAGGAAAAACAAAATGAATATTCATCCTCTGTTCTACCCCACTGACTTGCACCACGCATCCCTCCCTTTCCCATCCTGCACCCTATTCCTCTGCAGTTATCCTCTCCAGAAGTGACTCCCATAGTGAGATGCTGGTTCCAAGTAAACTCCCTGGGTCACCTGGGACTTCTGCTGAGCTCCAGGAAAATTGTCCCAGCTGCTGTGTCCATAGCAGGCCACGTAGATGACCAGCTTTAGCTGGCTATGAATATTTATCCTTTTCTAGTGCCTGAGATAGCCATATTCATACAGGACTTTCGAGGAAGTTTTAATAAACCAAAAGGCATGTTAACATAGCACCAGGCACCTGCATTTCCTCAGCAAGAACAAATGTATATTGTAGAGGCCATGTAACATACAAGTAAAGAAATATCGAGAATTCATGTTTCTGTGTGTAGACACAGCCATATAAGCACTGCACACATATAACCAAAATGTTGCTTAAAAAAGGAATAGCATAGTACATATGCACTCTGGATTTTTGCAAGTGTCCAAGAAGGGGATATTTTCACAGAGCCCTGCTTCTGCTTCACTTAAGGTGACAGAAAATTCCTCCGCAGTTCTAAAAGGCCTGGTAAATGCATGACTGTGGCTGTTTTTCAGTAGCAGCTCATTTGCGATTACACAAATTTGCACTGGCGATCTTTTAGTGTTGTACACGATTCTAGGTCTTTTTTCAAGAAAATGTCATCAGTTTGTTAGAACTGAGAACAAGAAGAAATTTTGTGGGAGGAGGACATCTAGTGATGTGATATATATTTACACTCCTTATTCTTGTAGAGCTGAGCTGGCCAGCTAGTAAGTTTAAGTTTTTTAACAGGAGCAAAGAGAGGGACAGGTATGCAGCTTACTTTGCTATAAAGTACTCAGGATTTTTGATAAGACAACAGCAAAAACAACAGCAGAAATCTAACCACTTAGTTCTCAAAGAAGCCTTTTTTGTAGTTACACGTCACAAAGATGTAGTGAGTTTTCATCTACAGCTATGGTATCTCTGAATTTATATTACACTGGCATTAATAATAACCACCCCAAAAATTCATGCACATTAGTTACTAGCATCATGATACACTAAGCATCAAAAGCCTCCCATTGAACTAGACAGATGTTCAGCATAGTAGCAACTCTGAAATCAAATGATAGCTCCTTTTTTTTTAATTCTCCCAAAAGCAAGATTTATTATCTCAAACTAATGCAAATTAGAGTAGCTACTCTGCATTGTAACTTTCCAGAACAAAGGTTTATTAGCAAAATACTGAAAACTTGCAACCTTAAAAACTCAGATAAAGAGAGTAACAATCATGGACACAAACAGTCATTGTTAGTATGTGCTCTTGAAATGCAAGTTATCTGGCTAAAAAAAGCCAGGTAACACTAAGACAAAATAAATATCAGTAACAGAAAGTCATGAGAAACCATTAATATATTAATTTATGATATTTTCAAAATAATATCAAGATATTGTTTTCAAACTTTTTTAAGTAAAACAAAGTTATATAAAAGAGACAGTGAGATTAAATTTAGGAAAACAAGAAAGATAAGAAAAAATATATTATCAAAAATGTTAGTCTTTGCAAGCAATATGTGTGTCTAGATTTTCTTTATGGCTATGAATTTATTTAAAGACGCACATTTGCTTGTATACACTTGTTTGTTATTTTATAATTTAGGGGCTAAAATCAGCAGAACTGGTAAATCTACAGGTTCATTTTAAACAAACTTCTTTTTTTTTTTAATTTCTGTTTGAATAGCATATCCCATAACCTCCTTGATGCAGAGATTGCATCTGATTACAATCTCTCTTGTACAGAGAGATTGAATGGGAACTAGGTTGGATCTTTGTGGACTATTTCTTCAGCCAAAGTTTGCTGCTTATGTAAAACAGAAGGACTATTAAAAAGTATCTGCCATGGTTTAGTGCTATTTAAGTACTATTTAGTGCTATTTAATAGTTGTGCTGGCTATTACTAAGCAAACTGTACTCTCAGTTTTCAATTTCAAACCTCTAATTGACTTTTCATAGTCGTACATTCTTACAGCCAATAAAAATTGCACATTTGATTCCAAAGATTACACTTCAGATCCAATGAAAAGCTCAAAAATTACTTGTGTGAATAACAGTATTTAACAGCTTAGAATTTACACAAGCAACCTAAAACAGCAACAAGAAAAGCAGATGCCATAAAAAGTCTGCATTGGGGAGTTTGCTTTTTAAGTATAATGCGTATATGAACAGTGATAAATGGCAAGTGCTTCAGCTGCTGACTAGGCATAGAGCTAAAGTTTACTTGCCATTTGAGACCTAGTGCTGAAATGATCTCTTGCAACACTGCTGCAAGTCCTCTGCTCCTGTGTTAAACACCATTTTGGCATAACTAGTAGTTCCACACCTAAGTCCACAACAGGCAAAGTCAACTATAACAACACATAATTTGCATATGTCCTATTACAAGACCTGCAATATTATAAAATTCAAGCCTCTCACAATGCGGAATTCTGTCGCTTGCTGATTGCATCTTAAATTATCACCAAAAATGCACTGCAGTGTGGAAGAAATAAAGGCTGGTCGGTGGAGCAGTTCTCTTCAGAAAGTCTAACAGAGCACACCCACAGCATAGGTAGCTTTTGATTTTAGTGTTTCTATGCAGTCTACGTGGCAGAATACTTCCATAGGTCATTATCTTAGTATCATAAAAAAAAAAACAAGAAAAAAATAAATCCAAATAACATGGTATTTAGGAAGCAACTTCCGGTAAAGCCAGAGCATAGCAGAAATACCACATCAAGTGAGCTGTGGTGCACTGCATGGTGTTACTAGCAAATATCTCAGCCAGTCTGAGGTCTGCTGTATCATACTTTGATTTGTAGCGAAAGGCACTTTCTCAAGTGTCTTGCCTAAATTCACTCAGGAAGTTCACAACTGGAACTAGAAGCTTCAATAGGAAATAACATCTGGTAACCAGTGAGAATGGCCAGCCCAATAACAATATACAGTATTTCTGCTACACAACTCCAATTTGAAGGAATCCTACTAACGATGCAGTTTTTTGTGAATGTGTTTGCACCAAATTGAGAACTGACTGGACCAAAGTTATGTTTTTGTTTTACAGGCAAATAACCAATATAAGCAGCTCTCAGAGTGACAAGGCACATCTTTGGGTGGAGAGGAGTTTCTTTGCTGTGAGGGTGCCTGAGCCCTGGCACAGGCTGCCCAGAGAGGCTGTGGAGGCTCCTTCTCTGGAGACCTTCCAAACCTGCCTGGATGCCACCCTGTGCCACGTGCTCTGGGTGTCCCTGCTGGAGCAGGGGATTGGACTGGATGATCCCTAGAGGCCCCTTCCAACCCCAACCATTTTGTGATTCTATGATTTCCCATGACAATAAGGCTAAATAGTTTTTCATTGAGAAGATACAGAAAAGTGAAAAATCCTTCACAGTTCATGTAGTGAATGCATACAAAGTTACCTGCTTTTCAACATGTTATTTATCTAAAGCTTTTGCTTCTTTTAATTACCCTCTTCATATTCAGATTATTTTTTCCACTAACAGCCAGAATTTAACTGTTTTTATTTTTTCCAAGTTATATTCTAATAAGGAATTGGGGAAAGGCCATTTCTAAAGGTAATGTTATATTTTCCATGGAAATAAAGTAAGATACAAAGAAAATCTTATTTTACCTCATTGCAGAGCCCACTTCGAATGATTTTTTTTTCAGTCTGTGCTGGTGGAATTCATTAGCCTTGAGCCTGTCTAAAGACATTCTTAAGAGAATCAATTGCAGTCTGTATTATTGCCTATTGTAGCACTTCCTCAATAATTAATACTAGTACTAGTGTACAAAGCATATGACCATTTTATATAGCAATAAAAAGACTTAATCTTCTTTCATTTTATCAAGTAGTCCACTGGGGTTGGTAGCAGCAGGAATCCTCAATAACTTTTTAAGGAAAATTAATACTGGGTGCCTTTCAGCCTTATTACCATAAATTACCCTTCGACTCCATTGATTATTGAAATAAAGATTCCTTTTCCCTTACACTGACAATTTCTTTGAGGGAGAGGGGAAGTTTCTTTGTCATGCAGAAAACTTTCATTTCAAAGTTTGCTAAACAAAATTGGCATGGACATTGCTGTGATTATTACGGTCAAGCTTCTGATTTTTAATATTTTCAACCTGACAGATTTATTTCTTCTCAAATAAAAAAAAATCCTTTTCAGAATAAAAATATATGGCTTCCTTGTATTCCTCAATTCTGAAAATTACCAGGTGCCAAGATATGAAGATAAAGAAATTGAAGACCCTTGAGGGTGACCTTAAGAACCACAACAGTGGGGAATTGTGATATAGGTTTAGGCAATTTCATTGCATTCAGTTGGCGCTGGAAAAATGAGAAATGGGTTTTCTATTACTAAATATAATGAATTCCCTTTCTATCCTGTCACAAATTGTCAAACTTCATTAATGAGAAGAAAGATCTGGTGCCTCCATATATAAGGTGTATTATGAATACACATATTTAAAGTGCAGAAATGCTGCATTTTGCTACATAAGAGTTCCTTCTCTGCATCAGATATTATATCATTCTTTCTAAATAGGATATTCCAAGATTAGCAGACATGCTGATGTAATACAACTCCTATAACTTCAAAGCAATTTGATTTGCCAAAATGGCTACATGTTTTTCAGGAGCATAGACACAGCTCAGTGGCTTCCCTTCAGAATATTTAAGTTGAATATATTCAACTTTAAATCTGAGAATATCCAATGGATCTAGACAACTACTTTTAGTAAGCATTAGTTTTAAATGCCTTGTTGAATTCGGGCATAAAATACTGTGTCATTAAGTAATAACATGACTTACACTTTAACCATCTTGGCAATTATATTAAATTCAGTGTGGCTCAGTTTGATTTTGAGGTCAGTAATGCCCTCCATTTACTACATTGCACAGTATATGAGTACCGTCAGGAAGAAATGCATAAAATCCTTTTTATAATCATTTATATAAAGTACTAAAATATAATTTATTTTGAAACTATGCCAATAACAAAACTGAAAGAACCCACCAAATGAAAATTTAGATTTATTCCCAGCTTTTATTCTAGAGTTTTGTTAGCTAGACTAATAGGGGATAAAGTAGAGATTACTGGAGTCATCCAGAGGCGTAAATATTCCATGGATATTCCATAGAGCTCTTTTACCCAGCAGATATCCTGAGTGGCAAGATGAGCTTATGTAGATCTAACTCTTGAGATGAGTCCTGTTAGGTCCAAAAGCCTTTCTGGCACAAGACCCAATTTACATTTCCCAATTCTATTGAGAATAAATTATATCTAACCTTTACAGAATGTATGTAGAAGTAGTATTTGGACATTTAGTGAGGGAAACTGTGACTATAAAAATTAAGCATATGTTGACATTTCTTACAGTTCTTTTTAGTTGCTGTAACATGATGGATGCACAAAACTGAAGGGATGCTGCAAGTCATCTTGATTAACCTGAACACATCTGTTATCACAGTAGAAAAAAAAATTGCTTTGCAAACGAAGATTTCAAATATGCTAATTCAAAATATCTTTCTGATGGGAGACCTGCAAGCTCTAAAACAGAGGTATCAAAGAAACTTAGCTATTTGGAAATATTTTCCTTCACTGGGGTAAGCCAGTATAGCTCATTTACAGCATATGCTCAGAAATCCTTCAGCTTCAGGTCGTGTATCATTATATTCTGGTCTCATTCTCCCCACCCATAGGCCTTACCTCCCAAAGCACCAGCTTTTGAGGTACACCGAAAGTACTTGTTTCTTTTTGAACTGCTCCATAATCACAGACTCCACAGGAGGTTGTGCCCGTGTACCTACCCTCTTTACCCACAGCCCAAATCCTCTAGATTATTAATCAGAGCAATGCTCTACTAGAAAAAAATCTTTTTCTTCTTTTCTCTGTAGCTGGCCTTGGGCCTCTGAAGTGTCAAAAGCTACACCAAACTCGATCACTGAATGTGCTCCATGATGTCTTTCAGGGCTTCCAGGGTCTCTCCTTTCCAGCCTGCATACCCAACCTTCCTTCCAGCGCAAACTGAGGCAGCAGTAAGATGGTAGGGGGCAGTTCATAGGCACCCAGGTCTTAGCCACATGCAAAATGAGCAAAATGAGCAACAGTCTTCTGCCTTAAACATTTTTGCAAATAACTTATCCCTCAGAAAATTTGCTTTGGTACTTACTCCTCTGCAACATGTTTAGAACATTACTCTGTTCCACTTAGGAACAGGATCGCTGTTGCTTACTTGGCCAAGCTGGACCTGAGAGACAGGCTAGAGCAATTGGTAAAGTGCCATCTAACTTCTGAATTTTAAGTAGGAACAGAATATTTGCATACAATAATAAACCGGAAATCTAAATTTCATTTCTGTATAGAAAGATCATTCCCTAAGTAGGCAGATATATACTGCTGCTCAGGCCCACATTCCACATTATAAAAATGTTCCTGCAGATGATGTAAAGCTGGACAGAGCAGCTGACACACCAGAAGGATGTGCTGCCATTCAGAGGGCTCTGGACAGCCCTCTCTCCAGAGAGTTGGGCAGGGAGGAACTTCTTTGCTGTGAGGGTGACAGAGCCCAGGGAGGCTGTGCAGTCTCCTTCTCTGGAGATCTTCCAAACTCGCCTGGATGCCACCCTGTGCCACGTGCTCTGGGTGTCCCTGATGGAGCAGGGGGCTGGACTAGGTGATATCTAGGGGTCCCTTCCAACCTCAACCAATCTGTGACTCTTATTCAATTAAGCTGAACAGACTTATATAAAGTATATATATAAATAAATGTGTATGAAGTCAGAGAGTGTATGATGTCAGGTATTTGTCAAACACAGTTTGCCATTTTGGAGATCAGCCAGTTGTACAGCTCTGACATAGCTTATCTCACCAGTAACTCCACAAAAATCAACAGAATTAAAAAGTATTGAACTCAGGATGTTATTTGGGTCTTAGATGTTCTTTGGAAAACAAAGACATCTCACTTCTATTTATTTAGGACTGGCTGTTGTTTGATCCTTTTGTTTTTCCTATAGTGTTATTTATGGAATTGAAATTAGTCCTTTTACCTCAAGATAATGGGTGAGATTCTTACCTGGTGCAGTATCACAAAAGCAATCACTCCAACGTTAATGTTTTCATTTGGAATGCAAATGAACTTCCTTAAAAATATTATGGAATTGGTATCTACTTGTAACTATAACATGGTAGTACTGCATGCCACTGGTTGTGATGCAGTTGTGCTCATACAGACAGAACATCAACACGAACTGTCACTGGGAAAGTTAGTTCTCACAGTGGCTTCTTTGCTACCTGCAGAGACCTCTAGTGGAGAAGCAGCAGCAAAATTTGAATTTCTTAGGTAACCGTGAAATAGGATACATATATTTTTTAACTGATCTGGTAATCCATAGGCTCTTTGACAAGATCATCTCTTTTTAGCATATTGTGTTCAAAACAGTAATATAGGACAACTGTAGGTGCTCGAGTGGAAGTTTGCACAGACTTTGCACAGAGGAATAAAAAGCAAAACGCTGCATTAAGCACAGGACAAACTTGCTGTTAGAGAACTGTTAGTTTACCAGGTGCTTTCATTCTGCATATAAATATTTTGAAACCAGTTATTTCAGGACCTGTTTATACATCTATTCATGTAACTCATAGTATAATATCTTATTGAAGTTTATTTTTTGAACTATTGACATAGATAGTCAGAATTGCCTTCTTACTTTGTCCACAAAGTACGACAAACTTTCTGTATTAAAGTCAAATAAAATGTTGTATTAAATTAATTAAAAAATAAAAATTTGAATTAAAACATACTACATTTTCTACATGGACTTTTCTGCTTGTTTGAAAATACCTCATTCTAAAATTCATCTGATATGCAAGTCAGGAAATAAATAAAATAAATCCATTTCCTCATTTTTTTTTTCCCTTAAGAAAGTAAAGCAATAGCAGCAAATGCTTCCGGAACACTGTCTGCAATACTTAGTGTGAATGAGAATTGCACTGGGGAGGTTCGGGCTAGACAGTAGGAAAAATTTCTACATGGAAAGAGCAGTCAAGCATTGGCACAGGCTGCCCAAGGAAGTGGTGGAGTTCCCATCTCTGGCAGTGTTCAAGAAACGTGTAGGTGAGGCACTTGGGGACATGGTTTAGCAGGCAGGGTGTTGAAGGACTCACAGTTGGACTGTAAAAGATCCTGAGGGTCTTTTCAAACCATAATGATTCTATGATTTTATGATTCTAGGAGCAGCTCAGGCTTCATCCATGGTCCCTGCTGAGCACAGCTGTGAGGAGCTGAGCACGAGCAGGTGACAGTAGGGATTGATTCCTGATGATTCTCTGCTTCTGCGCTACAGAGAATCTGCCATCTGAGGGCAAATTTTTTACACAAATTGGTTTTCCAGTTCCAGTATCTTTTGCCAGTTATACACAAATGAAAGACCACAGACATCTCTGCACTCTCCATACATCAAAACATGTATCTCACATGTAACAAGTATTTTTAGAATAGAGAAAGTTTGCAAGGAATGGGTATGTTTTTACACATACTTCTCTTTCTTACACATTGAACTCCAAGGAACAGCTCAATGGTCATATGTAAATGACCTTATAGACTGTACTTCTTCCACTTGGAAGCAAAAATACACCGTGAAAAAACCTTACATTAGTATAATGAAGAAAGATGTCAAGAGAGACTGAATCCATAAACTGCTCTCTTCCCATAAATAGTAATGATATCAATGCAGATAATAACTGCTAAAATCATTAATATTAGAATGAACAGAACAGTTTTGCCTAACATACAGATGTAACAAATCAATAAATAATTTACTCTGATGTACTTATTTAAAGTAAATTTAATGTTTCCTTGGGACACAAAATAACTTGAACAACACTTCCTGATAGATGAGAGTGTCTCCATAAAGGTGTGGAAAATCTGTTCTGCAAATTCAACTGACTATTAGCAAAATTAGTGCATAATGCAGAAAATTGGTGGAATTTAATTAAATTTCTCATGCTAAGCAAACCCAGTGCACCGTAGCTAAAAATACAACAAGTAGTATAGATGCAATATTATAAATATTAGACAAAATTTCTGTTGGTTAATACGTCCAAAGGATAAGCACAAAGTATATGTTTTGTATTCTGCAGATTATCATGGTAATAAACACTTTAAGTTCTGCCAGCAAGCATGACATAACCTTGGGATAGCACAGAAGCCTTACTACATATTGTAGCTCATTTTGATTATTATGATAAAGTGAAGAAACGTACCAGGATTTTGAACAGAATCTATTAGCAGTTAAATGTTGCACAGATCTTGCCTCAGGTTTTTTTTAATTATTATTATTACATGGTGGTGTATTTCACTGCTCCATTATCATAAACTCACCTCCATATATTTCTAAGAATCTTTCCTCTGTCTCACCAAGGGTGAGGGACCTTTTAATGACATGAGGTTGTCACTGCTGACCCAACAGGTAGGTGGTCTTGGCTGTGCCAAGAATATAAAATTATCTTTTTCAAGTCAGAGACAATGAATGAGTGCAAAGAAGTAGTTTCTTATATAAAGAGGCAACCTCAGGAGGAACAAGATTGATAACTGGTATTAGCAATAAAGATAAACCCAATGTAGAGTGCCAAGTATTATACACCTTGCGTGACATACATTTGGTGGCCCTATCCCAAAGGTCACCTGAGATCCCATATATCTTGCTGCATTGGGCATGGACAGCTGCAGTTTCTTCTCCTGCCAGAAACACCCCGTGGGTAGAGTTTGCAAACAGATAATATTTTGTTGCTGTTTGCTGTCATTGTCCTGTAAAAAGCCCAGGAGGCAATCATAATTTCTGTCTGGGACACTGCCAACAAGAAAGGACAAAGAATGGGAGGAAACCAGTAAAACGAGTCAAAACATCGTTAGGTTTATCTATGCCATAGGTGAATATTTAAGAGAGCAGTGTTGTATGCCTTTAAAACTATGCAGCGATATCAGTAGCTCCATCTAGAAGATGCCCTATGGGGGACAGAGAAGAGTCACACTGACTATTTTTAAAAGGAGTGATCTACTACCCAGGGAAAATTAAGAATCCTAACTGTATTTATTTTCTGCATCTCTAAAGTGCAACCTACTCCTGGGAAGCTTGGTGCTCTACAATTTCTTTTATTTATCTCCTGAAATGGAACTACACTCATCTGATGACATGGTATTCTTTGCTGTCAGCCATAAAAAAAACACCCATAGCTTACACGCTGAGTGTTGAACACACACGGCAAACTTTTCTGTTCACAGTTAACCTACAGGTTAAAAAAATACATAGAACAAACTGTAAATTAAAAAAAAAATCAAAATCTCTCAGTTTGATATCATCCTACAAAGTATAAAATGTGCAATCACTGAAATCACTGAAAAATGGATCACACATACTTTTGCTCATGTTTTGCTGCATTTATGAAATATTAGTCTAGCTTTTAGAATTCTAATATGAAAATGCTGAGCAACTTAAATATGACATGTACAAGAAACCATTATAAAATGAGCAAGCCTTCAAGAATTCCTGCTTGCTCTGTATCTCAAACCCTATACCTCTTCTACCATGGCAAGTAAAGGTATTAAAGTTAACATAGACATGTCATTGTTTCATATCCCAGAAGATGGCAGCAGACCAACAATATTTCATGGCTTTAGAGCAGCTCTTGCCTCTTAAATTTTTTTGTTCGGCTTTTTAAAGGTTTTCTATATTTTACCATTAAAATAACTTTCAGTAACATTACTTTGCTCTAGCATTCAGTTTGTACCTGACAATTATTAATGTCTACTAATATTTTTAATTATTTTAAATGAATTTAAAATTAAATTTAAAAAGTTATTAAAATTCCTTATTGTTATAGACTTACTACCTGATGTTAATGAGGTATTAAAATCTGATCTGTCTCATATCGGATACCAGAACTTTGTGCTGTCAGCTCAAGCTTGAGCTAAGACAGTTTTAAGACAATTACAATTAAATCTAGCTTAGTCGCAGCGTAGAAAAATGAAACCATTTGAGCAAATGCAATTGTGTCTTCTGCCATGTAATGTGGAGGAAAACCTTTCTATCTTCTTTTTTCTTTACTATTCTCCATTTTCTTCCACATCTGGGGTCCGGCATCCAGTTCAGGCTCTTCTGGACAACATGGCCATTGACATACGGGACTGCACATCTCCAGTTGCTGGTGCATCTAATTTAAGACTTCAAAAGGCTTCAGAAGTCTCTAAGACTTCAGAAAGACTCCAGTTTTAGAGATACATGGATTCAGTGGAAGTATGGCAGAGTGCCATAGAGCCCACACAAACCCTGTGGGATTTACTAACTGGTAATACTGGTTAATACCTAGCCTTGAATCAAATTCTGTAATAATCAAAGAATTCTGTTATAGCTATTTTTAATCAGTAACATAGGAAGCTGCTTGCATCTCAAACACTGTATCACTGTTTTGATGGCACAATCATAACTAAAAGTGTTTACAATACACATTTGGGAAGAAATTACAGATATGTAAAGATCTGTATGGATATTTTTAGATATTTCAGTACAAATCAAATCAACTTCCTCAAGTTTGCCTACAACAAGCCAACACTGTGCTTTGTAAATCCTGAAGTTTTGTTAAATGGTTCCCCTTGTAGTGCCTTGACACATGAAGCTGATGGACTGCTATAAACTTTCTGAAATTCCTATGGCTGAAATAATCTTTTCAGTCATATCTTAATGTTATTTGCTCCCTTAAGCAAAACGCTTAAGTATTCCTTTTCCCCAGCTCTTCCATGGAGGTTAACAAAGCCTAAGAGAACAGCAAATACCTAGCAGAGAAAACACTTTCTCAGATTTGATGTGAAAGATCATGCACCTTGGTTAAATCATTTTTTTTTCTTCTGGAAAGAGGATTGGTTTAAATTAGAACTCAATATTGATGCAATTATGTTTTTTTTGGTCATGAAAACAAGAATGGCATTTTCATACCATATAGGACCTGTAACTAATCATGATGAGCAGACCACTTAATATTTCATCAGCTCTTTAGTCAAGGAAAGAAAACTCTGCCTATGAAATCTGAAATGTCACGAAATGTCCAGATAATACACATAACTCACAGCATTTTAACATTCAGTCCAACTGACAACAGAAATTGATGAAACCCAAGATGGAATTATGTATTTAGCTTTAGAATGGTGCTATAACTCCTAATTTTATGTTCCTACATTAACATTAGGATATAGGATCTCTTCTATAAATCTGTTTGTCCACTTCATACGGAGCTTTGAAAATATCTTGAAGTGCTATGAACACGCACTCTAGACTGAGAACTCTCAGAGTATTGTGAAAATTGCCATGAGAAAAAAAAAAAAAGGTACAAAAGTGAAGACAGAGGTGAAAACAGAATGTACTCAAAAACTCCGCCCTTACTGACAACAGACTCTGCAAAAGGCAGATAGCAGTGGTTGCCATTCTTAGTGTGGAAAAAAATCCCACAAAACACTCCCACAGTGCTGTATTCTTATAAGCCAAATATTTTGGAGTAATGGATTTAGAATTTGACTTGTCAAGTATTTATCTTGAAGGAAAGTTTTGGTCCAGATAAGTGCAAGGAAAGATTTGGGAAATGTGTGGCAAACAAGTTTAAAGCAAAGCAAAACAAAAACAGAAAAAAAGAGACACGCAGGGCTACCTCAGCTGCCTTCTGATATCTCAGAATTTTTAGGCAACTCACACTGGAGGTCTGATTAACCATTCTGAAAGCCTGAATGTAACAGTACTGAATGAAGCAATCTGAATTCATGTTTAGGACTGAAAGCAGGACTTCCGGATTTCAATCTCATAACATATATTTTAGTTTTACTTGAACCTGCTTCCTTTACAGAACTTGGGATGAGTTAGAAACAGCTGATCAAAGGCTAACAAGTTTTAATGTATTTGTTTCCAGCATCTTACTTCATTTCACAACTTGTCAAAACACCTCCTCTGATTCTTATAATCTACACTAGATATGACATGTTCTAAAAAAGCGTCGTCCCCAGCACGCTACTTTTTCCCTTAAAAAAAGTGATAAATAACAAAATTTATTGCCCTTTAAATACATTTACACATACAATAATGCTACAAGAATTGCCTTTCCCCTTTCATTTTTAACAATCTGTTTTTATTTTGAAGTGAAAAAGTGCAATTAAAGAAAAGGAGGGGCGGGGAGGGGAAAGCATTGCCTTAAGTTGCCTTTGACCTTGCACAGTAGCCTTCATAAATCATCATAATACGCTGCTAATAGCAGAAATCACACTATTTTGAGGTATAAGTAGAAGTAGCATCCCCCCACCCCCTTTTTTGTCTTCCTTCTTAGAAATCAAAGTTAATGAAGTTACAAATCTAAACTGGCCAAAAGTTTGTGCTTGACAGCTACACTAAACCACTTATTTGCCCACTTCATGCCTAGGTGTTTGTACTGGAAGAAATTTTTTATTATAGAAAATACCTGCAAGTGGATCTGAAACTCACTGGCATGTGTCATTCAAAACCATTCCCATTTTCCTTTTCTGAAAACAATTTTCACCGTACCTGTTAAATTGCTGCAGATAGACAGATACTTCTCTCAGCCACTTCGCTTTTGTGTTTGTTTTTATTCTGTTCATGAAAATGAAGCAAGTCTCACTTATAATACTCTCATCTCAACTATCCTCTCCCAAGCAAAGAATTTGTTCTCCACATTTGGCTGCCTAATTAAAACAACAAAACAGGTTTAAAGGTGAAAAGGACAGTTACCAAGGACTTCAGAGAGGGATATTTATCAAAGAGCAGCCAGGTCACAGAAAAGGATACTTAACAATCTTGATTACATCTTTCTTCTTTTGCCAGCTTCATACCACCTGTAACTTTAGAATTTTCTTAGTACTGCAGATGTGATGCAGAAGGTAAACAATTCTAGATCTGATAATCATAACCTTGCAAGTTAATTCTCTGTGGAACTGTTATCATGGAAGATTGATGTCTTCACAAATTCAAGAACTTATACTAGCTGTATAATATATATACTCAAAGCAAAAGACGTAGGTATTAGGAGTCTGCTGATACTTGGAATTTGTCTAAGGAAGAAACAAAATCCTTCTAAATAATACATTAGGTGTTCCTAAATAGTACATCATAAAGTCGCCAAAAAAAAAAAAAACACCACAAGGTGTGGTTGTGAAAGTAACGCAAGCAAGTTAACTACATTATTATCTCAACCTTGAATTGCCACCTCGCTCTAATGCAAATCTGACAGAAGGATTTTTCATAAATATTTTTGGAGTGCACGGTTCCTCATAAATTACTTCACCTCCATGTCTCCAATTCAGTCTACATTATGCATATACGTAACAATTTTCTTTCTTTTCCATTAAAATGTGAAAAAAAATAGAAATACATTCTTTTTCTGAAAATATTTATGGAATGACAACTGACTGACGAAGGCTTCACCAATGACAAACATTAACTACTTGATGGTGACCAACAACAGGTAGAATTGTTATAAACAGACACATCCTCTGAGCCAATTGATTTGCCAGTCTGCTTTACTGTAAATAGCAAGCAAGCAGCGCTGGGCGGCTGGGGAGTCTCTGCTCCACCAACGGCGTGCACCTTATAGCCCGCGGAAGCGCCTTTTTATTTCTTTCTTATCTCCGTTTCTCGAAAGTTCCTCCTTTTCTGCGCATGTCCTTCCTTGTTGCTAGGGGGTCTTCCAAGCCCTATGGTGGCCTGCAAACTTCATCCTTTACTTCCTTTATCATCAATCTCCGCCTTTCCTGACACACCAACAATTGCACATCCTCAAACCAACAATTGCACATCCTCAGACCATCATCCACTTACAAAGTCTTTCAAACATTTTTCTCAGTACTATAAACCAAACAAAGCTGACACCCCTTCTTTTAGTCTTTCATTCCCATTAATACATTCAAATCAGCTTCAAGCCAGATTATCAGCAATTTAAATTTCTTTCTTGTTTCATGATCATTTCTCAGAAAAAAAAAACAAATCTACATATGGGATTTCATCCCACTTATCCACTTGTCCTCCCTCCTGCAAAACGGCATGTTACAAAATTGTGTTACATCTTACATTTCCATTCTTTGGCCTCTTTTCTCGACCTTCCAGAGCGTATAGCGGCCACCAATGATTACAAAACTCCACAAGTTGTTTCCAAGTAAGGAGATCTCCCCCTACTACTTTTCAATGTTTTAAAATGGATCCCAGAGGAGATCTTTTCAAGATCCCTTCCTCCCTTCCTTCCGGGGAACAACTATTATCCATTATCTTAATCACAGAATGCCTAAGGTTGGAAGGGACCTCTAGAGGTCATCTAGTCCAACCCCCCTGCACATGCAGGGCCACCTAGAGCACGTGGCACAGGGCTGCATCCAAGTGCCTGTTGAAGATCTCCAGAGGAGGAGACTCCACAACCTCTCTGGGCAGCCTGTGCCAGTGCTCCGTCACCCTCACTGTCAAGAAGCTCTTCCTTAAGTTCCCATAATGCGTTATGGGTCTGCTAAGAGACTGCTCACTTCTTTCTTAAAATCCCTTACATCCCCTGAATTTAGTGGTACCGAAATAAACCCTCACCCTTGAGGTTGTTGGGGCATAGGCATTTCACTCAAGGGTAATAACTGGGCTCCCTCATCGTTGTTACTTTCTTCCTGCCTTCCCCGAGTTTGACTTCTGGTTAAGACTCCCCTCCTCTCATTAGGGGCACTTGGCTGTGCTAAGGGGAGTGGGGGATCGTCACCCGGGACTGATGCATACGGTGGGGGATATTTGAGGGGATCCCATAGTTCCCCTTTTTGATTTCTTTTCCTCCTTACTCAAAGAAAAGATATAAGCCCTTGCAGGAGTGGATATCCAAAGAAGGGCATATTCACTTTCTTCCGGACAACGGGGCTGTTTTTGGTTCACATATCCAATCCTCAAATGACCAAAAAATGCGCGAATATAAATGATCAGGTCGTATTTCTTTTCCTCCCCAGACTTCCATACAATAATGGACCTTTTGTTTTTTTTGATTTTTCCCTAAAAGAGGGTCAGCTATCCCAATGTCTAATCATCAGTCCCAGGGGGCTGTCTGGGAGTATCTCAGGTAATTCTTTCTCTCCTATCTTTTGGAAAGTCTCTCTGTGGACCCTTCCCTGGAGAGTCTCTCTATTGACCCTCCGGACCCAAGGCTTTACTCTGTTTCTGCCCCATTCTTCCCGGGGTGCCTTCTTTCTCCTTCCCTCTGTTAGTGGCCGAGTCCCTTACGGGAGATCGCAACCGCACCGTATAGGAGGTCCACACTCACTTCGTCAATATTCCGACGTCTCATTCACGCACACACCCGAGGCATCATTCCCAACCCAGGAGATAGCATACTCACAGTCGGTAACCTCCACTCCTGGGTCTTCGTGCACAAAAATTACGGGAACCTTATAACTTTGTCTGGGAACCTTATTACTGCAGTTTTGTCAAGATCTTGATAGTTCCTTGCTTGCTACTTACTATGATTTCGGTTTGTAGATTAGACCGAATCAGGATCCAAACTTCCACCCCCGGGGCTGTCCAATAATGGGACGGGGCACCTCCCCTTCGGGCCAGAGTAGTCCCCGAGACAGGTCTAATCACGTTGGGGTCACCAAATTGTTATAAACGGACACATCCTCTGAGCCAATTGATTTGCCAGTCTGCTTTATTGTAAATAGCAAGCAAGCAGCGCTGGGCGGCCGGGGAGTCTCTGCTCCACCAACAGCGCGCACCTCATAGCCCACGGAAGCGCCTTTTTATTTCTTTCTTATCTCCGTTTCTCGAAAGTTCCTCCTTTTCTGCACATGTCCTTCCCGAAAGTTCCTCCTTTTCTGCGCACGTCCTTCCTTGTTGCTAGGGGGTCTTCCAAGCCCTCTGGTGGTCTCTTTGGTTGAAGGCTCCTCTTCTTCCTCGGTGAACTTTTCACCTTTCTGTTAGCGAGCATGCGCCCTTCAAACCTCTTTGTTTCAATCAGTTCGCATAACCTTGAGCTCTCTATTACTACTTCAGCAGTCATTAATGGCAACATTCTGTCTTCTGCTATCTCATGGGCTGCATTCTTGTATTGCAGCATCATGTCTTTTGCTACCTCACGGATTACACCCTTGCTCACTACAGAATGGAAGGAGATCAGACCCTGAAAGGGATAGCAAGCAGCTTATTTGACCTGATGCCTTTGAGTTGATGAGACTGCTTGCAAGCCTCCAAGTCACCATATATTGTGTGAAACCTGGGAATGACACTGCACTCACACGTGACCAGTTACTGAGCAGTTTGATCAAAACATGAGTAAGTGAGCATAACTAGCAGTCTTGTCTCTCTTAAGCAGTCTTTTTCCTCATCAGAAACTCTGCTCCTTCTGAGCATTTTTTTAGCTTACAAATTCTGCAAATGACAATTCTCAGCCTGTAATTAGAGTGCTTAGCTACAGGCATTTTAATCTCCCTCTTTTTCATTATTTTTTTATTTTCAATTAAGCAGCAAAACCTCTCGCTTTACCAGCATTTATAACTATGGAAACAGATCTTCCAGAAATTCCTCTTCAGTTTTTCAGCTACAGAGTGCTAATATTCTTCCATGAACTGACTCAAGTCTTTAAGAGGGCTGCTTTTAAAGCATAGAGCACTGCAAGCTCTTGGCACCACGCATTTAACGCCAGTCCAAGTTGGGGTGGTTACTGGGCTGCACTCGCAGCCCTTGGAGCCTCAGTAACGGCCACGGGGCCGTGCCCAGGGCAAGATGAGGCTCCAGGTCTGCTCTACAGCTCCAACTCCAGCATTCCTGAGGGTGTTGCAGTGTCAGGAGCACAAGTCAAAAGGGAGGTGGTAGCGTTCATGTGTTTAGCCACCTGGCATCGGTGGCTGTTTGACCCCTCCGGAGGTAGCCCCCAAAAGCTTGTTCCTAGGCTCACCCCCAAATGCCTGTTCACAGTCTAAAGCTAGAAGGAACATCGGGAGGCCCCAAAGGAGGGAGGAAGGAACTGCCCTGTAACTTGGGTATGGAAGTGGTATGCCTTCAGCCTTTGGAAGAAAATACATCTGCAGTTCCTGCTGCTACAGAACCAAACAGACATGCTTTGCAGCTAAGAAGCACCTAGCACATCTTTTTCATATTTTTATTTTCCTAAAACATGTTTTTCTTCTTTGTTTCTTTATTAACACATCGCTGTGGAGCCTGGACAGGGCTGCCCGGGGAACCCCTGAGCCTGGCAACCCGCTGCTGCCTGTTGCGTGCAGAGCACTTGTCACTGCCCTGGGAGCAGAAGCGTGGCCCTGCATGCTGGCGCCACAGGGAAAGGGTGCCCTTGCAAAATTCACTCGTATGGACCATGACAGCTACCAGCCCTTCCCTGCAGCTGCCCAGAGACCTTCCTGGGCGCTCCGTGTTGGGACTGATGGCATAGTGCAGTCCACGGCATGATGCAGCCCCCTCTGAGCTGACGCTGTGACCAGTGTGACTTCTCCCCACCCTCCCGTCAGCCTGTTCTCCTGCACAAGTAGCTCTTGCAGCCCGGCTGTGCCCCGGTACCCGTGGCTGCCGCCCTGCCATGGACATGCATAGCAGCCAGCCTCCTTCCGCCGGCGTCACCCGCCTGCTGGCTCAGCACACAGCTACCGCAGCGAGTACCAGCGGGGCTCCCCGGAACCCCCCAGCCACCTCTTCCTCCTGCCACATCTTGTCCCCCAGGCATCTCCCAAGCACAACCCTCTGAACAAACTGCACCCCTGGCTGCACGTTGTTCCCCAGATGTGCAGGTTTTGTTACGCCTCCCCGGAGCCAGTAAAGAGACAGACCAGAGGCAGGGAGCCCCGAGCAGCTGGCTTTTACAGCGGCCACCTTCTCCAACAGCCCTGGCCCTGCGTGCTGCGGCATTGCCCTTAGGGATGGAGCTAAGGCAAGGAGCTCCTCCCCATCCCACACGTCCCCTCCGGCCCCGCGCCCCTGCACAACACACTCCAGCTTTCTCCACATTGCTTACTTTTCAGCTGGCCAGCAGGTTACCACCTCAGGGAACCTAACGCCGCGGCACAGAGCGGGTGTCTGCTGCAGGAACAGAGGGGCACCAGGTTGCTCCTGTGTCTGGGTAGGGGAGAGGCAGGAGGCCTCATGGTGCCCAGCGACAAAAGCAGCCTCCAGCAGGAGGGATCTTCCCCACTCCCAGAACTTTTCCATTCTGCTCCCTCCACAACGCACCCTGCCCCACTGCCTGGCATGTGCCCATCCCTGGGAAACACCAGGGACTCCCATGACTGCCGTTCCCTACCCTGCCCAGCACTGCTGTCCCATGCTGCTGAGCTGGTGCTAAGCCAGGCTGGGACTCTGTCCTTCCTGTGGCCTGGCCATGGCATGTCCCCGTGGCAGGAACAGCCCTGGACCCAACCGCAGCTCCACCCTTGCCTCCTTCTGGCCCCAAATCCACTCCTCCTCCACAGGCATGCACCCCTTTGGTTCAGGTGTGTGTTTTGCTCAAGGAAGTGCCACAGACTATCAAAGAGAGAAGGCGAGGGACAGACAATAACAGACAATAAAAGCAATTTTGAAACTTCCAAGTACTGTTAAATCAGTGATGTGTCACATTCTTAAGTCATTGCTCGTATATGGCCTTTGAGGGAAGCTACGCTTCAGATGCATATCAAAATTGCAGTTTTCTGTGTGTTTACTTGAAATCTGTGCCTTTAATTGTAAATATAAACCCAGGAACTTTACAACAAATGAGTAAAAATATTTGTTGCTCTTTTTTTTTTTTTTCCTAATAAACCGTATGTTCAATTCCTAGATTGGTTACAAACTGCTATTATGAGACAAGTTGAACAAGAAGAAGCTGCTGAGGTTTTGCTATTTCAGCCCGCAATTGAAAATGCAAATGCAGACTGTAAGAGAGCAATTGATCCTATATGTAATTTGGCTGTTCCCGTGCAAAACTTACTTTAGAGAGTAGTTGGAGATGGCACAGGGCCAGCTGATTACTGGCATCTGCAAGACCACGAATCCAAAGTTGATTGACTGTAGCAGGCACGGTGTTCATATATAAATTGTTCTGCTATCTACAAGCTATATTCATCTTAGCTGTGCCATGAACCACGTCAAAACTGAAAAGCAATGTTTATCCAGACCAGCATATATATTACATGTAGCATAGCACTTTTATCATGAAAGATCCAAAACGGCTTTTACAAACTCTAAGTTTAATCATATTTAGTCACATCATTTGCTGATGATATATTCACTGTTTTGATGGATCTTAGGATCAATTTAAGAACGCCATGACAACACAGCAGTAGATGATGGGAAGTAAAATTCTGGATTCATGTCAAATGACAGAAATATATAAGCAGATTTGCTACATACTGAAAAAAGTGGATGCTAGCTGAAAGAATGCTGTCAGCCTTGCTAACCACTCAGATGAAATTGCTCTGAGTAAAGATGCTGTCTGTATATTCCCTTTTCACTGTTTAATCATGCTTCTAATTACAGCTATTTCTGGCTGCTTTGGGAACAACATTGTTCTGAATGATGGGATGTCATGAAATATCTAAAAAGTTATAGTGATATCTTTAAACACTAGAATGTATCTATTCCATTGTTCAAAGCAAAGAACAATTTTTATCTCTGCGCAAAATTACAATTTCTTTTGGAGAGCTACCTCCTGGGATAAACTTACTTATCTTATAATCAAGAAATATTTGAAGTCCCTGAGTTAGCAAGTGAAATCAGTATCTGGCCAAGCTCATGAAAAGAAAATCAAGTAATTACTTCCTAGATAACATTTTAATGTTAATTTCAATCCATGTCCCAGATCTTTTTGAACATTTATGCTATGCTTTTTTATTCACTTATGCTGTGTGTTGAATTCAGTCTTTTGCTGGATTCATTTTGGATAATTATGCTGTAGGTTAATCCAAGAAAAATATTGCAATTATAGTTATTCTTGAAAAAAAAACCACTTAGGTATGAAATGGAAATTTTGAGAGCAGAAAGTACTTATAATTCCAGACAGAGTATGTGGAGTAGGTGGTTGCCAAAGAAATCCAAAAGCCTTAGGAGGCCCAAGTCCTTGCACAGAGGCTTGCTTGCACAGCCTCTGCTGCTCTACCCGTAGCCAACACTGGACACGGGGTTGGTTTGGGCGAGAATGGCTGTCAGCTTTCAGCCCAGCCATTACCATTATAGCAGAGTAAATGTGTGTTGCCAGGGATGGGGTGGAGAGAGCCGATCCAGTGTGAACAAAAGTTAGTGAGGAGAGAAACGTGGTTTGTCCCTGTCTGGAGCTCTGTAACTCCTGCTCCAGAGTACCTTGTGCTCTGACACCTCATTCCCAGGTCATTCTCCCCGCAAGACTTCCCTGTCTTCCTGTCCTCCTCATTCAGCAGTTTTTGGGATCCTCTCTCTACCTCCACCAGACTAACTGTGCCACCAGCAGGGGACAAAGTACTCTTAGATCCTTGTCTTGGGGCAGTAAACTTCCATTCTGCCTACAGGGCTAAATAGCCTTTAGGAGGCTATTTTCTAGGAAAAAAAAAAGACTGCTTTGAAGTTAAAAGGGCTTTGAGCACTGTTGTCTTTAAAGGCCCACACTGGCTAGCTTGCCTCTTTCTTAAACTTCCTTCAGATTGAAAAGAATCCCACTTAAATTGCATTGGAAGAATTGAGTGATTAATCAAATTTACTGAATCTCAATTAGAAGTTGTTTTTGAAGAGGTTTCATAGTGTGTCATATAATATCAAATCTGTTTTTCTACTTGAGAACTTTTAATAGCAATTATTATTATTGTTATTATTATTAGAGAACTTTGTATCAACTAATGTTACCATAAACAAGCCTCAGTCTTTTGGAAATTTACTAATATGAGGAAAAGCAAAGGAAAGTGGGAAATTTTCAGGTAGTTATTGGGTTGAGTTAAAGCAGCTTTGAATTTTGAACATGAACCACAGCAAAATGGAATTAGGTTAGTAAATAAATGCAAGATCCAAATTCTTTGTGTGTTCTAACAAAAAAAAAAGGTGTGTTACAAAGAATGCAGCTATTATTTCCTCCTTTATAATAGCTAGAACAGTGCAACATTATCTGTTAATAAGATGGGACAGTGGTATAACATACAGAGACCCTTTGTGTTTACTTTGAACATGGGGCTCCACATTATGAACTGATTGCTCATAGTTCCACAATTACTTTAATATATTTTCAGTTTTAGGGAAATCTCCATCCTTGATGTTTTCAGTCCTTGGCTAGACAAAGCCACAGTGTTTGTTTTGTTGGATTTAATGATGTTGATGAATAGAACCAGAGGTCCTCACAGCTCACATTTCCAAGACTGTGTGGTTCTCTGACCTTGCAGTTTTTATACAGGGCATGATATTTGCTAAAGTCCTATTTCTTAAGTTATTGGTGTACCACTCGGAGCACCATATATAATTATATAGGCCCTAGCATTAATGGTAGCATTAGGGTTAGGGTTAGGATTCCGGAACCGAGAAAGCCTGGGATCAGATGTTGTTGTGGAGCTGCAAAGGACAAGCCAATGGAAATGCAGGGCTGCACCAATCTTGCTCCAAGGACCACTTTCTGTTCCCAGACACTCGGAAACCCTTGGTTATACAGGACCTAATGGCAAGGTACATGGCAAGGAATGGCAAGATTAGGGTTACAGTTAGGGTTCAGGAACCAGGAAAGCCTGAATTAGATGTTGTGAGGCTGCCAAGGACATGCCAAAGGAAATGCAGGGCTACAGCAGCCTTGCTCCCAAGACCATTCTGTCTTTCCAGGCACTTGGAGCCCCATTATATAGGACCTAACATTAATCATAGCATTAGGGTTAGGCTTAGGCTTAGGGTTCAACCAAGAAAGCCTGAATCTGATGTTGATGTGGGACTCCGAAAAGCATGGGAAAGGCAATGCAAGGCTGCACCAGCCTTGTTCTCTGGACAACTTTGTCGTCCTTAGCATTCGGAGCCAGATGTTTATGTAGTCCCTAATGAAATAGTAAGATTAGAGTTAGCGTTCAGGAACAGAGCAAGCCTGAATCAGATGTTGTTGTAGGGCTGCCAAGGGCATGCCAAAGGAAATGCAGGGCTGTACCAACCTTGCTCCCAGGACAACCTAGTCCCCTCAGTGATTCAGAGCCCCACAGTTATATATAGGCCCCAACAAAACTTAGAGCATTAGGTTTAGGGTTAGGGCTCGGGAACTGAGAAAGCCTGGATCAGATGTTGTTGTGGGGCTGCAAACAGCATGTCAAAGGAAATGCAAGGCAGCACGGATGTTGCTCCCAGGACCCCTTTCTCTTTCCAAACACTCCGAGCCCTACGACTATATAGGCCCTAAAATTAATGGTAGCATTAGGGTTAGGGTTAGGGTTCAGGAACCAAGAAAGCCTGAATCAGATGTTGTGGGGCTGCCAAGACATGCCAACAGAAATGCGGGGCTGCACTATCCTTGCTCCCAGGACTACTTTCTCTTTCCAGACACTTTGAGCCCCACAGTTATATTGGCCCTAACGTTAGTAGTAAGGTTAGGGTTAGTGTTAGTATTAGGATACAGATAAAGCTTAGACCATGATGTCGAGTGGTTTTTCCAAGGACGTGCCAAAGGTATTGCTGGGCTGTAGCAACCCTGCTCCTCCTGCTGTTTTCTTTTTTCAGACATTCGGAGCCCCACTGTTCAAACTGGTGCAACAGTAGAAGTAGGCTTAAGCTTAGAGTTAGGTTTACGATTAGGATATATGTTTAGAGGGCACAGCTAGTTTTAGCGTTAGTATTAGAGTACAGTTAGGATTTAGGGTTAGGTTATAAGGTTGGGTTTTAAATATATCATTAGGATTAGGATTTCTGTTTGTGTTTAGTGTTATGGTTTGAGTTTATAGTTCGAATTTGTGTTAAGGTTAGGGTAGGATTAGGGTTATGATTAGATTTAACGTCATGGTTAGGGTTTTGGTTTAAGTTTAGGGTATGGTTTTGGTTTTGTGTTAGAGTTTAGGAGGGTTAGGGTTTGAGAGTTAGGTTAACGTTAGAGTTTAAGGTTAGAGGTAGTGTTACTGTTAGATTAAATGTATGGTTTAGATTAGGATTACGGCCTTAGACGTAGTCTTATGGTTTTGTGTTGTGTTTAAGGTCAGAGTTTCAGGTTAGTGTTTGTGTTAGGACTATCATAGGATTAGTGTTAGGGTTAGGATTTAGGGATAGGGTTAGAATTTTGGTAGGGATAGGATTATGGTTTTGGATTAGGATTAATGTTAGGTTTTTTAAAGGTTTAGGGATAGGATTTAGTGGTTGTGTTAGGGTTTAGGTTTATGATTAGTGTTTGTTTTGAGGGTTAGGATTAAGGTTAGAATTTATGGTTGGGGTTAGTGTTTAGTCTTAGGTTTAGGATTTAGGGTTAGGTTTATGCTTAGAGTAGGGCAAGGATATACGCTTGGAATTAAGAGTAGGGTTAGGCTTTGCCATTAGGATTGGGGATTGTGTTGGGTTTAATGTAGGTTTAGAGTTAGGTTTTAGCGGTAGTGTTAGGGTTTAGGTTTAGGATTAGTGTTTTTGTTTGAGTTTTAGTTTAAAATTTAGTTTTAAGATAGTGTTAGACTAGTATTAGGGTTTAGGATTAGGGTTTTAGTTAGGGTTAGTGGTTACAATTTAGGGTTAGGGCTAATTTTAGTGTTAGGTTTAATGCAGGGTTAGGGTTTGGTTTAGGGTTAGGGTTTAGTATTAGGGTTAGGGTTTAGGGTTAGGCTTGGGGTTAGCATAAATAAACAGAAAGCTTCTATAAAAAAATCAGATATTTACACGTGAATATACTATTGTGCACTCATACTGGAGGATCAGTTACAAGTAACAGGGTTTGGCTTTATGTTTGCAAATTGCATTCTTTTTCGGATTTTTTTTATCCTAAAATTCACATACTGTAAGCCTTACTTTTTACTTGTTTTTTTAATCTGTAGGTCCTCCAGTCTCTCCCATACTCATTTTCCTATTTGCTTTTATACTTTTGACCCAATACTGTCTGCTTGCAGGGACAAAAACAGTTATGTCCTTCTAAATTAAAATTGTAACTCGTTTGGTACAGTTTACATATGGCCTCAGCTTTGACACATGCAATTACTATGAACACAGGAGGAATGTGATTGCTGAGAGCTATCAGAAATACAATTTAATCAGAAAACATGGAGTTGTTCCAACAGATTTATAATTTCACTACTTGCTATTTTTTTCATGTTCCCGAGTATCCAGAAAATGAGATAGATAGATAACATCGTTTTTTCCCACGTGGCCCAAGAAAGCAAAACTCTTACATTAACAAGATAAAATTGTAATACAAACAATTTCTTTTTTTGGTGTTATTATTGAAATGACAAATTCATACACATTAATTACTTATGAAATGTTACGAGTAATTTGCTCTGTAGTACTCATATGTATCTCATAATGTAGACTTACATGAATTAACTACCCATTCAAATGGATGGCCTTGTCTTTGCCATCTTTTACCCACAGAATCTCTGTGTAGCTCACCAAGTCTGTCTTAAAAGTCAGCTTTTCAAATAGTCTCTAAAGAAAATAAGTTTCACCATAGAAAGGGCACAATGATCCTCCTGTGCAGTGGACTGGTCTGCAGATCTGAAATGGAGATATTAATAAGCCAGATTCATAGCCCTGCCTGATCTCTGTGCCTCGAGCTCACCTGTGAAAATATATTTTATATGTGTTAGACCAAGTTCAGTGAAGTATAGAGTTGAACAGACAAAGAGACACGACTCTCAGTAATTAGGAAATAAAGCAGCAGATTTCAACTGCATCCTACTTTGCAAGGTGACATTACCTTCTTCTGAGGATAAGGGTATTTGTGACCTGAATGCTGTTACAAATACAGCATCTGAACAGACACATGTAACTTTGTAGGGTTTGCAGTCTCTTTGCTGGGGTCAAATATATTCATTTTAATCATATTTTAATTAATCCATGCTGATGGATGGGCCTCTGGGAGAATTCTGGATCAAGGTAAGAGTAAGATTAAGTCAGGGTTAAAGAAAATATTTTGGGTAAAGCAAATGCATGGCTGATCATTTGCACTCTAGTACAGATGTGGTTCTAGAGTTCTAGCTGCTTTTTGCAAGAAGCAATCTGCTTTTTATTTCTCCTGCTATGTTACCCATTAATTTTGCTGCCACAGGCACAATTCACACTTACAAGCCTGGAGGCTCACACAGTTGCAGCTGCTGTTTCAAATGGCTCTACTCTGTTCCCAAGGCAGTCAGCTCAGCTGCAAACAAGGAAGTGACCTGCATACACAAATTCACCAACAGACAGACTTCTTTCAACCTAGCATAATTTTCTGCTGAATAGAGAACAGTAAGATGAATCCATAAAACTGAGGAAACAAATTGCAAGTAAGACAAAATTATGGAAAGAAGGAAGAGTGCAAAAGTAACAAAGAGAATCAAAAAAGAGGAGAAATGATTACATAAATACTGGTGGTGCAATTGTCAATGTGTCTCAAGTAAATTTTTCGCACAGGGCCTTGGTCTAGCATTTTGACTATGTCAATAAAGCCCAAATTGATATTATATCAGTAGCTTCCAAATTCATAGAAGACAATAAAAATAGAGACAAATAAACAAACTAGTACAATCAGGTTTATGTCTGGTGTGGCTGAATGTCTCCAAAGGCAGATTTCTTTTGTCCCAGGCTGATCCCCTGGGCAATCAGCATGTGCTGTCCCTGTCAGACCCATCCGCCTGCACACCCAGCGCTCTCCCTGTGACCCCCATTATCAGTGGGCTCTGTGGCAAAAAGGAAAAGGATGTGCAGAGCCATCGCAGGTCTTTGATGGTTTGTGAGCTGAGGCACGGTGCTGTACTAACGCTTCAGTACACTTTTTTTTTTTCCCACGTGTTCTTTTGGTTTCACCTTAGCAAGGCACAGAAGCCAAACTAATAAACCATTTCAGATGTCAGACAGTTCTGACAAAAGTCAGCCCAGAGCGCCATGCACCATATTTCCAGAACTGGAAATGCAAGGCTGCAGCTCTTGAATTATAACGATGTTGCTGCGAAGATACAGGAAGGCAAGAACTTGCAGCCAGAAACAGGATCAGAAAGAGCTGGGGAAGAGAACAAGTCCATGACAGTGTTGAGCAATTTGTCTTAGGTTGGAGCAGAAACACCCCCGAAGCACCTGAATTTTCGTCATGACCCAGTGTACTAGGACACTTATCTTGGAAGCAGGGTTCCAATCACCTGTGGAGGCCATAAGAGCTCCTAGTGAGGGAGTGAATTTTGCAATATCCTGAAAGGCATGAAAAAGGGACGGATTGTTCTCTGTCTCTTTCAGTATAAGTCATCAAATGAATTTAAGTGGAAGTGAAGTTCAAAACAAATAAAATGAAGTGGCTTTCCATCCAGTGGGTATTGGTGCTAGGAAACTCTTCACACTGCAGACACAAGAAGCTTAGTGAGGATCAGTGGAGGCTGGAGGAGTGTTCAGATGCAAGTCCCCCTCATAGTTCCTAAAAAGACCACAGCAGGCACAAGAAATACACTCAGTTGGGAAAGTACTGAAGGAAGCATTTTGCATATTTTCTTTTATTGTTCTCCAGCCATCTGTTTTGGGGCACTGATGCGACAAGATAATGAATTAGATGGCCCTTGACTTATGCAAGTTCAGCCACTCTTCTGTTCTTAATATCAATAAATCCTACCAGCTTTTACTGATAACAAGGGGGAAATTTCCAAGCTCAGGACTGCATCTTAGCTTCTGTGTTTAATAACCTATGTTTATTAGACCTCTCTGCTAGAAATATCTTCCCTTAACCTTTTTTTCGGTCTGCACCACATCTTTTGACAATGAATTCTACAGTTTAACTGTGTATCAAGGCACTTCATCTTTGTTACTTTAAATATGTCACCTTTCATCTGCACTGAGAGTTTTCCACTTTCTATGTAAAGAGAAATACAGTAAAAAAAGTGTTCCTTAATAAGCTTTCCCACACTCTTCCTAATTTAGCATTTTTAGCATATTCCTTCTCAAACATTCAGTCACTGTTCTCCAGTGTGAAGATTGTTTATTTATCTATGTTTATTTATAATCTGGAGAAAAAATTATTCTGTCAAAATGTTAAAAATGCATAGTTTAAGGTTTAGCATTACATTAGTTTAACATCAAGTTATTTCTATCAAAGATCTTCAGGTCCTATTACAGTCTTTGGTTTTGCTTGTTCTTCAGTAAATATAGAACTCCTCGCATTTATTCCAGACTCTTTTGCACCTTTCTTCTGCATCCATCTATCCTAGTTCAGGCATTTATAAGCATATAAATTGATTTCAAGGGAGTAGGTAGGGCACTGAGTGCTTTAAAAGGAACATGAAAATGCCAAACACTCTAAGTATGTAATTGGGGAATCCACAGCACTTAAAAAGCAAGGACTGTATGAAGGGATATGCTGTACTTAACAGTAGTCTCAAAAATTGATTATAATGGTTGCTAGATAAGAAGGAGGAGAGAATGAAAATATATATTTGCATTTCATACAATTTGTGATGCTGTTGGAGATCATCCAGATCTGACTATGCTTAAGGAGAACATAAACTGTTCTTCTTTGTTTGGAAACAGAGATAAGAGCAAATGTGTACACTTTAGTGTAAAGAGAAAACATTTGTTGTCCTACATTTAGCATTATGTACGCGATGAGCAGTTACAGGAGCGACGGTTGCCACTAGGTGGTGCTTCTCGCTCAACAAATAGGTTCCCCCCTGCCCTAGAGGGCTCGTCCATGGACAGGCTGCTCCAGGGACAGGAGAACCAGCAACTGTAAAGTTTCTGCTAACAGATCTCAGTCCACCTGTCCTACATCCATTTCACTCTTTCCTCAGGACTCCTAAGAATTCACTTTAAAAAAATGTTCAATTTCATTCCCCTTTTCCTAGAGCTTCTTCTCACAGTAACCCTCAACTGCAACTCCTATCCCTAGCTCAAAGCGGGTTTGGCCAAATTGTCTCCAGCCTCTCCTGACAGGTAGGTAGCACAAGACGAGTGAGCTCCTGCTCCAGCCTTCCCACAGCAGAGACTGTCCTTTCTGTCTCATGTTTTTATTCACAAAGGCTGTAAGAATTTAATGACTCTAAGAATGTGCTCTGCCAAACCAGGTTCATGTCAAACCAGCCACCTTCCTTTAGAAAGACATTCTACAAAAATATAAATACATTCTCCTGTACCTTTATTTGGCAGTTTCATTCTTTTTGCTATTTTTTTTTACCTTCTCCACTCATGCCATTAGGTATTATCATCTTCATTTTTGCCACATAAACGCAGAAACACTGTACCCAAATAATGCTCTACCTAAATCAGCACGTTTATGTTGTTAGCAGAAATTGTAGTGAAGGGTGAACCAAAAAAAGAAAGAAAAAAAATCTTAATTTCTTCAAACTCTTGAATAAGAAATTTCCCCAATGAGCTGAAAAAATGAGTGAAGGCAAGAAAACATGAGACATTCAAGGAGATCAAACCTGCTCAGTTAAAAAGTGTTTGAGAACAGTTGACAGTTACAAGATGAGAAAGAGGTAAGAAAAGAGAATTTCTTAGTGTAGGACAAAAGTATATGCATATGCTTTGTCTAGCACAGTATGTCCAACAGGTTGTCTGCACACAGTGGAGTTGATTGTCACACAATTTTGAGGATATCACCCTCCTCCTGAGTGCATTAAGAACAACTATGCAGTATCTGTGCAGCCAGTTCCCAGGACCATAGCACTTGCTGGGCTGATGCAGAGCAAACAGATGCTGCAGGCAAACTAGGCACTCCCTGCAAACATCACACTTCCTGTGTGTCATTTACACTCCGTGCAATCAGAGTCTTGTTGACAAATCAGTCATCATTCACAGCAGTACACACTGCTGTTGTGAAAGAGCAGCACCCAATATTGCAATGCATCTTAGAGCACCGTACTCATGTAGGCTATTGGCAGGACTCATGTACCAAATATACTGTGTTTATTCACAGAAAGAATACTTTTGTAATGGTTGTCAGAGTTACTGAAAAGACTGTAGCTGAAGTAAGATTGGGTTATCACTCTTAATAGGGAAAGGCAGTTTATTTTCAGCTTCTCTTGCTTGCAAATCCTTCTAATAGTTGCTTAGCTAGAAGAGATGGCTGAACTTGACCATAGGCTGACAATGGAATGTGCAGACAGTTTGAACCACAAAATACACCCCTTCTTATGAAATACTGCAGCTGAGGTGGTAGCTCACCTTGCTATATCACTTCAGGCCTTGAGTCTGTGCTACGGATGGTCTGCCTGTGCACTCTATAAAACAATGTCCTTAAAGGGAATTAATGGGGACACTGAGTATTCAAAACAAATTCCAGAACAAGAATATTAATACTCCCTCTCCCAGATTCACGGTCCTCACTCCTGAGCATCTCACCATCTGCATGACCTTCCTGCTACCCCGAGTCCTAATGTTACCAGGCAGAGTACTGCAGGAACTCAGAGTGGTCCTGATGCCTTTTAAGCCCATCTCCCTCACAGCAAGAGTTGAGCTGCGTTCCTCTGTCCCACAAAACAGTCATTGTGGCCACAGTAAGTTTGTGGTCACACAGTTGGGTGCAGTGAATAGTGGAGGTTTCAGGTTCGGCCCCTCTTCACCAGATATTTGAGACTGGTCTCCATTTTACAGCGGAAGACCTTGGTTTCACTCCATCACCTACAAGCCAACATTCTTTGTTCTGTTCTCTCCCACCAGAGAGGCATCTGATGATTGATTAACTGGTCTGTGAGGAACCTGTGACGCACATGGCACGTCTTGTCATTCATTCCTCGGTGTGAAGGACTGCACAGGGGCCAGAGAGCCTCCCAAATGCTCACAGATACGTGATTACCACGCTGAAGTAAATAGATTTGCAATCTCTTCAGTGATTGTTGACAACTAACAACCAGCAACTGGACTTGCTAGTTACCTGAAATCTGGCAAAGGATAATGGGTTTGTGCTGCTCTTAACACTTCTTGCGGTCTCCTCTCTTTAGGTATTTCTACATTCAAATTCAATTGCAATGTCCATTGCCTTGGAACAGCCCTGGGCCACTTTAAATAGTAGTAGATCAAAACTGTTGAGGTTTAGCTATATGTCTGTGCTACCGTGAGCACTCTCCATGGAGATCCCACAAGACAATATGTAAAGATGTACCAAGAATTTTAAAACTGATAGTGCAATTCTACCCATCCTACAAAAAGATTTGCATATGAAAATAATGCCAAATGAAGCTGGAAATTTTCTCCACTCTTTTTTTCCAAGGAGTTTTCTTCAAAGGAAAAAGAGTGAAACTAAAAACTGCACATTCCATGACTTTGACAAAATGTGGTAGAATATAAAGGCCTGGCAAAATACACTTATAAAACAAATGCTTCTTGTACAATTTGACAATGCATCTTTATTGTAAAATACAATGAAACTGATGCTCTTTAGCCTATGCTGTGAAGAAAGAACAGTAAGCAGCACAGAGCAACATGTGTGTGTAGCAGAGGTTTGGGAAGGCTTCATGGACGAACACAAGGCGATGCAGTGACAGCAGGCTAATTGCCTGCATCTTTCACAGAGGAATATACAAATGCAGCTTTTGTTTGTGTCAACAAGTTAACTGTATATAATTATTCCTAAATGGCAATTGGAATAAGAGCAGAAGGTCTGGTGAATGCATGTATGTGCATGAATATATATACTCATATGAATATAAAAATCAAATACATAATAACATATAATATAGCCATGCTTACATATATATTTAATTAAATTTACATACTCTGGAAACAATGGTAGAGAACCTAAGAGCTGAGCCTCTATTTATCTAGAGAAAGTACAAGCTAAGCAAAAGCATTACAATATAGCAAACAAAAATGTTCATGAAAGCTCTGATATGGAAGGCCTTGCTAGGAAGATTTTCAATATGTTTACATGTAAATAAATATATTAAATATATTAAATGAAATATAAAATATATTAATAAAATCAAATTACACAAATCTGCTTTTACACCAAGAGTTATCAGACAGTGTTATGCCTCCATTCACTCACTGGGTAAAGCCTCTCTGCTACCGTGGCAAAGCTTCTGCTGAATAGGGAATCTACCAGGCCTACTTCTTACATCTTGAAGAATAAGATGATGACTAGAGATTCATCACAGAGAAGGAGATACAGTTAAGTAAGTGCTCCATGTATGCTATGAATTCTATGATGATTAACTGTTAGAAATTCAGTATAAAAGATAATCATCATATCAAATGTCAGAAGACAAGTTGATGTTGGAAAGAAGGAAGAATTACTGGAATAAAGTTTTGTTTTCCGAAGAATGCCCAAGAAGTTAATAATGAGGGGGAAAAAACCTACAACCAGTAGAACAAGCAGTTTAACTGAAGAAATGTCTTTTTTTGAGAACTTTCCTTTTAAATCCTTGTAATTTCCTGACTTCACATGTGACAATAGCAGGCTCATACTGCACTGAAAGAGAATTTGGGATTTTTTAAGGCAGTCAAACCCCTGAAATACATTGCAGCTTAGTGACGTGCCATCACGTTTTGCTTTTCTCTCTGCTACTGACTGTGATCACTCCCAGAGTGCCTGTCTGCTTGTAGATCTCCTCTGTGCTTCATTAGTTTAACTTCTGGCTGAAGCAGTAAAATCCACTACTTCTGGAACAATGGCCATCTAAGCAAAACACCACATGATCCTGTAGGCTGATCTCTATAACCTATGCCCCAAATCTCACCCAGTAACTTTTGCATTAATTTCCACTCCTTTTGAGAAACGCATCTGAACATGATTAAAATTTTCTAGTGAAATAGATATAAGCATCTCAAAGTAAGCCTTTGAATATCTGATTATTTCCTTTTAACCGTCCCTTCCCTGATTCCCTTTTCTCCAATTTAATTTTGAATCTGAATCTTTTTAGCAGCTTGCAATCATTGAATCTTGTTATATTTTTTCTACAAAATTAGAGACACCTACTACTAGAAATCTCCTTCCATGCATGCAATTATGGATACTACAAAGTACATCAGACTCTAAATCTCCCATCAGATTTTTTTTTAAGATCACAGAATATGGTCTGAACCTCACTTATATGTTAGTGTCCTTTATGAACAGAGGATACTTTGGTAGAAATCTCACTGAGGTAGCACACAGAAGACTGCCAGATCAGAAACATTCGGTCAAAAGAGAAGAGCCATGTAATTGCATGATTTTTTTGTCAGTGGAAACCCAAGCAAGGTGTTGGAAGCACCTTAGTGATGGGCGGATGTACCCCACATCCTCCTGATAAACTTACAGCTCACTGTGATGTGAGCCACACCAAACTACAGCACACCACCTGAAGGAGACAGATGCGCCACTGCACTCGGAGGGCACAGCTGCCATGCAGGCCTCTAGCAACCCCTGCTTCCCGGGTGCAGCAGGTGAGTAGCTCCGCATTGCTAGCAATTTGTAGGAGCAACAATCTCTATTGCTCCCTTGGCAAATCTGGCTGACCTGATCCTTACTGATGGAGCTTTGTGTGAAGTCACAGAGCTAAGCTTACATATCAATTTAGGACATTCTGTTTAACAGTGACTGTTCAGAGAACCAAGGAATCAACATGATTACTCCTCTCTGTCACTGCGTAGATTTTCTGAGATCTATCTGTACTTGTCAAAGATTTGGGAAAAACAATCTGATCCAGTCAGCTAAATTCACTAGCAAGAATCTCCTACTCACCACTAATTGGACTCCTACTATCGTCTTTTCCCACCTTTAGTAGCTGACATAAGAATATGTTACCTTTTGGCAAGAATCGGTGGAAAAGTATTAAAATCAAAGCATGAGACTAGTATAGAAAAGGAATGTACAATATATAATGCAATCTTTCAAGTTAATTAATACTACTTGATAGGTTTTATCTTTCACATTGATGCATTCAGTTTCGCAATCCTTACTGTTTGTCATCATGGTTTACTTTTGCAAAATATTTTCATTTAAATGTTACTAATAAAACTGTATTTTTTTTTTTATTGGCTAAAGATAATCTGTGATTTCATAAAAGCTGTATAAAAGTTAGGAAAAATTATCTATATTAATTAACCACTCCTTTCTCCAATGCCTTCAAATCATTCCTAGCATGAAAAACAGCTGCATGATAGTCATCATGCCAGAGACTGCCTACATTTAAATACTACATTACATTAATGAGAGATAAAATCCTCTGCATCCACAAACAGATGGTGTTAACCCACACTGATAACTGACTAGGGAAGCTAATATGCTTAGATTCAGATGGATTATTCCACAGGATGACACAGTCAATGACGCATCCTGAAACAAAGTATCTGTATTAGACATTTTTAGTCTCTTCCTTCTAAAGGCTCTGCCACTCACTTTCCCTGGGTTTTATCGAGCCTTTGGGTTATCTTTACCAGGTAACGCTTCCCTGGCAGTAATTCATGTGCGATCCTTTGTGATTGTTATTGGTGGAAGCTAAATACAGTTAGAATAAAGCACTTCCTATTGCAGAGATATATTTTGTGTTTTCACATAGACACAGGATGTCACTGACAGCCCAGGGAAGAGTTGCACGTTGATCTGTACTGGGAGGGCAGTCAGTGTAACCCAGCTGCCTTGCCACACGCACCCACCTCATCTGCCTTTCCTCCCTGCCGGGGGAGCACCATCTCCCAGCAAAGTGGGGTCGGATACGCAGTGAGACCAATGGAGCTGCACATCTCATTTGGGGGCTGCAGCTGTCAGGGGGCCGGGTAGGCATGGGCTGCGCTGGCCCGGGCTTGGCACAAAGCCACAGGGGCTGCTGTGTCCCATATGGCCTCTCCTTCTCTCCAGGCTGTGGCTTTGCCTCCCCTGTAATCTGCCTCCCGAGGCAGCAGATTGAGACTGGACATTCGTGCCCTGGGACCTTTTGGCAGATTACCCCATTTGCACTTCCAAAAGCATAAAATGTGTGCATGTTATGTTTCGCATATTTAATCACTGTTACCAGTTTGTGGAAAAATGAATACTTAAAACATACTAAATAGTAGACTTTACTACAATACTACTTAAGAAAAAATAAATGAATAAATTAACTTTTGATTGGAAAGTGTATCATGATATTCATTTCATCAAAGCCACTTTTAGTGAACTAATTAATATGATTTTTTTACACTTTATCAGCAATGTCAGTGATTATTTCTTCACCTCTTTATATATGAGTAACACACCAACATTCCTAAAGTAAGATTTTTAGACACTGCTTTACTCATCTGCTGAATGTTAATTTAATTCTCTTTAAATCAAGGTTACCTAGCACAAAACCCCTGTAAATACATAAACTTAGAAATGAGAAATCGCAAGAAGCAAGCAGAGAAGAACATTGGAAAACTAAAAGTTCAAATATATTGGAATTCAAAGGATATTTTGATAAGATTTTGTAATATTTGCAGAAACATACAAGTGTGAAGTTGGCAGAAAGCTTAAGATATTCTTAAGTTTATATAATGTGATTTAGAAGATGGAAACCATTAACACAGTATTTACTATTGCAGCTTGCTGAAATTGTCATAACAGTAACATGAAGCTTTATTTGCTGCATACCTGCATGTCTGTTTTAAAAAGACAGCAAAAAAATGCTTATTTTGAGCACGTAAAATATATCTGTAGGGTTTGCCAAGCATGCATATTCTATTTGCTATGTCATATGTACATGAAAAATCACAGAGCACAATTTAAGGATTTCACCTGCCAGAATTATTATGTCAGGGACATGGTCCATTTAATTTTCTTTGTATTTTTTTTTCCTCTTAGAATTAGAATGTGAAGTACTTTTAGCTAAGACATTCAGAGAAAGAAGAGGAAGAAGGTGCATGAAGATGAAAAAGAAATTAACTCAGATATAGATGGATACAGATATGGTAAAGAACTGAAAAGATATATAAATATATATATATATGCACCTAGACCACTTTATCTGTGTTCTGTTCTTTTTCATTTTAATACACCCAGTATGTTTGGCCATAATTAAGGTTGTGACTTTTGAATAAGAATTGAGAGGAGTTTAGTCTATATCTGAATCCTGTCTAAGAATTCTAACGCTTAAAAGATCTTTTCAAGAATATTTCAATATTAATGAGCTATAGCCAGAGTTAGGGTGCCACTTTCTTCTCAATATTAGCAAAAAAAAAAAAAAAAAAGAGAGAAAGATAACATACAGAAAGGATTAGAATATTCTTGTGTAGCTGTTATGTTCTGTTCAAGTTCTCACATTGACTTCATCCTCTGGGTGGCCTCATCACAAGTCCTGCTAGTAGTATCAGTAGTGTCTGTGATTTGCTGTTCTCCCACTCTTCACTCTCACAGGAAAAATCTGAGAAGTTTTATTGATTGAAACATTTACCAAATATTGATGTTTCTGCCTTTCTGTAAGAAAGATCTCAGATCCCAAAGCAGTTTGTTCTATAGTCTTGAGCAAGGCTCTAGCTGCTCCAAACTTCTTCTCATTAACTGGAAAAGCCTGAAATCATCACGCCGTAATCCTTCATAACACTAAATATTTCTGGTGGTGTGCAGGTGCAGGATTTATATAGTGGTTGTGGACTGTTTATCATTTGGCAAAGAGGAAAAAAAAATACCACACCTAACATATGTTCCTTGTCCTGCTTCAGTCTTGAGAGATCAGCATCACATGAGAGCAGATAAGTTTGCTTGCAGTTGCTGAATACAAGGGCATGCGTGATCACAACACTGAGGATCTTGAGATGGAAAGTACTGGGTGCTTAAACTAAATGAGCACTATTCCTAGAAATTCCAGAATTAGGTTTCCTAAATTAGGTCTCTCTGAATTCCTGAATTAGATCTTTTTTTTTTTTTTTTTTTTGTCATGAGCACTCCTTATAGCTTCAGGCTGATACATCCAAGATTACATATCACTATCAAAACAAAAAACTGCTGTTCTTTCCATAGACCTGCCGCTACTTCAGGCCATTTTTTCCCTAATTTAGCAAAGTCAGATGGTTTCTATAATGCCTCACAAACAAGAAAAACACTGGAAAACCTGTATTACTGCTAGCAATTCAACATGAATATATTTTCTTCACAAAATGCATTTGTCTTCAAATATTTTAAAACCGATTTTTTGGTTTGAACACTGAATAGATTTGCAACAGGAATTACAAGAAAAAAAAAGTATAGAACATATACTGTAGAAAGCCTGTTTTAGGATTGGAGCCGTGTTTGAATTGTGCTTCAACGGGTATCAGGTATGTAGATCATCATGGTGAAGGACTATCACCTTAAAAATCAAAATAAGGGATTTTGTGGGTAAGAAAACCTTGAAAAGCCTTTTCTTTTCATTTTTTTTTATACATAGTTCAGCATAGTGGTCAACATATTTGCTCTTATGAAGAGAAATACACTTCAGTTCAGTTGTTAAATATTGAATATTCCTTTTCCTACTTCAGGACTCGCAGAAGCGTATTTCACAATTAATATTTATATACTTTTTATATTTGAGTCATCTTATTTGTACAGCTCTCTTTTATATAAACCAAATAAATGAGGGACAGAAAGGACCAATTAGAGCTTTTGTGTGCCAGTGTAGAATGGCACTTACATGTTTGTGCAGTCTCATTTTAATGATTTCAGGTTACGCAGTTTCCCTGAGGAGATTATGTGAGTGCTTACAGCAATTTATTCTAATGATAGTCAACTTCAACACTTCTTTTTCCAATTGTACCATAATACACTGACGTGCAATGTAATGTATTGCACATTTTTTTATCTTGCTAACCAGGGTAGATTCCCTAAATCTGGCAATAAATTTACCATCTCTTTTTATGTCCCTAAAAGTCATTTTTAGATAAGCTGCATGACACAAGCCTTGACAGCAACATCACAGTTACAGCCGTTTTGTGATCTGAAACAAAGGTGGCAATTAAATCCCTTACTTCATTTGATCTCCAGATTAATACAGTAAAACAAAAGGGACACTTTTTTTGAACAGGCACTTGGATTCTGGAACAACAAAATATCCTAATCCACATTCAGCAGACTAAGATATGCGCACATAAAATACTGCCTCCCTTTTAAACACGCTTGCAAAGTCTAACCTCCAACTTCTCAGAGAAATGTGAGGACTCCAGGTGCAGGTTTCAGCATATGTCCCTGAAAGGATTTAGATTAAGCTTTCTAGCTCACCACGCAGAAAGGAGCAGCGCCGCCTAAGCATGATTTATTCTGTCCTGCCACGTGTCCTGTTTATCATACACCGATTTGCTTGTGCCCACAAGCATGCCGTTCTCATTGCTGCCTTGCTATGGGATTGTCCCTATTCCAGGGCTCATGTTCAGCTCTTTCACTGGGTGAATTTTCTTTCACAAGGGACAGGGTTTAGATCTATCTTTTTTCAATTACAGATTAAAGGCACAGAGATGGGGAGACATTCCTGCGAATTTGGGAAAGCTACTGTGTTTATCTTAAGTTATAACATTCACAGCAGAATTTTAAGGAAAAAAAAATAGAACTAAAATCTAGGATATACCTTAAAACCTCAGTTCATTAAAAAAAAAAAAAAAAAAAGTCATTAAATTACAACTCATGGAACATTATGCAGTGCCAGCAAATGAGTTGTATGAAAACACAAAGTCAGAAATTCACTATGCTGGTACAACAATTAGGAAACATGGATGTAGGCAGTTATAAAAAGTAAGAAAAATACCTGTACACGCTGAAATACATAGCAGGTGCTTTAACGGCAACAGTAATGGAAATCTATTTTTAAATACTAAATAAATATGCAGATTTCTAATACTCCTGTAGATTAACCATTACAGAAGACAGTAAAAATACAAATACCTCTGATGTGATGAGTAATAACATTAGATCACTTCGGAATCTTCCCTTAGAAAAGCAGAAGATCGCAACTAGCTGAACTAATGAACCCAAGTCACGTCTCACGGCTGAACCCTGTTCCATTCATAGTCCCCATTTCCTTCCCTATTCCAGAACCCCCACTGGATCTCACGAGCTGCGCCTACTGGAAGGGAAAGGCCGTCCATGGCCGGCACCCCGATGGGCTGTGCAGGAGGTTGGGCAGTGGCTACCAGCGCCCCGACAGGACGCTCCTCCCGGCTCGTGAGCCACGCACATCGCTGCAGGGAGCTGCCATCAGGCGCTGCGCAGGCCCAGGGGTGCCATTCTGTGCGGTATTCTTTAAGAAAGCTGGTGTTTATGATTGAAATCGGCCCCATAGGGCTGAACTAATTACTGGTCTACAGTCACTGGAGACAGAGCAAGGGAAAAGGGCAGCCAAATCACTTGGAACCAGGCTAAAACACTTAGAGAGCTTAAGGTTAAAAGGGATCACTGGACACGTACTGTGACCTCCTTTATACCAGCAGTCATTAAGTCGTATCACTAGTCCTTAAAACAAGATTCAAACTGTTAAATTCCAGTTTGAATTAGGTTATCTCAGCTTCCACCCAAAGATTTTTCTTAGCCTTCTACTATTTTATTTTTCTTCCACTATTTTATATTATTCTACTATTTTAGAAAGCTTTATTACGTGACACTTGCTACCTATGAAGGTATTTGAACACTGCAGTTGGTAAAGCAAACTCAACTAGATCTTTCAGTAGATCAAATTAACCTAGCTTTTTATATTTATCATTGTAAAACATTTCCTCCAGTCCTAATCATTTTGCAACTCTTTCCTGCACCACCTGATCTAAAGATCAGAACAACAGAACCTAAAGATCAGAACCTCAGAACAACACACACTGTTCTAGTACCATTTTCATTAATGCAAT
This sequence comes from Crypturellus undulatus, assembly GCA_013389825.1. Taxonomy (NCBI): domain Eukaryota; kingdom Metazoa; phylum Chordata; class Aves; order Tinamiformes; family Tinamidae; genus Crypturellus; species Crypturellus undulatus. Next base: position 71,537 of record VWPW01001948.1, on the reverse strand, counting down.
ACACAGAATAACTGATTTCCTATTGACTAATCTTGTTAATATCCAGCAATCATATCTGACACACTCTCCTGGGACTTTATCTGTAACAGTTTGTTCCAAATTGTCTTTGCCAAGACATAAGCTCTCATTCTAAAGTGAAGGTTTCTATTCCCTGTCCACAGATGTGTGTTTTCGCATGTGGCTGTAAAGACCTGTTTGAAACAGTCCGGATCATTTTGTTCTTGTCCTCACTGTAGCTTATAGGATCATCATTTAGGACATCCACAGATTTTATTAACAATGAATTTATTTTGATCTTTGATGAAAAATTCTAAATGTATTGAGGCTGCAGAACTCTGGAAGCCCCCGGTATCATGAATATTAACCTTTTACAATTTTTCAGCTCTTTCAAAAATGAGGACATAATTTAGTTGTATGATGCTGTAGATGCAGCATTAACTCTTAGAAGTGCATATATATATATATATATATATATATATGTATACGGTATTACCCACAGCACTCAAAGAGATCATCCTGCATAATGACCATGAACTGTAGATTCATTACACTTGTGCAGTTACTCTTGTCAATTTACCTTTAAATCTCACTGAACAGGGCTATCACGATTGCTTCACTAAACCTGCCTTCATTAAATTGATATTAATGGTACCTGTACTTTTTCTTTAGCATATGGCTTACATCTCTGCTTTGCCTGTGGTGGATGTCACTCCTAGCTTTGGCAATGTGTTTTGAAAACTGGCAGAGCACTAGTGCTTTTACCATGCTCAGGAACTTCCTTCATATTTAATACTTAGTAAAATCCCACCCTAGATAATTCCTTATGCAACCCTTTCAAGATCGTTGGATGAAAACTACATGGACTAGTTTTCACCTCAAGAACTGGACTCTTCTCTCTGGAAGTATCTACGTTTGCTTGGAGTACAAGATTCCCTGCAGATTTTAGAGCACTTCCTCGTGTGATGCAACCAAAACCTCCAAGTAGAAGAGCATGGAGTGAGACATCCATTCAGGGCTATCGATTGCCTGTATCACTACTACAAGCATCTGCGAACTTCCTCCCTTTCAGTGGGATGTTCCCTTACCCTCTGCCACCTTTGTGACACTCCCTTAAATTCCAAGCGGAATTCGATTTCCTAATTTTAATTTAGTTCAGACATTTAATCTTCCGCGCGCTGCCCGCACCACGTTACCGCCACACGGGCCGCGCCCCCCGCCCCCGCCCGCGCTCCCGGCCGGGC
>VWPW01001948.1:949-69846 GCA_013389825.1 Crypturellus undulatus | reverse complement strand
GCCGGGGCCCCGCGCGCTCTTGCCCCCTGCGCCGCCCCTTGCGCCGCCATGAAGCTGAGCGGCCGCGGCCGAGGATGCTGCGTGGCCGGCAGCCGGGAGCGCGCGCCGCCGCCGCGGAGTCCCTTCGTGCACCAGCTGCGCCTCAGCCCCTTGGAGAAAGCCAAGGTAGGGGCGCGCAGGGCCCGGCCGCCTCGCCTTCCTGCTTCCCCCGCCGCCACCCATCCCCTGGTCGCGCCCCTCGCGGCGTGGCCGGCCACGTCCTGCAGCGGGCGGGGGCGCGGAAGCCCCGTGGGGGAGTGTGCGGAGTGCGGCGCGCGGGGGCCGTTGGCGGCGGTTAACGGTGGTTAACGGTATCGTTCGCAGGGTCGCCTAAACGGGGGGGGATGGGGGCTGTCTCTCCGCTGCATCTCTGTTTCTTCCACTCCCCCCACCCCTCTTTTGTCTTTTACTGGGGGTTTGGAGGCTCTTTTGCCCAGTGTCAAGCAAAGCTATGCTAGGACTGAAGTAGTCAGTGCATCTGAAACCTGGCCGCCGGGAAATAATCCCTGTGGTGTAATTAATGTGTTGTACGGGTAGCATGGAACCTAGGAGAATGGGTTGTAAAGTGCAGATTTGTAGTTATGTGGCATTTCCCCATGCCTCTGCCTGGCCCACCTCACCTGATGAGCAGTAGATAGTTGGATATTCGCACGATGAGGCCTGTGTCTTAGTCTCCTAGGAAGATGTGAGTCCTTTACTGGATGAAGTGCTACTGTCAAAGGCTCTCCTAAAATGGAATGAAACCTTTTCTGTGGCTTTCATCACTATAATCCTTGAGTTCTTTACAAATAAGTATTTCCTTGTTAGGGATATAACAGCCTACAGTGGTTGAGAAAACAGCATCCTCATCAGCAAAGAAATTAAAATCCACTAAGATTGAATATATCAGATCAAGGGGCTTTTAGGATCCAGCTTTCTGTGGAGCATGTAATACTTTAATAACATGATGTGTTTTGAGTGGAATTCCTTGTTGCTCTATGTTTTTGTCACCCAGTGCTTAACATGACACAGACACAGTGGTCTGATTTATAACTTGCCTTGTGTCAAATACCTGATGGCCAAGGAAACTGTAGTGGACTCCAGGGGAAAAGACTTTTTTAAAATCAAGTTTCTCCATATGAAGCAGGAAAATACTAAATTCAATTTTTACAATGAGGAGTTGCTGTTTGAATGAGGGAAGATTAGAGGGCTTGTTATACTATTTACTTTATACCTGGAGCTTCTCCAATAAATCACACAGTTTTAATGACTTCTTTTCTATGTAACCCTTCTTCATTCCTTAGGGCATCTTTTCTAGGAAATTAACGAGATAAAAATCTTTCAGGAAGTGGAGAGAAGCAGTGATAGCATGTGGTAATATGCATTGTGGTTGTAGCTAATTATAACAACAGTAGAATAGGTTTTATTTTGCTGTTGGTTTCAATTTCATTTTCTGGTGGTTATTTGAGTGGATTATTTTTTAATGTAGTGGGGGAGAGCAAAGTTTCAGTGTCTGCTCTTTCCTGTAATTCATATAAGACTTAACATTGCAGTCTGCTAGATAAACAATGACAGCGTAGATCAGCACAGGCCTTTAGCCACTTTGCCAGTTAAGTGACTGGTTTAGTACATATCTGTCTTCTGTGTGGCTTCATCTTCATATCTGTGTGAAACATGAGCTTTGCTGTTAGATTTCAATGACTTGTTATTTTCAATGAAAATTGCAAGATGCATTTAAAGATCTATAGCTTTTGACTATGGGCAGACCAAAGGAATGGTTTCATCAAAGAAAGTAGTGTGATTTAGACTTGCTTTTCAAGTGCAAAATCTTTTATTGATGTACGGTGGCACAGAGCTTGTTAAGCCAGCCTTTTCACAACCTTGTGTTTGCAGTGTTATGTGAAGAAGTGCACGTGCTGGCATATAAAACTGTGATGGGTCTTTTTTACCATAACCATGCTCTCAATCTCTTCACTAATTGAAAGTAAGTTATGCTTGATATCGAAGTGGTTTAATAAATGCTGTAGAACTGTGGACAAGGGTTAAGTGACAATTGCTGTGATCTTACCTTTCTCTAGGGAATCCTGCTCTCCTGAAAAAGCAGACCTCTTGAATGGGGATGCTGCTTTACAGTCAATTACGGCAGTGTGTGTCCTTTTCGATACAGTCCTGGCCTGTTGCTCTGGATTTAGTTTGAACTATTACAGTTGAACTCGCTTCATGTTTGGCTGTAGCAGGGTGAGGAAGATAGGGGAAAAATCTGTGGCACAGTTTGCACATATTTCCCCTATAAATGTGATAAGTGTGAATTCTCGAATTGGAAAATCTAGAAGAGCAAGTTCAGGCACACAAGGGGACTGATGGTACGTGGAGAGATAAAGAGCAAAAGGAACTGGAAGACAAGATTACTTTGAAGGACTGTTGTCTGTTGCTAATGTTCTGTCAGAAAGCTCTATTTTTTTGCTACTGCTTCATCCCTCCTTCATCCTTGATGAGGTTAAATTGACTTATTTTATTAATGCAAGTCAGAGAAGACTTGTATCATTACACTTCAGCTTGAGGCTGCCGAAATGAAAAAGTAGAGAACATCTGCAAAGAGAAAGCAAGATAGCAAAAAAGCTCATTTGAATGTTAAGGAGTTGACACATTCTCTCTTTTACTAACTTCACAATAATTGGTAGATAACAGGAAGATAGATGCAATAACGCTAGAAAGAACGAGTCTTATACTTTCTACAGGTATGCCAGTTAGTTTGGCCTTAATTTGGGTGTGAAAATGAGGGTGATTCCTGAAGTTACCTGTTTAATTTCACTACTATAACAAAAAAGATCTTCTCTTGAAGATAGGCGGACATGGTCTCATTAATATCCTAACATCCTCTGGGCACTTAACTGCTTAAGTCAAACTCAATAATTTTTTTCTTCTGTTGGGATCACCTTTATTCGGTTTAATTAGCTGTGTTGGATAACTGTAAGCTCAGATAAATGCTAGGCCTGACTGAAGGGATGGATCAAGGAGGGATTGGGACCACCCTTTCTAGCAGCAGCCATTTGCTAGATACACTTAGTCACACCTGAGCTACATAGTCTACTCCTGTAATTTTATCTGTAATTGTGTAAATGAGGTAACTTGTCAAGTGGGAAAAAAGGAGTTGACAAAGCTGTTGAGGGATGAATTTGTAGCTCTTTCATTGCTGTCTTTGCTATCGGTAAATTGGGGATATAGGGATGATGAAACAAAAAGTTGGGCAAGTGGTCTTTGATATGTTAAAAAGAAAAATCAGGACGATTACTATGTTAAATGTGCAGTTCACTCTTCTGTTTTCTTTGTGTAATATGTTGCTGTTACTCTGTAGTAAGTCATGGAAACAGTTGTGAATAAACTTCATTTTTTTTTTTTTTTTCTTGCCATATTGGGAATAATAGTCAAATGTGAATTTTTCCGGAGTGAGAGATGTGTTACTAACTTTGAAGACTGGAGACAGACTTACAGAAGAAGAAGCATGGGTGTCTTGATTTTTCACACTCGTTGTTTAGATAGGGCTTGAGATTTTGAAGAACTTACAAAGGATTTGAGTTCGTACTTTGTACCTTCATTGTAAGTAATTTCATACTCCTTAAACCACAAAGCAGGATTCCTTAAGCAAGATGATACCTATTTAGAATCGTGGAATCATAGAATCGTTATGGTTGGAAAAGATCTTTAAGATCATCAAGTCTAACCGTAAACCCATCGCCACCCTGCCTGCTAAACAATGTCCCTGCGTGCCTTGTGTACATGTGTCTTGAACACTGCCAGGGATGGTGACTCCACCACTTCCTTGGGCAACCTGTTCCAATGCTTCACCGCTCTTTTCCATTTAGAATTTTTTCCTAATATGTAACCTGAACCTCCCCTGGTGCAATTTGAGGACATTTCCTCTTGTCTTGTGGTAGTTCTTCTGGAGAAGAGATCGATCCCCACCTCACTACAACCTCCTTTCAGGTAGTTGTAGAGAGCAGTAAGGTCTTCCCTGCCCTCCCCTTCTCCAGACTAACTAACCCCAGCTCCCTCAGTTGATCCTCAAGGTTTGTGTTCCAGCCCCTTCACCACCTTTCTTGTTTAAGTGACTTGCTTTGCATCATACTAGAGCTCTTCTGAGGGATGGGTAGAAGTCAGTTTCTCAGGGCAGCCTTCTGTTACGAACTTTTAAAACCATCTTCTTCCTTCTTGCTGTCTGTGGGTGTTTCACAGCATACAGTTCAACTCTTAAAAAAAATAAGCAGCATCCTGTTAACCAACAAATGTTAATTGAACCCTCTCTTGAGAAAACTGATGAGCTCCACCTCTCAAAGTATACCTCCAAATGGATCTGCAGTTCTTTAAATGTACCTCAAAACATGGATGATGGCATGTTTTTCATACCAGGCAGAATTTATGTTAATAGGTAAATTTACAAATTTACCTATAGGTAAATATGGTAGGTGAGTGTCCTAAATATGTAAAAAATGCAATCACCATATAAGATGTCTGTACAGAACAGACTAGGAATCCCCTTCTCCTGCATTCTTCTTTCTGACAAAGGCCAGCAGGATGAGGACCCTCTACCTTTTTCTGATACTGACGATAATACTGTATGTATGCTTTACAGGATAAAAGCTTTCATACCTAGGAAGTATTTGAATGTAGACTCATTTATTTTCCGGATGTTCATGTTTCTGTTGGTTCTTAACCTTCTTCAGGTGCCAAACTTCCTACAAAACTTGTGTGAGACTGTATTGCAGTACCATCTGCTAATCACAGAACCATTATGGTTGGAAAAGACTTTCAAGACCATGGAGTCCAACCGTAAAGACTAAGAAGAGATTGGTGCAACAGCAGTAATCGCTTGTGTACTTAAAACTGCTTCTTGCTGGATATGTCTATCGATTACCTCTTTGGACAGAGAAAATGGAGATTTCTTCTACCCATCTGTTTTGTCTTCCAAAACTGTATGGATATAACTACTGCTACTCTACTGCAGTACACTCCTAAAGAGATCTTGATACAAGAGATGGCTGTACTGCTTACCGGTCACTTGCCCTTCAGCGCTCTACTGGTAGAAGGAGACTGAGGTGATGAAGGAATCATAGAATGCCTAAGGTTGGAAGGGACCTCTGGAGGTCATCTAGTCCAACCCCCCTGCACATGCAGGGCCACCTAGAGCACGTGGCACAGGGCTGCATCCAAGCGGGTCTTGAAGATCTCAAGGAAGAGGATAGGTATCCAGAGAACTATAACACAGAACCTTTGGACATTATGGAGGTTGGAAGGGACATTGTGGGGATCAAAGTGAATGAACTGCTGCTGAGGCAAAATCAGCTCGAGCACTTAAGGATGTAGACTTCACAGCCTGTCTGCGCAACCTGTGCAGTGTTCAGTCATACCATCCTAATAGTAGAGGTGTTTTCTTTTTTTTTTTTCTTTTCTTTTTTTTTTTTTTATCCTCACCTGAATTTTGTTTCCCTCCCTTCTCTATACAGGCCATTTAGAAGATAATTGCTTTGTCTTGTCCAATTTGCAACTGACTGCTCTCTTCCCCCCCCCCCCCCTTACTACTTTCTCACCTCTGATTTTCTGAAGCGTTTGTACTCTTTCTGTTGTCTTCTCAGCTTTTTAAACTTCTTGATCTTCTCACTAATTCTTGCATCCCTGTAATATTTGTTCTCCTAACTCCATCTCCTTTGCAAGTAAAGATTTTGCTTTTTTGGTTTGCTTCTCTTCTCAGGCAGCTTCCAGATTTCTTTCATTAATTTACCTACCTTTTCATTAATTTACCTACCTTTCCCTCATTAAATAGGCTGAAGAAGGTTTTATGAGACAGCTGATGCGACTCAGCTGCTTGCTGCTGCCAGGAGGGGTGATTTTGTCTGTAGCTGCAAAGTCTCATTGCCTAGTGTGACTTCAGCATTTATCTGACCATTGCCAGTTTAGAACACTAAACTAACTAATCTCAGGAAATACCCTCTCCAAAAAGGTCGTCTTTGTTTTCTGATTTAGCAAACTAAATCAGACTATCCAATGACTAGAATCTTGTGTTTGGAAGTGAGACCACAGGTGTCAGCCTGAAATATCATTGTAAAGTCTGGCACTGTTGTGGACTGCATGTGGGAACTCGCAGGTTTTTGGTTTCTCTAGCTGTGTGTTCCCTACACTTGCCCTAGGCTGGATGTCGAGATCTGTGCAGTTACAGGATGAGCTGGTTTTGCGAACTGATTTTCTACAAAACTACCCTAATTTGGAAAGGAGGGGGAAGCAGGAGCTGCTGAATGGAAAACTGAGCTACATGATGACTAGGTCTGCATCAGGGGAGAGGAAGAGAATATGAACAGTGCTTTTCATAGTATCTTACAGACACACCAGATTAAATATAATATGAGACAACATCTTATGCCTCATTTCTCATCCTTGCCTAGCCATCATGCTGAATAATACTTTCCAATCTCATTTACTGCAACTGTGAACGTATAGCATATTTTATTTTTCTTTCTTTATATGGCCCATTTATCGTTACAGTCTTGCTCATCTTCTGCCAGTGTCCCCTGTACAGGTTGAGGAACGTGGGTTCAATGCCAGTCAGATTCTTCTCATCAAACTGTTTTAGGTTCATCTTCCCCATGCATAGAAGCATCCAGGTTTACCGTGACTTTCAAGGATAAGATAGATGTGCTTTTGCAGGAGTTATCTAGGAAGTTGTGCCTGACTTGTTAGCGCAGATCTGGAACACGAACTTGTAAGCATGTCTGCATGTGTTTGTCTGTGTGGGCCTGTGCACTGTTACCCGCAACCTCTGGCTCTGGATACAGAGAGACTTGTGCTTGTCTAGTCCTGGAAGAGCTTAGCTGGTTGGCCTCTGTATTGCTGTGTGAATGCAGCTTGCTGAAGACATGAGCATCAGCTGGGAGCTGCTTTCACAGGCTGATTCTACAGTGCAGTAAGATTTACGACATACTTATCCTAAATATTTACTTAATCTGAGGCTACAGAAAGGGAAAAGAATATTTGTATCTATTCGCTGATGAGCGTTGCATCTGAAGTGTGGAAAGCTAAAACTGTGTAACATGTAGACTATCGCTGATTCAGCTATAATTAAAATCTGTGAATACAAAATTATATATCTACAAATATGGCATTATTTATTTGGAATATTTATTAAGTTAACACTTCAGTTTTGAAGAATTGATGAGACTTTAGTATGAGATTGTTAGAATAACTCACTTGTTTTTGGTTTTGCAGATTGCCTTCATGACCTTGACTCTGTTTCCTATCCGACTCTTTTTTGCTGCTTTTATGATGTTGCTGGCCTGGCCTTTTGCGTTCATTGCTTCAATGGGATCTGATGAGCAAGAGCTTGAAAAGCCTCTCTCCTGGTGGCGAAAGTGAGTCACTGATGAAGCACAGTAGTAAGAGAACCAATATTTAGTTCAGAAGTTTGAAACAAAGACTGGAAATACTTCATAATATATTGGCCCACAGACCTACTCTTCCTCAAATAAAAAATATTTATCACTTACACATTTTCTTTAAATGGGAAACTGAAAATGTCTCAATTGTTTGATTCTACTAGGTGACCATAGAACAGTCATAGATGACCATGGAGAGAAACAGATCATTATCAATCTTTTGTCTTTATTAAGGTTGTAGGGTGAAACTTTATGGTTATGTCAGTCATTTTCAATTACTCCCATAAAGGTCAACTTCATGTTATAAAGATTGATCATAGATACATATTGCTTTATATTAAAACAATTCCAAATTAAATATTAATGCATGGATAGAAAAATGAGTGGCCTTCAATCTTGCATAGGATTTTCAAACTTTTAGATTGAGCCTCCCCTATTTCATCTATTCTTCAATATTGCCCCGATTTCCAGTGTCTAGTCCTTGTGAGTGTAACAATTCCTGCTGTTTATTTTTTTGCACTCTATTAGTTTTTGTTTGCCTGGCTCACAGCCAGAAGAAAACAACAACAACAACAAAAAAGCATGCAAGGAAAAGATAGAGAGGAAGAGAAGAGTTAAAAAAAATATTTCCAGAGCTCCTGGGTGATCTTTCTGCATGCCCTTGTTGGAGAATCTCTGCACTACTCCATGGGTTTATTTGGGTAAACGTCAATCCAAGAATTGGGGCTGTTGCATTCTAACCATGTCCTAATAGTGTCTTTCAGGATGAAGTTTGTTGAAACATTTTGGTGTTTCTAGAAAGCATAATTAAATATTTTATAGGAGAAAATCAACAGCTATAGTCTGGCTCGAATTTAATTCAGTGGTAAAATAAATGTCAATTTTATTGTGATTAAAAAAATACTCAGAAACGACATGAAATAAGATCAAATGGCCTTTTACTTTGACTGTGGTATTAAACCTTCTTAGAAAGAACAGAATGACTATGCCATGTTCCTGTTCTATTTGAGTGGTATATTCTGTCTCTTTCTGCCTGTTTAGAGCTTTTATGTAAAGTTTTTTTTTCTTTAAAATACTTTTCTGTAACTTTCGTCTCAACCTTTTACAGGATAGTGGATGTTTTGCTGAAAGGAATCATGAGACTGATGTGGCTTGCTGGAGGATTCCACTGGATAAATGTAAAAGGTCGCCGGGCATTACCAGCAGAAGCAGCCATATTAACGGTGGCTCCCCATTCATCTTACTTTGATGCCATTCCAGTAACGATGACCTTCGCCTCCATTGTGATGAAAGCAGAAAGCAAAGATATCCCTGTGTGGGGAAGTGAGTTGAAAGACAACTTTTTATTTTTTCTTCAAAAAAAAAGATTATTTAATTTTATTAATTATAGAGAGATCTGAAACAAAGAACATTTTGCTATCACATACAGTGAGACTTTTCTAGTTTTTTTGTGATTAATGACTGTTGGCAGAAAAAGTTTGAGCTGTGTGCATTTTTCTTCTCCCAAAGCTAAATTTTTGCAAAGTCAAAACTTAATTCTATAGAATCCTTCGTTAAATTTGCAGTGAAAAGGCAACTTCTTAAGATCTGGCAAATAGGAAAGCAAGTTAAATGGAGCTCTGAAGGTAAAAGGGATGCTTTATAGAAACTCTACCGAAACCGTTGCTGTGTGTTGGGAGGTTATCTCCCAAATAAAGTTTAGAAACAACCATCTGCTTTCAAGAGAGTCCTGCCTTTACAAAGTGCTGCCTACCTCTCATGTTCCCCAAGTAAGTTTGAGACAATCTGAGAGATGAGAAGCAAAAGCAAATTGTTGTATTCCCAGCTTTAGTTGTAAGAAATGTAGGTAGCCAAGTCAGTAGTATTGGATATCGATAACTTTGGAGTTATCAATATAAATTTTCACTCAGCATTTGGAGGGACCCTTGATTTTTAGTTCAGTTGTGCCAAAGATGTAAGTTCACTTTAGATTACAAGGAAGAGGGCGTATGGCAAAAATCAGTATGGTAACATTTTAAAGAAACCGACGCTGTAGGGACTAGCAAAGTTCTAACAGTCTTAGTGTTGCGTAGATTTTAAGAGTATTATTAAAATGGCAGAAGACTTAACTTTGATTTTTGGCCGAGGACGCCTAAATACGTCTGAGGAGAGGCTTTTAGTTTTGTAGTAACTAAGTTGAGTGAAATTGCTGATGCTGACATGCTCCTAAAGTTTCATTGGACAATGTGACTTAAAAGGCATACTTTAAACTAGAAACTGAAAGGTGGCTAGCAAACCCTGAGTGGTTCTATCTAGAAGCTTCATGTAGAGAATACCTGGATACAGAGGTGTTTGTCCAAGTAAAGCACAGGTCAGAACTGTAGCTAGTTTCAAATACATTGAATATTTGATTAGTAGAATTTGTGGCTTAAAGTTAGTAATTGGATTAAAAAAAATAATCTTTTGAACAAAAAAGATGTTGGCATGTTTAAAAATGAATGTGTGCAAACAAGCTTAGGTTGAAAACAAATCAAAAGTTGAGATAGGTTGTCCAGTTTTGAAAGATCTTGTTGCTTAAGGATATGTTGACACTTCTGTGCAGATACGTGGACTGCACTGGGGATCTGCAGTCCGTCCCTAAAAGCAAGAGCAGATTTTTCTCAGTTGACTCACAGATAGCTTAGTGATTGCCTAAAACAAATTAACATACGTAGAGCTTTCGTTTCAGCTTTCCCTGTTTTCAGTTTGATGATTTGGAGAGCTCAAACTAGAGGTGTTAAGCTTGTGCCATGTTTTGTCACTAAATGTCATGTGTCACTAAAATGTGATGAAATGACAAAAATCAACAGAAAGCTATAATAACTCCTTAACTGTCCCACATAATAGATTGTGGGGACCGATATACAAGTCTTGAGAAAACATCTATAGTCAAATGAACTTAGTCTAATCCATGATTTTAAAATATGCTAAGATAATAGTTTACTTTATCAGGGATAAGATTTCACTTGGGGGGAATTTTGGTCATGTGTGAGCAAAGATAGTTACAAGGAACCAAGATCCTCAGGAAGCTAAATGAGGGTTTCGTGGATGGAATCTTACTTGGGGAGGAGAAACGGTGCAGTCAAGTAAATTAGCATTTTTGTCCTGTATTACTCTATTTTATGTCATGAAGCCACAAAAATGATGCAACTCACTATGAAGTATTCAGAGAAAAGCCATTGAAATTCAAATGCATGTCAGAGGTCACAAGTGGGATTCGGAGTTCAAAAAGCTTCTAAAACTGTTCTTGTTTGAGCAACAGTAATTACTATAGTTTGTGCTGTTAAAGTGAATGGACTTAAAAATAAGCTTTTATACTCTATACTATAATGATTTGTGTTTGATTTAAGGTTTAGAAAGGGCTTGCCAGTAGAGCAAAGTTTCTTCTGCTTGAAAAAGGCTTTCTGTGAAACAGCTGGTACTGGCCATCCTATGCTTTTTTGATCTAGTATGATAATTCCAATGTTTATCTTAGTTAAAAGCAGAGAGTAGGCAATTTCATGTTATCATTTCTCTGTTATTTCTCTTTTTATATGATATCTGCCAAATGTAGTGGTTCTTATTTGTTTATTTCATTTAGTGAAAATATGGCTTCCTTCTGTGATGGGAGGAGAGAGTGAGGGTGCAAGGGGGAGAACTTTTACTATAAGTTACAACCGCTTTAGGTAATCGTCAGTGGTGAAGAAGATGTCTTCTGAAGAAGATGCACACTGTGGTTTAACAAACTGTGAGGACATACTGCTAAGGCATAAATGGATCATTACAAAATCAGTGTCCGTGTGTAGAGAATGCCAGAATAGGCTAGGCACATCACTAAACTGCTGAAGTAGGACATGTCTTTCTGCACAGTGGCTTTCCAAAGTTTTAATAGGCTAAATATTTAAAGTTCAATTTACCCCACTAATATAAGCTGCGGAGCTCAAGGACTGTACTACTTATGGGTACATTGCACCTTACATTGTCCGAATAAGCAAAAACCAGTTTAGTCATGAGCACAGATCCTGTGTACTGAATCACCACTTGTGCAGAGCTTGTTCTGACCCCAAATTCTAGATCCTTGCACTTAGCTGCCTTTTTTTTGTGTGGTGAAACTGCCTGGTAAAAGTTTTCACAGCTGAAATGGTCAGTGCTACAGCAAAAGGAAGGCATTTGTCAGTAAATGACTCTTGTTCTTGGTTTTGTTTGTCTGTTAAATTAACTTTGTGATCAGGAGAGTCAAAAGTTTTTTTTTCTGTGACTTGAACTTTCTTTGGATATTAGCTCAAGCAAAGGGTATGCACCTATAACCTCATCTTCTGAAACAAGAAAGGAAGTTTCTACCTGTGAACCAAGTGGGTGGATCTACTACTAGCTTAGATCTATGAAGGTTATTTGTAGATGATATCATACAGAACACCATAGAAGAGGGATAATTATAGGGTTTTTGTTTGTTTACAGCATGTTGTTAGTTCAGTTGATGTCTTTTAATTCATAAAGTTGTGGGTTTTTGTTTAAGCTCCTCCTTTGAAGGTGCTTTGTAGGTCTTTCTTGAGGATTCAAGTAATAATATGAGGAGAAACCAAATCACTTCTCTCAGCCCTGAAAAGCTGTGGAACCTAATCCCCTGGACTCCTAACCCCAGTGGTCCTTGAGGGAGGAGGGGAATGTGCTTTACAAAGCACACGAACAAGAGAGACATGGTTGAGCCAGGTCTTCAGTGAGAATCTTCCAGTTAAATATGCCTGGAATTCACCAGTGTCAAAATCCTTTCTGCCTTACAGGAGGCTTTTCTCAAAGTAACACAGACTTCTTCTCTTCATATACTGTGAACCAGCAGCTGAGCTGAGGTCACCAGCTTGAAAGCCAGCATCCCACCCTAGGCTGGCACTGAAGCCTGCCTGGAGAACACAGAAGAGCATTGCAGTTCAGAGAAGTGACTTCAAACTTTTGCCAAGCTTGTCTGTTTCATCCTTTTCTTATAAGTGCAGTTTCAAAAATCCAGTGTTTCCCTTGGGCTGCAGACACCCCAGTCCTTGCAATAATTCAGACCTTTCAGGAGCTCTCATGAAGAGACTGGGAGTTGCTTTACTGTCAAATATATGCTGTCATCTCTATTTTTTTGGATATATTTCTCTTATTTAGATTAAAGTCCTAGGCTCCTACTGTTTTCCACCATAAGTTCAGTACGAATCACGCTTTCTTTAAACTGCTGCTGGAGTGTTAATCACCATCATCAAACCCCTAGCCACCTCAATGGTTAATACAGTTTGTGATAAGTTATAAATACAGGAAACCTGCAGACCAGCAGGGCTCCCTTTGTTAAGTAACTCTGTAGAAGGGCAGCACAAAAGCTAAAGCATACAGCCAAGCCCTGAGAGAGCGGTATTGCAGGCATGAGGGCTGTTTGTTCTCATGCAGTATGAAGAGGGTCTTTATTCCTCAAGGAGTTCTTCCAGGAACAGGATCACATTTTTGAAAGACTCGCCCAAATACCGTCTAAGAACTAACTTCAGTTAGAAAGCCCATAGTTAAGTTAAAACTGAACAGAACATTGATTGTATTTCTACCACTGCTGACTTCTTCTCCTGTAGACTGTACCTTTCCTACCTTTCCCTTTAGAAATAGGGAGAACAACTTTCCTATTTACACTACCTCTGTGTCACAAATACAGTTGTTTTCAATGTGTATCTAGCCTTAGTGGTTGCCTTAGACTTGGTGGGGAAAAAAAAAACATATTTTTCTGTGTGTATTTGTAATTCAAAAAGATATTTCCACTATCTTTACAAATTTCATGAATGCTATTGCTATTCATGTAGCAGTAACATGGCTATAATAACACTATTGCCAGTAGTACAAACAGTGTAACTCCAAGTGGGAAAGATCATAATTTTGGATCCTGTAGCTTTCAGAAGACTTCATCTAAGTGCTTGTAGACTGTTTTTTTTGGTTGTTTTTTTGTTTTTTTTTGTTCATTTGTTGGTCTGTTTCGTCCCACACCCATGCCAGTTTTCATATTAGATGTTGCTGCATTAAAAAAAGTGAGAAATTGAAAGCTTAAGAATATGTCCAAGTAAAGCAACTTCTAAAACAAAGCCTAAGATGGTGCTTTTTAACCTTTGTTAAGGTGTCTTTGTAAGATCTAGATGCAAAACACACGAGTTGTCAATTGCTGCAGAAAGTGATCTATATATTTATTTTTTCCTGTGTAGTAGGAAAACTGAATGAGGTCTGTAAATGGATGTTCCACCGCAGGTTTACCTGTACCATGTTGCCTGCATTTGTGTTAACTGAACATAGAAGCAATTGTACTGGAGTCTAGGCTGTCAGCTTGGTTTCAGAGGAACACTCATGGTGAGATTTTGGGGAGAGAAGCTGAGTGAAAGCCTGTTGTTCAGCATTCTCTTCTCTTGCGGCAGATCTGTCGGCTCTGTGTGATGTTACTTCTACAGGGATGATGTAAAATTGTCACTGCCTACTCAAAAATGCATGTGGTGGGGCATATTTTAGAACAGTGTTCTGTGCTTGTTGTGTTCCCTGACTCCTTACTGACTGCAATGCTGCCAGTGTAGCCTTGTTTGCAATATGGTTAAAACTGTCAAACATACTTTAAATGGCTTACGAGAGTAATCTGTTATATCTGGTATTGAATATCTCTGTAAGTCTTGATTTGGAAAAAAGGTCTCCTCACCCACATTCATATGGAAATAGAAATATAAAATACCATCTTATTTTCAGTTATCACGAAGTAAGTTCATTGACACCAATTGTATATTCAGCTCATCAGGGAAGAACTGTATTATTTAATGATTCAGCTGATGCTTTAAGCAATTCCTTAGAAGTTATGGTTCTGAAATCGGCTGAACTGCCACTCTGTAATGAAGGAGGCTCTTACTGATCTATTGCGAGCTCTGTTGAGAGGGCTGTCTTGCTCTCAAGCAACTTTCCATCAGATAGCCAGTTTCTCACATCCTGCACACTACCTTGCAAGACAGCAGAGTTCATTGTATTGCTGACAGCACTGTTTAAAATGGAGGCACCTGCTGAAGAAGGTGAAGAGCAAGTGTCACCTTCATCTTCAGAATTTCTTGTGATGAGCTAAAACTGGGAATGGTTAGGTCAAATAGATTTGATACTGCCAGAGCAAAAGCTGGACTAATGACACTGGCAAAATCATTTTTGTGAACTAAGGGCTTGTCCATCAGTCAATTCGCTACACTTTATAAAATAATTTGTAATGTAATTCTAATGGGGTGAGAGGAGATGGGCAAGGACCTCTTTCAGTCTCCTTCTAGTGCTTGAGCTCTGGTCTTAGCTGTCTGGACAGTTCGGCCAGCAGAGAAACTGATGAGCAGTGAAAATGAGCTGAACATAATTTTCATTAAGCATATTGTACTATTCTGCTTGATTTCTTTGGTTGCGCAATGTGTCAGCTGTCTGAAGATATTTTAATGCATACTGCTTTTGAGTACTCTCTTGGTGTTTGCTCCAATTCTGCCTGCCTATTCCTTGCCTCATGTGCTACATTACAGTATGGATTTCAGGCTTCTTTACATTTTGACTTGTCTTCTGACCACAGAAAGTGCATACATATAACTTTATATTTTTATTTTCTGTCCTCTGATTCCCTTTCTCCCTGCCTTTCCTTACAGATACCTCCAGATATTCCCCTAGCATGCAGTGTGCTATAGTTATGGGTTAAGAAAAGATTTGTAGGGAAAATGCAAGAACATGGTATGGTATCTTCTTTTAGGTACTGCCCCCTAGGCTTCAGCAACCTGTTATTTGAAAGTAGTATGTTGGGGTTATCGATAGCCAGTTTGGGAACTTGCTACAGAGGGTGGCCAGGAGTTTCACAGGATCTATACAATGGTTTCAGTGAGTGCTGGACACTGCGTTTGAGTACTATCAGATCCATCAGTCCTGCTAAGTACAGGACTGTTGCTCTATATACACTGTCTCTTTTCCTTCTCATTTTAAGCAGTGGCTGATCCATTACTGTTGTAAATGTATCCTTTGCAAGGTTGTATGGATAGTGTAGCTAACATTAATGAAATTACTTCATAGTAGATGGAAATATAGAAACTGTGTTTAATATGTCTATTTTAGGCAAATAGAACATCTAATGATTTTGTGACACTCAAACTTTAGAAAAGAGTGACAAGACAGAATACTAATAAAAAGGTATGCTTCTGCTGAAATTACAGCATGAAGTGTGAAAAGGTTTATTTGCAGGTGCTTCTCATGTAGTGCTCCTTGACACTCCAGAAGTTGCATGTGCTATTTATCATTTTAAATGACCCTCTGTTCTTGAAACACATGTTATGGGAAGGGTACTCTGGGCACATTTCTGACTCTGACTCTCATTTGTCTGACTTTATATAAAAGAGTTTGCCACTGAATTGGGAAAAGAGTGTCTGAGATAGGATCGCTATAGTATGAGGAAGTTCCAAGCAAGTGACAACAAATTTGCTTGCTTTTTCTTTTGAGTACTGATTTCCCAGGAAAGATAGCAATTGGTTTATGGAGTATTCTTGATAGCATGCCTGCAGTGAGGCTGACAGAACTCTAGAAGAAGGTGGCAGTTCCAGAACCATAGATGGTCTTTTGGAAACACTTGGGTATGGAAGTTTCTGATAACTTTGTTTGAAAATCTTTTCTTGTAGATTTTTGTCAGGAGGAAATGGCCTGTAGTCAGCATCGGCTACTTTGTTGCAGAAAACTGTGCATTATATGTTGAGGCATGTTTTGCATACATGCTTGCTAGAAATTGAATTTGCACAAAATATAAACACTTTAAGAATAGCTTTTCTTTTCAGAAGTTTGTAGAGTAATCTAGTAATGCAGTTTTTTGTTTACTTATATTTTCATCCAAAAGAATGCTGTGATAAAACACAAACCTTTCTTGCAGTTGAAGAGAGAAAAGTGATTTTATTTTTGTTTCTCTCTCTGTCTCTTCCTCTTCAGCTTTAATCAAATACATTCGTCCAGTGTTTGTTTCCCGATCAGACCAGGATTCTCGCAGGAAAACTGTTGAGGAAATAAAGAGACGTGCTCAGTCTGGTAAATGGCCACAGGTACTGTGTACTGCTACAGTGTGACAAATGATATTTGGCATCTGCAGGCTTTGGATATGCAGTTTAATCTGTTTCCTTGTAGAATGTTTCAGGTGGTTTATGGGGAGGGGATTGGGTCACCTTCCTCTGCCCCTAAAATACACAGTGCAATTAATTTATCTGTCCAAATTATCTCTAACACCAGCTGTTCACTGTAGGGCATTGCAAATGTGAGTATGTATAAGTACATGGAAGGGAGTTCTGTTAAGTGTTATTTAAATGGGCAAACTACATCATTTTAAGGAGATACTTTAAGAAGATGATCAGAGGCATAGTAGATTACCTGAGGTAATATCTGTTCTCACCCTTATTGAGGTTTTGGCTTGTTGCCATCATCATAGCGTGCTAGATGAGATAGACCCAAGCAATACATGTTCTCCAATAAGTGGAGTATGCTTCTGCTGGAACAAGCTTGAACAAATTTCAGAAAATAAGCAGCTCAGACTTCTTTAACCTGAAATGTGACTATTTAGAACACACTTTTGAAGAGAGTAATGGGAAGAAAGGAATGACTATCTCAGTGTCTAAATTTTCTGTAAATAGGTGATCATTTTGAAAACCTGAAGCACTCTTCTTGGGAACTTCCATGAGATTAAGATACAGCATTGCTGTCTTTCCTCACTTTTTTGTTATTACAAACCTTGTGGTAAAGGTTAAAGGAAAATATCCAGGAAGTCAGTTCCAGAGTGGTCGATAAAATAAATATCTTCAATTCCAGGCCATTGCAGAATGTAATATTCTGCAGCTAACCAAGCTTTAAGCAGTTCTTGAGTTTTGATAACCAAAACAATTTTTTGGTAGTCTAATCTCTTCCTTTGAAGTGAGTTCACCTTGAGGATCTTTTAGAATTCTGCTTGAATGTTTGCAACTTCTATCACTCTAGTGTCTCCATGTGTTTGGGAGGATGAGTTTTGTTTTGGTACAGAGTTAAAAAAAAAAAGAAAAAAAAAAAGTGTTTGGTTTTTTTTTTTTAAACTATCTCCAAAACTTTCTGTGAAAATTCTCTCGTACTTGCAAGTTTATCCCTGTCAGTGTTCTGGCAAAGCAGAATTATTATCAGAGGTCACGAAGAAGACAAATTCCCATATAAGAAAAATATTTTGACTAGTTAGTACTTTGACTTCTTTGAGAACTGTTCTTTAACTTAACTGCTTTTCTCAGAAAGCCTTTCCTGTCATCCATTAAAATTATCTTTGAAAAGATGTGTTTATTAATAAATCCATATGAAATATTTATATTTCTTAAAAGTAAACTATTTTTTTTTTTTTACTTCAAGATAATGATATTCCCAGAGGGCACTTGCACAAACCGATCCTGTCTAATTACATTCAAACCTGGTAGGTATGATGTTCATTTCTGTGTTCTTTACAGTGTTTAAAATGCCACTTGCATTGTAATTTGTTTATTGCTGCAGAAGTTGAGTTAAATCTTGCAATAGGACAGGAATAGAATTTGAGTATATTTTTTTTTTTGATGCTGACAAAGGCATATAGTTTCGCCATTATCTGAGCCAAATTTTTGCATAATTCGGATTTTTTTTCCCCCTTGGCTTTCAAGATTCATGAGCTATAGGACTAATGATTTGCCTTACTGTTTTTTCTTCTTTTCTTTTTCCCATCCTTTCCTATTTTGGGATCAGTCTTCGAACATTTAGGTATTGTGTACAGCTTAAGGTTTCAGTGTCTATCTGTTTGTGCTGCTACAGCATTTGCTTCTGGGTAGTCTCTGGTTGATTCCTATCTTGTAATTAGTTAGAGCTGTAAACTCTTCTGTTGAGTTACATTCCAGCAAAGACAATATGTGACTTTTTAGATGAAATAGTTCTGTCTGTGGCAGAGGCTGTTTTTTGAGATGTTTTATGTCAAAGTTTCACCTTTTAAGCTGTTTATAGTTACTAGCGCTGTTTCCGTTATCCAGTGAATGTGAGGTGAACTGAGCATTTTTGCCCATGTAAGTTGCAGTTGTTATACTGAAGATTACTAATTCTGCAGCATAACACCAATCTTTGATACAAATTTTACCTCTGTGGTGTAGGTAGGGAGATGGTGAGTGAGCAGGCTGCAGTGAGAGTCACTTCTGAACCTGCTTTTGACTCTTTCCAGGTTTCTGGCTAGCCCATCGCATTGTGGTCTTATTATGTTTCTTATATTTTTATATTGCTTGGAACTTATATCTGTCTGTTGGGATTTTGTGCAGTGAGTCAACAATGTGGTTCCTTGCTTGGAATCTTGCTTGTGGTTCACTTGGCTGAAGGAATCTGTGTTGTATCCTGAACAAGTATTCAAAAAGTCTTTCCTCGTTGTTTGTCAACTCTTACCTTTTGGATGAGTGAGTGATAGATAGTTAGGAGAACATCCACTTCTGTCATTCCACCTTGAACTCTTCATTAATGTCCTGCTTTCCTGCTCTCTCTCTGTTCCATAGACATCCCAGCCATCAGATGCCATGTACTTTCTATCTCAAGTCTCCAGCGTGCCTCTATCTTCTACTTCTCTGGTCTAACCCATGCTGCTACCTGCCTCTTGATTGTCTCATTTTTCCTGCTGGAACCTGCTTCTCTGTCCATCCAGTCGCCCAGAAATCCCTTGTCTCAGAATTCCTCCCTATTTGAGTAACTGCTTTCAGAAAGCCTTTCTCGACTCTGCACGTGGCCTGTATTCCTTGTTCTTTTTCTGTTCTGTGTTCATGCAAGCTAGTTGTTAAGGACAAACTGTTTAGTTTGGTATAAGCCATGTTTTAGTTTGGTCTTGTCATTTACTGTTCAGTCAGATTTGTCATCTTCAGGCTCTTTCAGAAGGTTACTTAGGCCATTGTTCTTGGAGACTGAACAGAAAATGCCACTGGGCCAAGAACTCGATCTCATCAGGATCCCTGTGGAACAACCTTCATTTAAAGATGTCTGCACCCCATTAATAATTATTCTTTTTTATATCTTGCAATTATGTGTTTCCTAAAGTGAATGTTGAGCATACAGTATTCCTATATTATTCAGACCTAAGTTTTAATAGGAATGTGTTCAGAGAAATGTGGAGCAAGAGAATTGTTATGCATACCAAGTCCTGGTACTAAAGCCAAGAAAAAGGTTAGCAATGACCTGGGTAGATGTTGTGCTACCTAGTTATTAAAGCCATAATTTTCATTAAAAAAATGAAGTAATACTTCTGTACTGTAACTCTAGTTCAATGCATTATAACTCTTGGATTTTCTAATAAACAAGGAAGCCCTTTGGAGGGGAAGTAAGGTGCAAAAAGAGAAGTTAAATTAATTCCTGTATTTCAAAGATGTTGCATTAAATTATTGCTCAAGTAAATATACAGAACTCCTATTACAGAAGAAAGCTTAGATTCTTCACCAAAAAACTGTGGTGATTATTGGCAATGTATTGCTTTAACTATCTTGCATGTACTCATTTTTCTTTCTTCTAATAAGGATTTGACAATCTGTAATACTGAATTAAATAATCCAGTTGGATTTGGTTTTTGGCTTTGACTTGTATTCATAACAGTTTATGTAAGTAATAGAGTATAATTTAGAGAACGTAAAAAGCATTCCTACTTATCTTCTGCAAAGGTGGGTGTGTGTTTTTAATCTCCAGAGCCTGTTTTTCTTTTTTTAATTCTTGATTACTTTTGAAACAACTTTCAGATTTTTATTCTTTCACTTTGAACAGTTTTCACTATTAACACTACACCATTGTTGACATAATCTTTTATTTATTGTGATATTTTTTTCTGCACAAAAATGTGCTATAAAGTAGTGACAAGATATATGTGCCTTCCAGGAGCATTTATCCCAGGAGTTCCTGTACAACCAGTGGTTTTGCGTTATCCAAACAAACTGGTAAGTTCAGCTTGTTTCATAATAGTATGGACTACATAGTCAGTGTTTGTAGTCAGAATGCATTTTCTTCCACATTCTTTTCTGTGACCTTTTAAATTAGATCTCTAGATTTAGAATTTAGGAAGTGTTGAAAACTGCTTTTTGATTGAATATTCATTCCTTAAGCCTCTAGCAGTATAAAAATACTTAAATTGAACAATTTAGTTCTGCTTTTAAGTTTCTATTTCAAAGCAATGCTCTGAAAGTTAATTAGGTTGTTGCAAGAAGTATTGTATGTTTGCTAAGCATAAATAACAAGACAGAAATGTCTAATTCTCTAGTATTTGTATTTAGAGGTATTGCCTATTAATAGTCTTTAAGTTGCAGAGTTTTTCTTACCATGATTTGTTGCTGAAAGATGCTGCTGCCTGCTGAGGTATATTAGTCATAAAATTAAAAAATTTCAATAATTTCAAAATTGAGGAGCTTGTCATTTTATAAAGTTTCACTGGCTTTGTTTTAGGTTTGCTGTGCACTTGAGTGAGGATACTAGATGTTAGCTAATTTGAAATAGTCCTTCAATATAAGTGTAAATTAACACTTGAATTTCTACTATTTAAATTAGACAATTGTTACAAATTCTTTTGAAGATATGAGCAAAGCTCACCTGATATCTCAAGATGTGAGACCTACAGAAAAGCAGAGAAGAGGCATTTTAACTGACATGTTGTAGATATGTGTCCTTTTTCTGCATTCCTTGGGTAATTAGAAGATGGTTCCTGGCAAACTTTCATAGTCACACTGTTTTCTTGTTTTTTGTGGGTTTTTTGTTTGTTTGTTTGTTTTTGAACCCTATGGGAGTTCTTTCAGATTCAGTATGTCCCCCTTACTGAAATTAAGTCCTTTAAGAGCAGGTTGAGGATATTGTTAAAACTGAAATAGGGACTGCCTTGCCTCTTTGGTGATGCCTGTTGCAACACAAGATGACATTCCCTCTCCTTGACTGGCCTGTTCAGCACCCCTTGACCTTAGAAGGGATGCAGTTTCCTCTTTGTGCCTGAATGCTTATGTTTTAAAGTGTTTCCATCCATTGATATTTCTGTCAATTAATATATAACATGTGCTTGATTTAAAAAAAAAAAAAAAAAAACCCACACACAATCTAAATAAAGATAATGTGCAGAGTTCACCACTGGTTCTTGATTGAGACCAGGTGTGATGACAAACTAGTTTTGTGGTAACTTCTGTGGGAAGTACTGTAGCCTCTGGCTATTTTGCATAATATGCACTGCAGCAGATTTTTTTTGATATATATATAATGCATATAAATTGTTTTATATTCAAAAAACCAAATTCTTATCTATTTAATTTTTTTGGTCTATCAGTTGAAAATGTAAATTCACATTTATTTTACATCATACTTAACCAAGAGTAACAAGGTATATTATTACACTTAATATAAAACTGTACATAGTTATCAAATGTTAACTTTGCATGTATATTCAAAAATATTAATATATTTTCATATTAAAATGTTCTTATTATACTGCATAATATGCAGTGTTTGTAAATCAATACATGGAAATCATTATAGCTTTCTATGAATTTTTTTTTTTTTTTTTTTACATTTTTGCAAAATGTCTCAAATAATGTTTATATAGATGTCCAACAGATGACCTGAATATGTAACTGGTAGGATAATCAACCCACACTTCCTCACTCTTGCTGCTTATAATTACCATAAAAGACTGCTATGTTCAAGTGACTCATTGAGGTACAGAAACTCCTAAGAATCTCTTCTACAGATGTTAATGAAGAAAGGAAAAAATGATTGCTATTCATATTTAACTTCATATTAGCTCATGGTCTGTAAAAGAAATGTAGCAAATGTAGCAGAATGAGGAAGGACGGGTTTGATGTGATATGTAGAGGGTAAAGTTCAGCTGGTTAGTATGGATTTAAGAGGTGGTGAGTGGAAAGGGGTAGGGAGAGAGGGAGAGTTTTGTAGCCTGAGACAGCATTTTTAGCAAATAGATTGCATTTTTAGCAATTTTTTTTCTGAATCCCTGTCTTCCTGTCTGTCCTGTTTAGCCAATCTACATTCTAATTTTAGGTTTAGAAATAGATGTTCTCATGATAATTTTCTCTTAATTCTTGTGCATTCACTCAGTTACTCTCAGCTTGAACTAGCTGCTTTGTCCTAGCTTTAGAGCTCTGACTTCCAAGATCAGAATCAGGTTGGGGGGCCTGCCCGCGCGTGTGTGTGTGTGTACGCCTGTGCACCTGACATTCCTTGGACTCTCTACAATCAAGAGCATGGTAAAAATTTTGCAGTTGGATGATGTCTGTATTCTCTCCAAGGAAAATGTTCTACAATATGTGAGTGGTAGATTGTACAGTCATTCATTGTTTCACAAAGTCCCTTCATCGTGCACATACTCTTAGAATATTCTGTCAGAGTACTAGTATTTAAGGAAGGGTATAATCTTGTCTAAGTATTACAGATCCTCTTTAAAAGTATTGGATGTCAAAGTCCTCAACAGTTATCTGCACTGTTTAATGTGAGATTTGGAAGCATCTTTCCTCAGTCACCCTTGGGATGGTTAGTTGTGTTTATTTGTATGTGCCGATTGTCACTGTGTTGCAACATGAGCTTGATGTTGGAAGATTGTGTTTGTCAGTATCTCTGTGCATTGAATACAAGTTTTTTTAGAAGTTCCATAATAAAGTTCCATAATTGCAGACCATGAGCTAATTTATTATGTAGGTACAAAAATTTGATAGTATTGTAAAGTATGCTTTCCAAAGAAGTGATGTCTATGAGCCTAAGCTGACAGCACTGATAAATGTAAAAGGCATCTGAAGTAGGTACAGATAATACCACTTTCCAGTTCCTGTTTCCTCTTTTTATCATGAAAATATTGGATACATTAGCAGGAGTTTATTACAAAATACTTACAGGAGAGTCCCTTTTCCACAATGTGGCATTCACTGTTCATCCATCTCATGCTCTGATGTTGCAGGTGAGAAAGAACATGTGTACCCATTAGAACTGGGCATTTCTCAGTGGGTTGTTATGTGGCATAGTCGAGTTCCTCGTAAGAGAAGCTGTGCCAGCTGTTCAGCGTCATGGCTGGGATTCTGAAAACATTCTTCCTGTTCATGTTTTTTCTTATTATTTTTTTTTTTAACAATAAAACTGCAGACATTTATTTAGGCTCTATAAGAGCACTGGGTGAAGAAAACTGTTTTCATTACACCAGTGTTGATTGCTGGAGATGGAAGTCCTTTGTCTTATGATACTTAAGATAACTCGAAAGTCAAACTTTTCAGTAGACCTTTCTGCTATATTGACCTTATTCCAGCTGTGGTTCTGTTGCATTTTGTGGATGTGTTGCTTTTATTTTACTTATGACAGTCTTCTGCTCAAAGAAATAATTAAAATATGAGTTAAACATAAGTTTCAAGATCTTGGTACATGTGATCACATGAACTCTGTCGAATGGTTTTGGATGATGGCATGGAACTAAATGAGAATTTCTAGTAAGTTTGCAGGAGTGTCTCTATTCTTTTAGAAGCTTGAATTTCATGAGTCCTTTTGTATTTCCATTAATGATTTTTACACTCTTTTCCCAGTTGATCAGAACAATAGCTTGGAAAACTTGGAATTCGTGTTGCAGTTTTTGCTTTCTTGAACAAATCTAGTTTCCACTAAATATTACAGGCTTGTTCTTTTTTATACCCTGTTTCTTAATCTTTAGAGTTAAAAGCGTGATGGCCTGTATGTCATCTTCATTCTTGTCTCTTATTTACTCTCCATATCTCTCTTGATGATGTCATATTCTAATCTTTCATAGCTATTTGCTCTCTCCTAGCAAATTACACTCATTTTTTTTAACAGTTCTTAAAAAAACTCCTTGTTTAATAGTATCTTTCAAGATGCTTTTATTGCAGTAGAAATTTGTCTGGACTTCAGGAGTAGTTGACAAACTGGATAATAAAACCCTTGCCAGACATTCATAATTCTGGATTATATGAAACAAGGCTTTGGAATTAGGATTGTAGAGCTGTTTATTTTTGATATCCAAAAATGTTGCTGGTCTTGCTTGAAAGCAGTTTGGTGGCTTTGATAATGCTAACATATGTTGTTATTACTGGATGCATTATTACTACCTTTGACTATGGTACCATGTACCTTTGGCTCTTGGATCGGGTGGATAGATGAATGCCTTCTGTGAGAAAAGTGAATTGGAGAAATATGTTTTGAGATAAAACAGATAGTCTTACAGGTCCCACTGACACCTGTCAGAAGGGAAGACATCTTTGGCATTATCTCTGCAGATCCGAAGGACTTCGGAAGTGTCTCAGTGTTCATATCTGTTGCTGGGAGTTTCAGGAGACCAAGGTCCAAGGGTCAGGGACACTAAGGGATGCCTTGTGTAGCTGAGTGAGTTACAGAGCATGCATGGGGCTTATACATCCAAAGAACATTGGTTTATGTTTAAATAGCATTATTTTCAATGATTAACAGCATCAATTTCAATGATAAACAGCATCTGAGAAATACATGGATCTTTGTGTACGATGACTATAGATACTTTGTGGTTAAGACATGAATTCTAGGGTATTTCCTAGCTTTATAAAAGGTAGGTTGGTTCCTGCTGTAATTGGCTTACAGAGGTTCTTAGTCCTATTAAGAGTAAGTAGAGCATCACAGTTTCCATGAAGACATCATGCTCATGCCATCATACTATATATAAGAAAAGTTTAAAGTACAATGATTATTTGCAACTGTTACACTTCTCTTTGTAGGATACCATCACCTGGACATGGCAAGGGCCAGGAGCGTAAGTGGTTCTTATTTTATTGCTTGCATTGCCATTGTTTTCCTTAAATAGTTTTATTTACATGACTTTGTATAAATACAAAGTCAAACAGGAATTACTGCTTACTGGACTATTATTTGCTATTTTTTTCATCCCTGAGGATGAGAATACACAAAGGAGTATTTGATATAAGCAGGGTATACATTTGCTACTATAATATTGATGATTTGTAGGATGAATTTGAGTATTTATTTGTTGAGACAAGTACCTGAGGTAAAACAAGTTGCTTCTGCTCTGTTCCTATGTTCACACATATATAGACATATTCAATATGAGGTACCTAAGTATATTTAATAAATTTGTGTAATATAAATTGTAAGATATAGCCATTGATTAAAAAGACAAAAAAAAATCCCTAGCTAATGGGGTAGTGAATTCCATGATGTAATAGTTTCCCATCATCTACATATTTAGGAGCTGTTGTTTTGAATGTCCGGTGTGAGATCCTGCCTGACTAGTTTAGTAGTAACAAGAGAGATGTTTAGATTGACCAGGATAGCTGTAACTTAAAATTTGATAACCTGGGCTTTGAGATAGCCTAGGAACCAGATTTGAGTAAGGACGCATCAAGATGGGGTACGTGAAAATTCCTAGTTGCCTTTCAGGTGCACCTTTCAATTAAATCACTTCATTAAGAGTAACTGAATCTGTGACAGGGTCTAAGCTAAGCAAATGGTATTATATTCACTGCGTGCAAGGATTTGGGGTTTCTCCCTGCAAGTTGCTCTGCCTTATGCTGACACTCTGACTCCTCTAGCAAGCTACATTGGCCAGAGGTGAGAAGGATAGCCCATCTGGCTGTCTTCCCTGAGGTGTCAGGAACTTCCGAGAAGGAAGACTAAGAGGGAAGGAACTTGTAGGAGTGTTGGCTTGGATCATGTAGCCTTAATATGTTCAAAATGGTAACCTCATCCAGAGCTGCTGACTGATACTAACAAATGAAGCGAAATGAATGCTGAATCCAGTTTTGAAGCAGCATATGATATTATGCAAATTTGCCCAGTAAGTTTAATTAACTCAACTCTTAATAGACATTTAAAAGGGTGAAAATCTGTCATGTACAAAACATATATTTTCTGGAAAGTAACATTTTACTTGTTTGGCAGTATTGACAGCAAATAAATTCACTCGCTTTGAAAACAGACTCTTTAGCTATGGCATACAACTTAAATTTTCTCTACATAAGATTTAAGATAGATACCACTTATTTCTTTTTCAATTAATATTTATAATTTAATGTTGAAAACATATTAACATGTGGAGGATTGGGAAGAGTGTGTTTATATGTGTCTGGTAGATACCTGAAGATGTACAAGATATTTCATGTTTTCTGTTGGTGACTTAATCACAAAATAAGTAATTTTGTTTATTGTTGCCCCTTGTCTTTGTTTTAATATATTGGGAGTTGCAGCCATAGAAAGAGTGTATAGCAAAATGACTGGAGTGTTACTCGTAGGAACAGCACTTTTATCTAAGAGGATTTTGTCCAGCTCTCCCCATATGCTCAATAAACATACAGTGCTTATTGAGCACTGTAACTACCTAGATAGTATATAAAATGTAGCTACTGGTGTGGCTCTCTAGTTCAGGCTTCTAAAATCCTTTCCTGAATTTGAATCTTGCTGACTCCTAAGGTCATGTTGATTCTAGTATCTTGTATATCAGACTGCTAAAACACATGTATGGTATTTCATTAGCAGACTTCTGAAGTATAATGAATTTTGATTCCAAAGCAAGGCAATGATAAAACCTTAGTGATTATAACTAATCTTACCACTCCTAGGCTGAATAAATCATTCATTTTCCTGGAGCAGATTTATTATTTATTTACGTACTGTGCCTACATCATTCGTATCTTAGTATAAATATGCTAGGATGTGTTATTTATTGCACTGTTGGTTTTCTCACCTCAGTGGGTATCTTTTAACATGTGACTTCACTGCAAAATACTTTTTTCACTTTATGGAAAATCATGTGCAGAATTGTTCTTAGACCTTTTAATTTGATAATTGACTGTGAACATATGTACAGGCTGTAATATTACTTGAAAACTTCTGAACAGAATATACTTTTGTTTCACTCCACTCAAATTTTCTTTCTCTCCTTTCTTCCCCCCTTCCCTTTAGGTTAGAAATTCTGTGGCTTACTTTGTGTCAGCTTCACAATTCTGTGGAAATTGAGGTTAGTAGAAAAAATATCCCTCTATTCTGGGCTGTATCAAAACACATAATACTATATTTAATTCTTTAAAACTTTGTGTTCAGTCTTTGTTAACCTGATATTCTGTCAGAAAAGTTCCTCCTCTCCTGATAAAACAAGAGTATAATACATCAATGTCTTTTCACTTTACATCTGGCTATAATGCTTTGTTTTTCTCTTGCTTCCCTTGTACCAGATTTTTTCAAGTAATGTTAAATGTTTGCTGACATGATAAATTTCACTGGAAAGATCAGTGTGCCCTCTTTATCTCTAATACAAGGCTATAGTGTTTTTTTTCTAAAAGAATTATCTCCAAAAATACATATATATCACTTTTTAATCAGTTAAAATGTGAGAGATCTAAGGGCGAGGGAAATACTGCCTCACTCAGGCCTGAGACATGAGCCAAGCTAGTTGAACGGCAGGATTTTTCCTCTAGCTTGAGTGCATGGCTTTCTGCCTTCTACAAGTAGAAGTGAGCGTCACTGAGCGTTCTTGTGTTTGAAGCAGTAGATGCTCTCTAGCCTGTATGGAGCTTGCACAAGGGCAAGTTCTGGCTTTTTTTTAATCCCACAAAGTCAGTAGCTTTCTGAAACCCGCTGTTCTAAAGCAGAATGTGAGAGATAGTGGAGGAGCAAAGCTGTTGTGAGGCTGTGCAATGTGAGGCAGAGTACCTAAGAGGTACACAATGAGTCTGGTATGGAAAAACATGCTGCATATTTAGGACAGTGGAAGAAGAAGGAAGTGTTCTGTGCTCAGTCATGTTTGTTTTTGTGCTCCAAGTCATGTTTTTTTCCTGGTCTCCTAAGTTCATTGGTTCTTCTTCCTGTTTTCTTACATCAGCACAGGGTTATTGTCAAGTTCAAACTGTTCTTAATATCAGAGAAAATCAGCAGTTTAGGGAGGTGTGCAGCAAGAAAAATACAGTTCTAGTGTGTTTCTGCCTGGGTAACAGGCAATAAGATCTGACTGTGAAGCAAGCAGCCTCTTAAGCTGGCTAGTCTGGGCTTTTTCTACATATATGTATTCTTGCATCCCATACATGTCATCCTGTGTATGTATTAGGAAGCATACGTCCAAGTAGAGTTCATAATAGGTTAACATAAAGATTAGCTCATCTGTCTTGTACCTCATGCAAAATGTCCCTTAAAGGTTATGTAGCTACCTGTATGTCTGTGCTTCTTTTGGCTCCAAAATCTCTTCTGCTTGCCTGTCAGCTTCAATATTCATCTGTTCATCCCGACCTTCAATAGCTGAAAAGTTTCCCTTAGAGTTGTATTTTGTTGAACTGAATACATGCTTTTTCTGTCCAGTTTGGCACAGATATTTGGAACACTCCTGAAATTAGGATTGCTTGTATTCATGTGCATATGGGTGAATGAATTGATAATAATTTGCTGTTCAGAGTAGGAAGAATGGAACTGGGCTCAGAATTTGAAGGAATAATCTTTCAATCTCTTAATTTCACAGTCTTTATTCTTGTGTACATTATATCATGTTAGACTGTTTTTCTTATGCTAATGGCCATAGAGGAGAGAATTGGTGTTTCCTTCTTCCTTATATCTGAATAATTAATTCCTTGACTGAGCTTGTGGGTTTTTAGAGTTTTTATATGCGACCCTGGCAGTGATCAGAGAGCTTGCATGATAGTATAATGAACACTTAGCCTCACAGTTAAAGTCAGAAGGTCTTTTAACATAGACTGTCCCATTCTGAAAGCTGCCTTTTTTATTTTAAATCTCCATCAGTTGTGGCCTAATTTCCTATGGCCATTTGCATTGGTTTAGAATTTTTCTGTCAGTTTAGAATTAAAATGAAATATCCAATAAGAAAGAATTTGCAAAACCTTCATCAACTGAAAATACTTCAGAAATACTTCTGATGTGCACACTGAGCAGTTTTATGACTTCATAATTTATAACATAAACAGTAAATACCTGATGACCTGAGAACATCTGGATTCCAAAAATCCAAGGTATAAAACAAAGCTCATAACCAAGAAAAGCATCTGTTTCATCTGAGCTGAGCAGTGCAGAAGTATACACAAGAGAAAGATCAATGTAAGAAAATGCTAATAGCTTTAAATAATTTAAAGCTTTCTGATTATGAAAGGAAAATAAAACCTTATTTGAGTCCATAAGGTAAGAAATGAACTTAGCCGCTAACTAAATGAATTTCCAGATGTATGGCTGATCTTTAAGTAGCTAAGACTTCATGTTTTTTACTGTTTTGTATTTCTCTTCATGGCATAACTTTGTAAATAGCAACTGGCTATATACATATATATCTTTTAATTGCAATGCTACAACACAGGCTGTTTAAAATGTGTTCTTGTACCAGTGTTCTTGGTATAATTCAGTTTTCTGTGTGCAGTTTCTACCTGTGTATATTCCTTCAGAAGAAGAAAGAAAAAATCCAGCATTATATGCCAGTAATGTCAGACGTGTAATGGCAGAGTAAGTATGCTGTAGTACATAACAAAAATAGATGCATGTTTTAATCATGAAATAATTATCATGAAACTTTTAAATGTAGCTACCTGCTTGCAAAGAAACTTATAGTCTGCATAGTGTATACAGAATTTCTTACTTAGCAGTTTACTTCTGCAGTGTATTCTTTTACATGAGAAAGTCCGGGAGCCACAAATACAGCAAGAGCTGTACTACTTCCATTAATGCCACAATTCTTGTTTTTTTTACATTTTACATGTCATAAACCAGTTCCTGTGCTGTTGTCAGTATTTTAAGTCCTCTGTAGAGAAAAAGTATAGCTGAAATTTTCATATATATGAAAATTAATGTAACTGATGTTTGTGCTAGTGAATTGCATTTTTAGCTATAAGTTAGTTTTGAGATCAAGAATAGCTTCATGTATTTGTTATCCTCCCGTGGTTATTTGAAATAGTAAAGCATAGGAAATTTAAGTTCAGTGAGAAGCTTCTGTTTTAGAAATTGAACACTAGATCAATGTAAACACTAATGTCCTGACATAAAGTGAGGACATCAGCTAAGAGCATTTGTTCATAGTGTATGTTAAGCTCAAGATTAAATACACAGACCTTAATTCTCTTCTGTATTTTAAGTACCTTCTCTTGAATGTAAGATATATGAAGCTGTTACTCATTTTATGTCCTTTCACTAAGTTTTCCAATAGTCAGCTCTGCAGATGCTCTTCTCAGTATGTGTAGAAAACTCTCTGCTCACCAGTAGTTCATGAAAGATTTACCTATCTTTATACTCTTACAGGAGAAGATATGAAATCATAGTTTTCTCTTTATAACTTCTCTCTGTTCTTAAGATACCAGCTTCAGCTGAAGGCCAGTTTATACGTAGAAACTGGTAATTCCCTGTTTTACAAGCAGAAGCCAGATCTGAGTTTGTTATGGGGGTTAGGCCTATAATAAATGGAACAATTTTTGATCTGTTATACAGAAGTTCCTTTCTCACAACAGAATCTATGTGAATTATCTCATCTAAGCGTTGCAGTGACCTTCAAGATTTGTGTGGTTAATAGATGTGTCAGTTAATCATGTTAAAAACATTGTTCTCAGACTTTGGGTAAAGACCTTTTTACAAAAACAACTCTCAATACTCCAGTCAAAAGATGATAGCATTGGTATAAGAATGAATTTTCAGACTCTGAAAGTTGGTGGCAAACTGCACATTGAAAGACTTCCTTTGCATGAATATACAGAAAAAAAAAGACACGATTTTTATTCTACCCTTAACTGCTCCCTCTTATGTCACTGTCAGCCCCAAATAATTAATTCTTCAGAGAAGTGAGGTATCAATATAAAGGGAAAATTGTGAGAATGGAGGATAGCAAGCATTGCTTGATTTGAGATGAAGGAAGGGCTGTGGATACTGCTGATGTGAAAGGAAAATGTGTTTGGATATCAAAGTTTGAGTCAAAATGCAGAAAGAAATTAGAACGTTGAGCTTTGAATACTGTGCATTAGTTTGAGCCAGTTAAAATAACATCAACATTGGTAAAATATTTCTTCCCAGTTTCACTAAAGTAATTAAAAACATGATGATAAGTTTGCGGAAATTTGGAGTACCCGTTCTGCTGACCAATTCCCAATGCTTACTTGAAGTGACAACTCTCAGAATCCTCACAATGCTTTTAGTATAAGATGTATCAACTTAGATGGTGTCAGTCTGCTCTGGAGTTGCAGCTTTAGCATCTCCAGTGCTCTTAGGCGCTATCATTGCACCCATTAAAATCACGCATTGCTAAATAAAAAATGGTCTTACTGCTCCATCAGGATGTGTCTCATTTTCTTCAAAGTTGGATCAGTGACTGGGGACCATCCTGATGTCAGGAGGTCACTTCAGGATCTGTGACAACCTCTTTCCCATCCCTGTATCTTTCTGGAAGAAGAGTCTAACCCTACTGGATGTTGTACAGCAGCTGGGGTAGCAGTCCCAAATAATAACACATTTCTGAGTCCCAGACAAGTGTTGTGGCAAAACCTTGTACCTTGTCCCTGATTTCTAGAAGAATTGCTGTAACTTGCCGAGTGCAGTGATAGGTATAACTTCCACCTCTGATTTTTTTTTTTTTTTTTCTTTGCTGTAGTTTTGTTTGGTGAAACAACTTCTATTAACTGTTGAACAAAGCACTTGACACAACATCTGATTAAGCCTTGGGCAAAAAAATGAGAACCATATGCAATCTTTTTACCGCAGTCGTTTCACTGTTCCTCTTGTTTGGGGGATTATCTTTGCAACTAAAAACATCTGTAATTATTCATGCAGACTACCCACAGCTCTTAAATAGTGTGTTGCCTTACTGTGGGTCATGTTCTTACCCTACCCAAAGAGTATGTGCAGACTAGATTAATCCTTAAAATCCTTAAAATACCCCTGCCTAGTTTCCTATTATGAGTTGCATTTGATTTTTATTCCAGCTGTTTTGTTTGAGAGAGTGATTGTGTCTTCAATTTCTTTGGCCTTTCCTGCTTGTTACTCCCTGTGTTCAGTTTCTATCTTGTCCATGGACTGTTATCAGGAAGAGGGTTTAGGGTCGCTTTCAGTTCAATGTCAAGGATATTGAATACAGCATTGGTCCATGCAGGGGTTCTCTTTACAAAATAAATAAAAATAAACGTGGTGATATCTTGTGTTTTAAAACACTTCTTGTTCTTTATTATGCTAATAAATCATGCTATATAAATGTAAGATACTGTACTGACTCATTTTGGTTAATATTAATTATAGTCTTAAAATTGCCCTTTTGGACTTCATTTGTACGAGCTGTTGTTTTCTCCTGTCATTGGTGGTACTTCAGGTGCTTGAACTGTAACTGTTGATTTATTCATTTTCTTCTGTATTTCCTAGGTGAATGTCAAGCTGCCTAGTCTAGGTCATCAAATTTATTCTGTATCTGTTTTGTCAAAGTATTAACTCCTTGTGATTTACTGGAACTACAGTAGTGTTGTAAAGCCATCGGTGTATAGGCTCGAGACTTCAACTCTCTCTTCTGGAATTTTTAGGAACAAATTAGCTGGCCTTGCCCTTAGAAGTACCTATTTCTAAAATTACTTCAGTGATAAAGTAGTTACTCTGGAGAATACTCATTTTCTTCATATGATAGCTCATCTTAACTGTTACCTAATACAGAGCAAAATATTTATTATATGTGCTGCTTTTTCTAACCCCTGGCAATTTTACTCAGTTTATTAATATCCTATCTCATGGCTTATTTTTCTTAGCAGTATGCTTAAAAAAAAAAAGAAAAAATAGCTCCTTAGCTGTATCAGTTGCAGTTCTTTCTGTTTTTAGTTCTTATATCTTGTATTTTTAATGCATCATAATTTTAAACTTGTTATCCATTTCAAATTCTTTCCTTCCTTCCTCCTTCCTTCCCCTTCTCCCTGCCCCCAAAAAGGAAAATTACCTCTTAGTTGAGGGATTTCAGCCTTTTTTCCTTTCACTAATTATGCTCTAGGAACTGCAGGCGTTTATTAATATAGAAATATTACTTTAATTTATTAGTCTATTCAAAGGAAATTATCTTCCAAATAAGAATTTGGTTAAATGTGTAATTGGGAAAAAAAGGCAAGTGAAACTTGTTTATTTTTTATGCATTGTGGAAGATATTTAAACAGAGTGAAGCTAGACACCTTTGCTCTTTTTTCTAAGCAGTAAACACTTTGGAACTGAACTCCTAGCAGCATTTCTAATCTGAGCACTTCATTTTTTTTTTTTTATTTCTTTCTTACTGTTAAAGCTCAGCCATATAATTACTTGCATAATTAACCTATAGTTTTTTGTGAAAAAATCTTCTGTAATAAACTCATAAATGCAAACTTACTATAGAGATATCAAAACTTCATATTCTAGTCTGCTTTTTGAACATAAATCTGTCTTCCTCCTCAAGTTAGAACTTTGTATATATACTGAGTTGTTCAGCTGGCTAACAGATATTTGCTAACAGATATTTTCCCTAATGTGTACTCTAGTGAGTTCTTGCATATCATACTGTTAAAGCAGTGCCTCTTTATCAGCTTTGTGCAGAAGGGATTCATTTTTATTGTTTGGAGAGAGATGTTTTTTTTTTTTTTTTCTTTTGGGGTGTGTGGTTTGGTGGTGGTGTTGTTTTTCCTCTCTCCTGGTATGCTGCTGATAGCTAAAGATTTCACATAGTTTCTTACATTTGTTTCAGTTTGTATCTCTATGTGCTGTGTGGTGCCAATTCAGTTGCAGTCTTTCACAGCATTAGTACATGATACCTGCTGGTGTATATAATAATAATAATTCTGTCAATCTCTGGGGAATAATTTCAGGTTTGTGTGTTTTATAGTAGCATGTTATCATTTTTTTTTTTTTTTTCCTCCCCTCTCTGTGGCCATTTAAATATCTTTGGAAATACTGCTGTGCTTGTGCTGCCTCCGGGTCTTAACTTTGATGTCCAGCATTCATGTCATTTTATAGCATCAAAGGCATGAAGAGCGCTTTGAGTGGGATTATGGAAGCACTTAGGTTAACAACCATCTCTTTAGGTTTCTTGCAATGTGCATGGAACAGAGAACGCAACTGCAATGTGCTCTTTTTTTGTTTAAATTTCCATTCTGTGAATATAAATGTAGCAAGTAGGCTAACATAGTTGTTTAGCCTGGTTGATTCTGTGCCTCTTCTTGCTAGGTTATTTTTTTGTTAAGGAGTGTTTTTTTTTGTTGTTGTTTGTTTTGTTTTTACACTTAAGTAATACTTTTTGCAGCAGTCTGGCTGGAGCTGGATTTTCAAGTGTTCAGAAGACAGAGAAGGTGCCTTAATTTCCACCCTTCCAATGTTTGCAATGTGCAGGCCTGCAAGTTCTTATCTATGCCAAAAATTGCAATTACAATCCCCTTTCCATAATGCAGGGCATAAAGCCCAGTAGTCAGTGGTGGCTGCCTTTTTTTTTCTTTTTTCATTTTTCTTTTTTTTTTTTTTTTTTCCACCCAGGAAGGAGGTGCTTGAGAGGGGCTCCTGAAATTTAAACCATGTGGAGGGTTTTTTTGTGCTGTTGGTAGAAGCTTGAAGGTCACAAAAAGGGCAAAGAAAGGCTGTCTACTCTTGCCAAGATTAAGTAGGCTCTTAAGCTTTGGAGAGAAGGAAAAGTGAGCAGAAGAATGTTCTGTAGGTCTGTAAAATCATGAATGTTCTGGAAATGCATAGTGAGAAGAGCCTGCTCTTTCTCCTAAAAGAACGGGATGAAAAATGCTCAGTAGTCTAAAAGGAATTAATCAGAGGTGAGACCTTGAAGAATTTGGTCCATCAGTAATTTTAAAACAGTGTTTAGATTGCTTCTCTGGCTCAGGAAGCACCTATGCAGGTGATTATTGGAAGTGTCACTCTTTGCACCATGTTTTATTTTATCCTAAATCTCTCTCAATTCTGAAGTAAGATAGCACATTTGATATTCTCTTGCAACTTAAAAAGACTATATCACTTTTTTCATATTTGCTCATTTTTTGAGTAGCTTCTGGGATTTTCTATATTAGCTTTCAGTTTTAAATATTACATAGTAAAAACACTTTTGAAATGTATTTATTGGAGTGTAGATTTGAGAATGTCACGTTCTATTTTCAGTATTTTTTCATCATATTGCATAATTACAACACACATGGAAAATTCTAAAGATAAAACAGTATGTGTACTGGATTGGTATGCAGAAAATGGGAAACTTGACAATTTATTGCTGCATTATGCCTGCACGAGCAACAGCAGAGCTGTTTCATATGAAAAATTGGAGCGTTGTATGCTATAGACCTGAGTTTACAAGAAGATGTTTTAAGTCACTTGATGCCTTTGGAATTCCTTATAGTGTGATATCATAAAGGAATTTAATCAGCCTTTCAGACAAGGAAAGGAGGGAGGAGGTCTTTAATATGTTAAACCATCATTAAAGACTAGACCGGAGTTAATGGACCCTGAAAATAGGAGTAGTATGAAGGGAAAAAAAAAAATCTTCCAAATGAAAGTATAGGAAGAGCTGTTACATACTTATTAAAAGCACAGAGTTGTACTTTCAATTTCTACCTCATTAATTTCAGATAGAAATACTCCTTCTTTTTGTGACAGCTGATGTAAGAAAGCATCTTGGCTTTGAAGTTCAATAGTTTTGTAACTAGTTCTATAGAAAATCTTGTAAACTGAGCTGCATCTGGACTTTACATCGAACTCTGACTTTGCTGAGAAATTGAGACTTTTAGACCATTGAGAGACTGAAGCAGGGGAATAAATGAAGTGGTTTTTATTGTTTTTGTTTGTTTTTCTGCCAAGATGAAATCCGTCTGTTTCCAGTGGTAGCCCTATATAGCTTGTGATTTGTCTTGTGAACTCAAGAGCCCTTTGAACTCTAATCTCCTCTGACCTTGCTTGATCCTGTAACTGAATTGCGCTGTCTACTGTGAAGAAAAGTTGTTTCCTCTGCCTTGCCCCCTTTATAAATATATATATTTTGTGTTTAAGCTTACCATTGTATGATTCTGAAAGTCTGTGTGAATACATACACAAGCTATTTTGGTTCATTTTGCTTTTGGGGGCAATTTTGCAGCTTTTGGACTTCCAGTAAATGGGCAAGAGAATATGCCTATCTCCATCCAGTGCCTTCCAGTATATGTGTTGACAGTGGGCATATATGGAGGTATTAGTAGATTCTTTACTGTGTGGATAGCACTACAATTATTAGCTTGACCCAAATACTGTTCTTTCTGCAGTGGGTGCATACAGCTACAAAAAAAAGGAGATCATTCCTCATATTTTTTTTGAGCTTCAGATGATCACTGCTTGTGGAATTTGGTCTGCATAACAACTTTTTCTTCCTCCTTGGTGAGGCTCTTGCAACATGTTGGGGCCCATTATTTAAGAGAGGCTTTTAAGTCAATTGTTGGTTCTCAAATGCCTGTTGGTCAAGCCTCTACCCTCTTCCAGTTTAAGTGGCTTGATCTTTCCTATGCATCTTTCTTCAGATGTATTTGAAAGAATTTATTTTTAACAAGATATTGTTTCTTGTTGAAGCTTGTCTCCCTGGTTATATTTTAACTTGTTGGTTCCTTAATTTTTAATTTCTGTTTTCTTTGACATAACGTGTTTTTGAAAATTAAGCCTTGTTCTTCTGATTGCTGCCTATATTCTGTTGCTGAGTCACACAGGAAGTTTTTGTCCTCACAAAATCCTTTCTGACAAGTGACTCTTCATCCTAATTCTCTAATATGATATGTTAGTTCACACTACAAATGAACACTTTACCATTTTTAGTTTCATCTTTTAATATATTTTTAACTAGCATGCTCTTTTCTATGTAGTTCCCCTATGTTTCTACTGATTTCTCGTAAGTTTCCATGTTTCTGATGCCCAGTGTACAAACCATTTCTCCAAGATTTGATGAGATTTGTAATGTGTCTGGTTGCATGAGATATTTGATTGGTATCATATCCTTTTATGGGAGCCACTCTGGGTTGTACTGCTTGTGGGTTTTACTGTATTCCTGCTGCTGTAGGAACTCGGCTATATCTGTGACAGTTAACAAGGAAATCTTAAGTGGATCTAGGGACTGATCTACCGTTCCTGGAGTATGAAAGAGGAAGGGAGTAGAAAGCAATTTAAAATGACAAGATAGAATCTTTCTTCCCTCCCTCTTTTATTTATTTATTTATTTATTTATTTAGATTTTTTTTTAGGGCTATTGCATGAAAGCTGTACTAGATCAAAATGGCTGCAATAAAGCGTAAAAGTAAATATGGATTTCTTTTTTAACACAGCAACAAAATGACTCTGGAATGCCTCAGGAGCTTTTAACAATTTTACCATTAATGTGTATTAACTTTATGGATGAGAAAGGTGGTTGCAAAAGGGGCAATAAAACCTGCGGATATCTGAATAGTGGGGACATTAACATAAGTATGTTGGAAAGTCTGGCAGATGGATGAGAAACTCATGGAGCTGTTTGTAGCTTATACTTAAAAATAAATAAATAAATAGTGTGCTTGCAATAAATGAAGATTTTCTTGGAGTCTCATAGTTGCTTTTGTTGCCATTAGATTCAAAATAAAGCCCAAGGAAGTTTTTAATTGTTGATATATGGTATTTCTTCAGTGTATTTTCATATGTTTTTTCCTATTTCATTCCTATTTCATACATTAAAAGTTGTTTTCTTGGAGTTTATGTTAACAGTAAGTGTAATACTGTACTTTAAAATGATTGTCTAATACATAATTCTAGTATTATTACCTGAAAGTGGTGGTGCTTCTACTCAGATGATTATTGATTTATTACTGTGTTGCTGTAATAATAGCATAAATATCACTATAATTAAGTAGTAATGATAAAACAGATAAGTAACATGTATTCTAGATATGTAGATATGTAACTTTGTTATTTGATTCTTTTGAAAAGGAATTTGAAAGTCTGTACATTGCCTGAATTTTTTTACTACTTGTATTCTGTATTCTTTTACTTTTTTTTTTTTTTTTTGATACATGTAGAGTGCAAATAGATTCACTGCGATGAGTTTATAGAGTGTATATTTCTTCTTTTGTATGTGATTTTTTCCTTATAGGCTTTTCACTCCTTAGCTATCTTCTGAATAGAGTGTAATTACTACAGGATTTCTTGCTATAATAACACGACAGTGGAGACTGTTAAGGTTTCATGAGTTATCTCACTTATTATGTTTCTTTGGCTTTTATTTAAGGGCATTGGGCGTTTCAGTGACAGACTATACGTTTGAAGACTGTCAGCTAGCATTGGCGGAAGGACAACTTCGTCTGCCTTCAGACACATGCCTCTTAGAATTTGCGAAGCTCGTGAGAAGCCTTGGGTAAGCATATGCAATATCTATATTCATGTATATTACATAACTGTATCTATACTATAGAACTGTGTGTATGTTTTTTTCCCTTATAAAAAAAAAAAATTACTTCTATGAATGAGAATGGAATGCTGTCATGTTACAATTGGGGAAACACTAATGAATTTAAGGTAATGCTGTATTAGAGACAAATATTTCATGCCCAGTTTCAGAGGTGAAAAGAATTCACTTGGGCTAGTAGAAGAAAAAAAACAACCCTAAATCACTTCAAAAATTATTTTCTAGCTGCTTTTTCTCCCCTGCTGGTGGGAAATCAAGATATCTAAAGGGGTAAGGGAAGGGATGGAGGTCCTTTTCTGGTTATCGGAACAGGAAAACTATTGACCTCTATATACTCGAGAGGTCTCTGTGCTTTTCCTCCAACTGGGAAGCTGTCTTGTACATAAGCAGGGGTTCTGGTTCTTTTCAGGCCTTAAGATGAGAAAAGGAGCACATGTCTGGGAAGCAATTTTTCCACATTGTAAGAAAAATACATTTTTTTTCACTTTCAGGCAACACCCCTACTTTGTAATAAGTAGAGTAGGTCATAAAATTCACTTACTCGAGAGGTCTCTGTGCTTTTCCTCCAACTGGGAAGCTGTCTTGTACATAAGCAGGGGTTCTGGTTCTTTTCAGGCCTTAAGATGAGAAAAGGAGCACATGTCTGGGAAGCAATTTTTCCACATTGTAAGAAAAATACATTTTTTTTCACTTTCAGGCAACACCCCTACTTTGTAATAAGTAGAGTAGGTCATAAAATTCACTTCCTTATAGTCTGACAACTTAGCAGGATGTCTTTGAAGCATTTGTTCCTAAATGAGAATTTTCAAGTAGAAAATATTTCCTAAAGAGGGCCAGGAATGCTGTTGGGCTCTTAATATTTGATGCAGCCAGCTGACCTTCCCCCTAATGTCTGTGAAGAACAGTGCTGCCCCATTCCGTGGCTGGGGTAATGCCACAATAGTGAAGAAAAGTGGAAATCCTTTTTTCCAGAAAATACAAAGAAATGGTTTATCTTTCAAGTGGGTTACTGCTAAATATGCTTTCTAATGAAACTGAAGCACAGTTTAAGCAGTGTGGCTCATCTCTCCTGGCATTTGCCTCTGATTCTGCCTTTTAGAAAGTTTCAACAAACAGTGAAAGAATTCACATAAACAAGCTGTTGAACTTGTTGCTGTTTTCCAGCTGTTCTGTGTTTCTCTTCTCACCCTATCAAAGTCACAAACAAATCTTATAACTTCAGCCTTTTAATTGCTTAGATATAAACAGCTTTTCACTTTTTTCTCACCTGAAACCTGTAGCACATAGTTTCAAGTTTTCATTCCACAATTTAATTATTACCTATCACTATTATTTTTTCATCTTCCAACTTGTGCACATCAATACATCTTTCTCTTTATTTAATAATGACTGTAGCATAAATGAAGTGGTAACCTGCATGTTTAACTTTATTGTAGTGACCTTTGTCTGAAAGGCTTCCAGTAGGATAGGACTGAAAGGCTTCCAGTAGGATGGTAGAGACTTCTATGGGGAATCAGAAAGGTTCTTTGCTTCATTCCAAAGACTTTGACTTAAACTGTACTCAACAGGAGAGGGGGAAAAAAAAAAAAAAAACAGTACAGAGAAACCCTCTTCTGCAGCTGATAATCCTGGGATTGAGTTTAATCTTCTCGTAATACAGACTGGCTTCGCTGTTCAATTTACAGCTGTTTTTTCAAATTATTTTTTCTGGATTCTTTATTTTGTCAAAGGCCTGTAAAATAATTATGTGCATGTGTGAGTGAGGTTCCCCACACCTCAAACTCTATCTGGATTGAGCAGTTATGCATTTAGTGAGTTATCCAGTCTTGATCTGAATACGTGCGAGTAGGAAGACTCTTGCCAGGGTTATTTTTCTGACATAATTTGATGGAGTTTAATGGGGCTGAATCTCCACCAAACACAATTTAGGCAAAGTCATTTTGCAGCCAGGGAAGCATTATGATCATCCAGTTGCATCTCTGAGTATCTGAATAATTTAAATTTTCAGCAGTGTTTTTTTTTTGTTTGTTTGTTTTTGTTTTTGTTTTTTTGGCATCCAGTCCTAATGCTTGTTTGCTTATTTTTGAGCAAGAGTATGCTTTCTTGGAAGCATCCAGTTTTAAATTCAAGATTTATCAAGTAAGGCAAATCCAAATTCATTTTTGTTACAAATTACTTGAAATCATGTATGACCTCTGCTACATGGCAATCAGTTCATGTGATATATCTGCAGGACTCATCAACAGTATCTGTAAAATGTGCACAGTCTGTGCACGAGTTAGCTGGATGGGTGCCAACCCCAATCCAGAAGCCAGTAGAAGCAGTAGTGCTGTCCCATGCTTCATCTCAGGGGCCCTTAAGAGCATTAGTCTGGGCCCTATGCTAGCACGACTATGCTGTGTTTCTAGGTCACAGCTGGCTGACACTCAGCTGGCTTGTGCTCAACCCTGTGGTGAAATAACTGGTGATGAGATCTTACAGTCTGACCACCTCAAACTTAGTGTTCATTGTTTCTCAAGCAATTAAACTTCTGTTGAACCTGATAACGTATGACTAATGAACTGTTTGATGATGATGATAATGAATCTTTACTGAAAGTTTCAGAAATGATGAATCCTCTCTTTAAATAAAACAGTTATTTCCACAATTAAATATCCCACTGTTTAAAGTGATTTCCTCACTTGTACTTTGCATATATGTCATGGTCCACATGTACAAGCTTATTGAGGTTTTGTGACTGCTTAAAGAGCTCATCAGATATTTTCTCACAGAGAAAGTGTTACTACATTGTAATTAAAGCACACATCTCTGAAATTTTTTTTGAGCTGCTTAAGAGTCTCCTTGCAGACTCTGAAGTTCTGATATGATTTGTCCATATAACTTCAAATTTCTGTTCATTCTACTTCTTGCACTCGCTTTCCCCAAGAGCTACAGTGACTCTTTAGCTTTAGTTGTTGCTCTGCTTTCTTACAGAAGTGTGATTTATGGGCCATTAGTATCTTCTCAGAGAATGCTCAACTTTCATTCAAGTGACTTATTTTTTGTTCTGATTAGTCTTGGATACAATTTTATTTTCTGAAAGTATTAGATATCTATGCTATTAGATATATATACTTTCTAATAAAGCCAAATACAGTGCACATTGAAGCCATAACTTCTTCTATCCCTTGATGTCTTATTTGACCATCTTCAACTTGTTTTCTGTTTACATTTGATTTCACTAATGGGCATGCATCACTTAATTATTATGCTTTGATTGCTCTTAGACAAATGTTAAAATTGGTCTTGATGTAGCCTAAAATTTTGCTCACGTTATTTTGGTGATTGGCATTTTGCATTGTTTAAAATGTCTTGGTAACCTACTAAGGATAATCAATTTGTTTATCCCTTGTTTGATTTCTTTTCCTCCCACCTCCTCAGAAGTCTCTTCCAGTTGTTTTTGCCTTCTCTCTGCCTTTCAATTTGTTAACATTTAGTACTGCATTATTTACCTGATTAGTTCTTAATATTTTTTTAATCTTTCTCTTATACCATGGTTACGATTTGGGACTTTTAGCAAAGAGAGATTTCCTTTGTTTTAGTCATCTTTGTTTTCTGCTGCCTGATTTTTTTTTTTTTNTTTTTTTTTTTTTTTTTTTTTTAATGTTTCATTTCTTACCTTCTTGGATGCCAGCACTAATACTTGTAGTTCAGGGTGTCGTGTTTTTCTCTTATAGTACAACAGTTAACTTGCACTTTGTGCATCAAAAAGCAATGTATTAAGTACTGCAAGAAAATAATATGATGTTGTGGTGCAAGTGTGTGAGTCATTACTGAGATGCATAGACGACTGGATCCTTTGATTTGAAGGAGTCTTGACCAGTTGTGGTACTTTCCCCTTGCAGACTCTAAGGTTCTTTGTGTGTCTCATTGAAGATACAATAGCTGGTGCTTATGTCTTTCTTTAAAATGGTTTGGTTTACGCTGCATCTTTTTTCAGGTCAAATTGCAAAAGCTTTAGCTCTTGCACTCATATTAGTTTTCATAATAGATGTATTCTGATTTAAATGAGTAATTTTTATTTTTAATGATGGGCAGTGATTTCTTTAAGAATTCTCTATGCATCCTTAGCAGTCATCTTTGCTTTCCTGGAGTCAGATATCGCTGCCCACGTGGACTCACATGATCAGTACTGAAAATGTCTGGTGCACTGAAAGATTGTTTGTCTCCCAGAAGAATATTCTTCAGCCTTA
This sequence comes from Crypturellus undulatus, assembly GCA_013389825.1. Taxonomy (NCBI): domain Eukaryota; kingdom Metazoa; phylum Chordata; class Aves; order Tinamiformes; family Tinamidae; genus Crypturellus; species Crypturellus undulatus. The sequence continues at coordinate 26,800 of VWPW01001948.1, read as the reverse complement.
GAAATCCTGAAGGGTTTTCTTCCTTGACCACCAGTCAAGAATATTACTTCAGCTAGTTGGCTGCAAGACTTCTACTTAGCTATTCCAATGTGTTTGTATGGTGGTTCCCAAGAGCCACAAGCAGGAGATGATTCCCCCACAGGCTTGTGCTCCTTCTGCTTTTGGTCAGCAGTCTTTACCATCCAAACTACCATGCAAGCATCTGCTGTCCACTTCTTCCTGAAGCTCTGGTCCAGACTGTAGGTGGAGCTTGGCATCCCTGTGGTAGTAACTCCTCCTACCTAACCGATGCTGAGGTGACTTCAGAGTGTGCCAAGACATTTTATACAAGAAAATACCTCTGGAGAATGTTCTCCATTTGGGTTCATGGACAGCAGTACTGTCTATTACAGACCATGGATCTGGCTCAGTGTAGCAAATGCCAGCCACGACAACCCTTCCCTCATATAAAAGGGGCAAGGTGTGACAGGGTATTTAAAAGATCTGTTTTGCAGCTGTTTAGTGTTCAGTCCCTTATGGTAAGAAGTCATGCAGAATATCAATCGACACCAACTCAAATGTATTGTACTTGTTTGACTTACGGCATATTTCTTTGTGAGCTTGCAATTTATGGTAGTTAGATGCAAGATCCAGATGTTCATGTATGTTTTCCACCTCAGATAGCTACTAGGAGTGCTGGCAGGTGCCCAGCATGTAAGAAAGGAGTTTCTTTTCAAAAGGTCTAATGTAGCTAAAACACAGTTAAAATATATTCCTTGCTAATAATTGCGGTCGATAACGGAGAAAATATCGTGCCTTCAGGAATCTGGGTGAAGTCTGCTGTGAGGGAGTTAATGTTTAGGGCTGTTCATTGTGTGAAAAGGCATCCTTTCTATCTTCAGGTTTTTTTGGTTTGGTTTGGTTTTGGTTTGTTTTTTTGTGGAGTGGAAATCCCATCAAGTTCCAATGTTATTCATGAAATGAACACTCGTGCTGTTCCAGGTGGATTTTTGAGTCATTTCATTCCAAATCATTCTCCAGTTCAGAGGGACAGATGTTAGATTGTATATTCTGTGTCACTGATGGCTTATCTGAAGAGAGGATTCAGAAGCCAGCTGTTCTTATCCTACGGTCAGAATTCATTTCTGCTACTAAAGTGAAGATATATATTCACTGACCTAGGATTAATGGACTGTTCTTATGTAATGCCACATATTAGCAGCAGTTGTGTGTGCATCTCAGACTCCCTACAGATTCCTTTGTTGCTGTTCCTGCTACTCTTCTATCAGAGCTGGGCAAGTATACCTGCAGGGGAGTTACCCCTCCTCTAAAGTTGAAGGCTAAAATGGATGTTTCCAAGGTCTCTGGAGGAATAAGTGCATGTTCAAGTCTTAAAATTTGGAAATATATGGTATCAAGTTGCTTGGTGTGTTGTAGAAAAGCATTGCTGATTTTGACGGGACTGCATACTGAAAAGTTTGGATGCCTTCATTACCTTAAATCAGTTCAGAGCAAATCTGCAGATCAAGATTTGGTGCATGCCATAGTGGGGAGAGAACTGCAAACCTTCAGCACATCAAAAAATTAAGATGATAAAGCTTATTTTTGTGAAGCATAAAACAGGAAAAAAGCTTGACTTGGCAAGAAATAAGCCTGTTCAGCATGATATCTACTACAATATAAAGATGCGTGTACACACCAATCAAAATCTGCTTTTGCAATAACAGTGGTGTATTATACAGCTATACTTGCTAGTGAAACCTTGTTTAATAGGCAGCCCCATGACAGTGTCCAACTCTGGACAGAATGCAAAAAGCAAGGACTAACAAACAGGATTAGCAGAGTAATCACTATTATATCACCCCTGACTTCTTTTAGGCAAAGTGCATCAGGTCTTTCCTGTTCAGTGCCATTAGTAAATTTGTAATCAGTAATTGGTTTACGTTACCGTCCTACAATAACACCATATTCAGGTGACCTAAATCCCACCTAGTTTCCTTTACTTACTGTTCCCTCTGGGACAGTTCTAGTCTTGTACACTTTGAACTTTTTATACATGTGGCTTCTAATCAAAGTAGAATATAAGACATGAGTTTGTGACCAGGATTCCTAAATCCTATAATAATTTCCAGCATAATTCAATAATTAAAAAAGACTTAAAAATACCAGGGACCATTTTTATGAAAAAAATCTCTTAGTAATTCCTATCCTGAATTTCTAACACTTTAACTCTACCGTTCATTGTCTCATTCGGTACTTCTGTTTTAAAAGTAAGTTTATATTTTAAATGTGCAAAAATAATATGTTTTTTAGGCTGAAACCAGAAAACCTTGAAGGAGATCTTGAGAAATATGCTGAACGTGCCATGAAAATGAAAAAAGAAAAGATTGATCTTGAAGAATTTTCAGCATACTTGGAATTTCCAATATCTTCCACATTAGAAAGTATGTTTGCCCTTTTTGATGAGGTAAGAAACAACAGCATTTTAAAAACTTCATCATTTATCATAAACTTTAACTCAATTTTGTTCTCACTGAGATCCAATTTGACAATGTTTGGTGCTTTTTGAGAATCTCACTCTAGGATTTACAGCACTTTCAGCAAGGTAAGATGAAATTTGGTTGAACAGTCTTTCATGTGGAAGGTTTAAAAAAAAAGTATCAGTTGGACAGACCTTTTTACAGGCTTGTTGCAACTGCATGTATCATCTGTTGGGCGATGTTTTATTTACGTTGTAAATAAATCATTTGTCCTTCTAGGATTGCCTGAAATCTTGCCGAACTCAGGAGCTCAGCTCATGAGCCTGTTCTTCATTCCTCTGGCAATCAATGGAGAAGTAACATCTCATCCAAAGAAAATGGTCATTTAGACCAGGAGATTAGATTATGTCCACAATATTCTGCTCCAAGACGAGAGTAGTTGTGATATATTCAAAACTTAATTTAAGGTAGCTTTGTTACTGGATTCTCTGCCTTCGATTTTAACCTAATAATTTGGATGTCTTTATGTGAAGCCTCAAAAATGCAAGGATAAGCAGCAAGGAACAGCAGTGGCTCCAAGGAATGTTAGGATTATAACTTCTGGTATTTTGGAAAGAGTATGCAGGATTTACCATCTCTGTTCTTGCAGTGGTCTGAGTGCAGACCTCATAATCTGAGGCACCTTTATCGCAAATGTGTGTATAAAGATTTTGTATATTCTACATGTGCAACAGCTGTTAAGTATTTGCGACAAATTGCGGTGTTTTGAGGTGAAGTTTTGCTTTGCAGAATGAATATGGAATAATTGATGTACGGGAATTTGTCATTGCCCTGTCGGTTGTCTGTAAACCATCCAAAACTCTGGAAACAATTCAGCTGGCATTTCAGGTAAGCAGCATTTTCTCCCTCTATGTAGTTTTCATACTTAGTTTTTCAAAATGATGCTATCAGATTTAGAATCTTGTTTCACGTGCTCCTTTTATGCTTACTTGCATGTAAATATACGTATCAATGAAAAACTGGATTGGGGATCTCAGTCAGAGGGAATGACACACAGGTTTGGGCTTCTGTGATGTGAAACAGTGGGATTGGGAGAACCTCTGTGGAGCTCAACTAGGATCTTTAGCAGCATACTGAATTTCAGAACTGCAGTCCTTTGTACTGACTGCTGCAGTTAATGAGTTCCGCTTAGTGCTGTTCATAAGCTGCTTCAGGTGAGTCTTTTGTTTGTTTTTCCAGGTTAGCAACATTTTTCAAAACCTGCATTATTACATGTTTGCAGAAATGTTTTTCTTTCCTCCTTTCATTTTCTTAGTAAAATTGCTTTAGTTCTTTGCCCAGACTTGCAACTTTCCAGAAATGCTCTGGATTGTTTTCCAGAGCTAGTATTTTGTTGGAGCATCAGCACAGATGGCAAGCAAGGCTCTTCGGGAAACTGGCAGCAGCAATATTGAACATTTGCTATGGCAGTGGATTTGTCTGACACCTTGATTTGTTACTTCTGACTCATTTCCTTAATACTGCAATTTCAGCACATCTTGTGCCAGTCTTTTCCCTTTCTCTTTAACTCTGTCTTGCACCTCCTGTGTTTCTGAGACTGGAGAGTGCAAACCGTTGTTGTAGTCACCACAAGTGAATGGGGGGGGTGGAGAGCCTTCCCTTGCATAATATCTAGCAACCTTATTTTCTGAGTGTGGTTGTGGGGGTGGGGGTTTTGTTGTTGTTGTTTTTTCTCTTTACCTTTGTTTTCCTCAAGAAATCCTCAAGAACATCTCTAAATGTTTAGTGTTTCCTTCTACCATTCTCACCCTTTGGCAGACAAATATGATTTAGGAGAAACTGACAGACATTTAGTTTCTACATGTTTTTTTTTTTTAAGTCAGCAGCAATTAGACTAAAATTTATTACTGTTTATTGTAAGGGAAAAGCAGAGAGGTCTCTGCCCTTACTAACTGGAGGAGCGTGGGGAAATGGTCACATGCTGTCTGGCCAGCCCTCTGTTCAACGTAAAATGAACACAGCTAAAGTCAACTTGAATGTAGTTTTTGGGAAGTATTTCAAAGCAATTTTGGCTATGATGCCTTATACTCTTAATATGTAGACTAGAAAGATCTCAAACTGAGTGGTATTTATTTTGGAAGCTCCTAATTTAAAATTAATAGAAGAACTTTTTTTTGCAAGATTTGTTGTTTTTCAGTACCTGATGTGATCTTGGGAGCTCCTGATGCATAAACCTAGTTCCTAGGTTAATTGCAGAGCAAACAGAACTGTAGAACTGACAGTACTGACAGAACGGAAAAGACAATGTGCATTAAGATAGGGAGACATTCAGCAAGAGAAAGAAGGTCTGTTTTATAGTTTATCCTGCTAGTGATGATCAGAGGATTAAAAAAACTTGAGCTGAAATAGTTTTGATGATAGTACTTGAGGAAAAAAGAAAAAGGAATAAAATCTGTGAAGTGCGTGTGTATGTGTGGGGTTTTTTTTCCTTTTCTCTCTCCTTCCCTTTTGTAAAATCATGCACATTAAAATCTTTGCCAGGTACTGAAATACCTTCATTCATGAATTATATTTAATTATCATCTTCCTTTAAATCGTAAAGCTACCTTTTTATCTGTGAGAAACTCTGCTTCAGGATTTAATAGAGGAGGATACAAGTTATTTTCTAGGGCACTGAAGAAGTATTGGCAGAAGGTTGCAGGGTCCTTGAATTCCACTGTTTGGGGTAGAAGTCATGTGATTAAGACAGCTACATTTAGATGAAGGCTTTTTTGTGGGGGGAAAAAATATGGCATCTTATCATTTAAATATTGGTGAGGATCTAGCTAAGGGAATCTTGAGTTTTACATCTGAGCAAATGGAAGAGGTATCTGCACTAAGCCAACTTAAGTTTCCTGATTCCACAGGTTCCTTGGGAGTACAGGTATCTAGTGACATGGACATTATACTTATTCTCAGTTACATCCCTGGAAAAAGATGCTAAGCAATTTTGCTATTTTTTTAAATACTGTTTCTGGCATGGGGGTATGCAGCATAGGTTTTTCTGGTTGTAGCAGACTTTATTTTCTAAACATACACACACCAATCATAATTTCATCAATGCTCACTTTTACTCAGACTATTCCAAAGTACTTAATACACATTCATTAATCTGAGACGAGCTAGTATTTCCAAAACCAAATCTTACTTGCAGAACCTCTTAATATATTGTTGTTTATGGATATGAATGCTCAGCTTTGTAATACTTACCTTGCTGTGTTGTTTCACAGCTCTACCAGTCGGAAAAAGGAGCTATACTAGAAGAGGATTTAGCTCATATTCTGAAGACTGCCATGGGAGTGTCACAGATCAATGTAACACACCTTTTTAGAGCAATAGATGAAGAAGAAAGGGGGGAGATCACATATGGTGAGTGTTTTGGGTGGATTTGAAATGTCACAAGTGTTTTAAATCAATATGAATTCAGACAGCCTTTACAAGTTGTGTTTTGTTAGCCTTTATCTTTTAGTCTTGCTTGTAACTGTAATTTAGTGTTTGTAACTACAGTCAATTATATTAAAGTTACAGTAAAAATTGACATTATATTAAAATCTGAGCCTCATTTGTAATATCTAACATCATGTTTACATGTTTTCAGAATTCATTCCACTTGCATATTATATCAGGCAATAACCAGATTAGCTCTTTCAGCATATTTTGTTCTGTGACTTTTATGTCTATTTTTTAGAAAGCAATTGGAGCTTGTCCTGTCATTTTATTTCTCATTATACCTATTTTGTTTCTCATGTATCTGTTTCTCATTATTACTGTCCTCCCAGAATGTAGTGGAATAGAAGATTTCCTACTTGTAGAATTTCTTTAGCTAGCTTATTTGAAGCTGTGTTTTGGAGGAAGAGTTTGGAGGGAGGAAGATGAGGGGAATAATTTTGAACAAGCTGCTCAATATATAGTCTATAATGTAGGTGCTTTGGAAGCAAGAGAATTGCATTCAAAAATTGTGTGATTAGAGGTGAATGACACTGGAAATCAAAGCTCTAAATTCAGTTGCATTATTTAGGTAATAATTTTTTTAAATAATAATAAGTTTTAAAATACAGCAGTAGCATAGCCTGCAGCCTAAGCTGCAGGCACACCGATATTAAGAAGTTATTGAGTTATTGATAGCCAGCGCATCACACTTGTGTAACAGAAGTGCTGTTGACTTGCCCCTTCTTTGTGGGTTTTTCTCCAGGATAATAATTGTGTATTTAATTTGAAAAAATGCTGCAGATTAAAACACGACTATTTAAAAAAAAATGCAATTTCTACACTAATAATTTCCAAATTACTACCATCTGATGTGTAAAGCTTAAACTACAGCACCATTTTACATGAACCTGCCTGAATGAGTTTTACTACAGACTTCTTCTCCCACCCCTTTTTTTCCTGAGTCTTGCTGTAACAACCCTTTCTTCATGCATCTCATCTGCCAGATCCCCAGCACTGTCTCTGTCCCTCCCTCATGACTGCCCTTTTGCTGACTATTCCTGTTAACTTTCTTGACTCTCGCCTTGTGCCCCATCCTACTGCCAGCTTCAGAAATGCACGCACTGAACTCGGGAGTACTGCTGGACCCACCATCACGCTAGCGTACCTCATCTGAAAACTGCTAAATTTCATAAACGTACAAGCAAACTCAACCCAATTCATGTGGGCTATTGAATAATTTACACTTAATATCCATCTTTAATGCAACCCAGTTGCATTTAAGTCTGCACTTTCTTCTGAGTGGCTGTGGAGCATTCCCCTAACAGAAATGCTGGTCATTCATCTACAACAGCAGCCACTGATATGTTTAGCTGCCTCTTCAGCTCCTTTCCTTCTACAGTCACTACTAGTCTGTTGGGAGGTTACACAAATGGGGATAGTGTTTGCATTGCTGCTTTAAAATTTTGCTTGGAGAGAACAAAAAATAAATTACCCAACTGTGAGGCCTAAAGCACAGTACAAGTTAGAGTCGTTGAATCCTGAGATCTCACCCCTAAGTAGAAACTCAGGCTGCAGGTAAACAAAATTGCCAAAAACAAAATGAAGAGTACTTAACTAGTTCAATAGTGCTGAATCTGAATTGTTAAAAGTTTGGATTTTTGGCACATGTTTATGAATATACCAGAGGCCTGTTGTGTACTGTGTTAGTTCACTTTGGCAGTACTCTATTAGCTCAACTCCTTAGGTGCACCTTGTTTCCCAAACTGGCACAGGAATTTCTGTAAGATGGACAGTGTCAGTACCTTTCTGCAGTCATGCTGCAGGTGGACATCATACATTATCAGAAATTCTGTCCATCTTGGAGAGCTAAATAACAGCTGTGAAAGTGCTCTGAAGAGCCTGGCTGACAACAAGAAGGGAAAGCAATCTTTGTGTAGATATTCATAGATAAACACTTTTAAGGAGAGACTTATTAGTATCTAGGCTATTCTGTATTCCCTACCCATCTATTCTATTTGCCTTGGAGGTCCTGCACACTGAAGTGATTACGTAGCTCAAGGAAGGTGTGGGAGAAGTAGAGGAGATTCATGAACTTAGAGTTTCCATCAACAGCATCAACTAGTGGGGTATGCAAGAATTTCATGCAAGTGTTGGGACTGCAGGAGGAGAACATTTGATCTGAGGTCCTCGTAGTACCTGCACGGCTTAATGCATTTCTAAAATAATTCAACTGTGGGCCCCTTGTCACCCTTTTTGCCTCTTCCCCCTTGGTAAGCAGAAGAAAGCAAAATTACTTTTTCTGTTCATCTGAAGGGTTTCTCTTTCTCTCCAGTATATCTCATGGTCATCTTGAGCTTCAGCGCCAAGATGAGAACTGTAATTAGAAGCATTACTGGAGCAACTTGTGCTTTGTAAATCATCTTGTCCTGTGTTTCTGAGGACATGGCAAATCCCACTCATCTTTTTCTGGGCTGTGCTCTGAAACATTTTCATAAAGGATTATTCCTTTATATCTTTAGGACTTGTTTCAGTAAGAGCAAAAAGGCATACTTAGTTCTCTCAGATATATTATCCTGTTCAGCTCAGTCCTTCCTGAAATCTGAGCTTTTTGTTTGTATCCAATACTGAAAAGATGAAGGTGATGAAAAGAATATCAGAATGTAGGTTACGATATATATTCTCATATTTATGTGGAAAAACTGCTCAAAAGGATGTTATGCATTTGTTTTCTGAAAAGATACAGGAACTATTTGAAGGATTATCTACAGTAAAATTCCTAGTGTTTTCCGTTAGCCTTATTCCTAATGTTTATATAATTAGTTGAATTTTTATAGTCTCTTCAGTGGACTAAACTCCCTGCCTAAAAGAGAGTGGGGATTTTTTGGGTTTTTTTTGTTCTTTGGAATTGGTTAATAGAATCAACACCACTGCACATGCTTTTTAGAGGAGTAGATTCCTGGGACTAGCTTAAAACTTTCCTGCAAGAAAATTAAGTGATTTAGTGTTCCTGCTACAGACTAGAACCAAGTGAGGCTGATAGGTTGTTGCTTGTTTGCTGCAGCATCAGTGTCCTCAGTCATGTTAGTTGAATGTGTGCAAGTGTATTGATTCTGATGAATTCGTTTGAGCCTAAATGTTTCAATATTATTAATACACTATTATTGTAACTCCCACCACTATAAAAATAATTGTTCTACAGTTCCTCCTTGAAAATGATCAGAGTGTTCAGCTCTGCTACAAGGTTATATTATGGAATATATTGAATTTGCATGAAAAATGCTGACAGATGATTTTTTTGTGCATGTATGTGCATTTTAGGACATATTTAAGACCCTTTGCCACATGTTAGAGGTGTCCCTGCTTGAGCAGGGGAGTTGAACTAGATCTCTAGAGGTCCCTTCCAACCTCAACCACTCTGTTACTCTGTGATTTTTGTAATTTCCAATTCTTTGGTTTAAGATACCCATTTTGCAATTTTTTTAGGACTTGAATGTCATCATCTTTCATTGAGATTGCAAGGTCCCAAATAATTTTGACCCATATACAGTTATTTATTTTACTCCTGTTTGTAGAGGATGAAGATTTGTTCCTTGCACTCTCCCCATCTTCCCCTTTGCAAAAGATCAGAGGCTGCCTCTCAAAAGACATTTCCCCTTGCTTTGCAATCGTGAGAGAAATATGCAGTCCGGAAGAGCAAAGGACAGAGGGAGGAGGCTGTGGGAGTTTTCTTCTCCCATCCATCCAGTTGGAGAAGAAGGAACTGAGCTTTCCTCATTTGAAAAGTTATTCCAGGTGTTGCCTGCTTTGCCCTCTAGGGACCTGGCAGCCCCTGCCTGGTCAGAAGATCTTTGGGGATAATCATCCGGTGGATATGAGCGGGCTCTATGACATACTGTAGATGGCAGAATTAGTGATAATGTTCACATCCTGCTTTCCAATGTCAGTTTACATTATAAAAAGAGCTTCTTATGATTTGGATCCTGTACAGAATATTGATGTTTAAATCATGTCTGAAGAAACAGCCATATGGACAGATTGCAATAAAGCTGCAATGTCTCATTTGTAATGTGAAAATGTAACTTTTTGGTGGTAAGGATCTGCCCCCCCCCCCTTCCCTGAGAGCTAATCTTGTTCTCTGTATAGTTTTATTAATATGTAATGCTAAAATCATGCTCTCATAAAGTGAGTCATGACTTATAAGGAATTAAGTTCTTGCAGTATCAATCCCTAAAATACTGTGGACTTTGAAAAGGTGAAATCTTGAAACAGGAAGGAAGTAATGACAGCCAGGCTTAGGCTGAAGAGACTTGTTAATGGAATTCCTTAAAGGATATGTTTGCAGAAGATTTCATGGGTTTTGAAAAAATTACTACTGTAGTTATTCACTGCTATTCCTCAGCAGGCTGAGGGCTTCTGCCCTTCCCTCTGAGCAGCGGGATGCTGTGTCAAAGCACATGGCGCTCCTTGTGCGGCAGTAAGTGAATCTGAATCCGTTTGTCCCTTGCCTGCGCAAGCCCAACTAACTACTTGGAAAGACTTTAAGTGCTTAGATCACCTTTTGCAGCCTCAGTAGTTAGGGTGTGGAAAACTTCTGTTGAAAAGCTGAAACAAGCTATGAGGTCAGCACAGTGTTTTCCAAAGTCATCCTGTGATAATATTCATTTATACTGTATTTGAACTTAACATTTCCTTGCTTCAAAGAAGTGATACATGTAACAAATACCTTTTTAGATGACTTCTACAGATTTGCTGAGTTGCATCCGCACTTTGCAGAAGACTATCTGTACTCCGAGCCAGTGGGAGATGGCAGCGGTTTGGGGACTTCATCGCTTCCTGCTCCTAATGGCATCTGTACTGACTTCAGCCCTGAAAATGTTGAGGAGAAAACGCAGTCCCTGCAGAAGAAACTGAATTAATACTACAACTGTTACCTTCCTCTCCTGGTGAGAGGATTGTTTTTCCTTGGGATTTTCATAAGTTACTCCAACTCTACAGCAAATACCAGCTTTGTGCGTGGAAGTTCTCCCATAAATACCATTCTTTGATTCATATGTGCTATATTTATTAGTATGTTCCAGGTTGCTTTGAGAAAGGTGTTTTTATTTGTTTTCAAAAAGTCTTTGAAAGGCAAGAATGTGAATGTGCTTCATTATTAATGTTCATATTTAAGAGGAAGCGGCACACTTATTTATATTTTATTGGCTAGTTCCATGTACAAAGTGTCGCACAAACTGTGCATGTATAAAGAAACTGTAGCTACTATGGTGTTAAGTGCACTTTGGTGATTAGTGTTTTCCCTAGTTACAGGGATATCTTGGGGCCAAATTTTGCTGTCCATAGCTGCACAGTCCAGCCTGTTGATTGCATTGGGGTTGCAACAAGGCAAACACATTTTTGGCCATTTGTTTTGGTTTCAATGAAAAAAATTTCAGTTCCAAAACAATAATGGAAAAAATGCTAAGGATTTCTTTTTATTTTTGTTGTTTCTCTTTCAGTCTGCTCCATGGTAGAATGAAAAGGAAAAGCTCTCTTCCCCCATCACCAACACTTTTTCTACTGTAATCTTGCAGATACAATTAAATTTCATCTCTTTCCAGACCAACATATCCCATGTTATTTACAAACACATGGCAAAAGTTTCTGTGCTTTTCTTTTTAAACTGGTTCAAATCATGTCCACCTAGCATTTAAATGGGAGACTTGTCAACAATTACATTTAATCTAAAGTCCTCAGTGTGTTTTTGTGAGCCTTTTTTTGATGTGTGGTTTTTATGTGTGTAGTTTTTTTGTTTGTTTTGCTGCAAGTCTGTAGCATGGAAGCCATTGTAATAACTTAGTTGTATCAGCACTAATTTGAAAAGGTTGCAGTTACTCCCAAAGCAAAGTGAGCAAAAAGCTGCAGACCATCTCAGTACTAGTTAAAATGCTAGAGCAACACTAGATATGCTGTGTATACCATAATGCAATTTGATTTATTTTAGAACTCTTTAAAAGAAATTTAAAAGCATTTCTACTAGGGACATGTCCTTTCTTTCCTCTTGTAAAGTCAGATGCCTTAATTAGCTGAGTGAGAAACAGAAAATTTTCAAAAAACATGGAGCTCTGTGTGTTAGGAAACATGACAAAAGCCTCCAAGAGTAGGAAGAAGGTGGTTCTGTCATAAAGCAACTGTGATGGCAACTCTACTTGTGAACACCGCTACCACCAATTTCCTTTCTAATCACTTTGTAACTAACCCCACAGAGGCCACATTCCAGTCACCAAATACCATTTTAATGCTGCCACTGAGATCTAGTCTTCCCCATGTGAGTATAACTTTATATTTGAAAGGGAAGAATTTTAGCAGAAGGAAATCTGTTTATACAAAACGTGGAGATGGAATTTCTGGGTAGTTGTGTGTGTTTGTTTTTGTTTGTTCTGTTTTGCTTTTAAATAACAGAAGGTTTGTGAAACTCATTAGGCTATTGGAATGCGTCCTTGGAAATCTGTAGCTACACATGGCAAGTTTCCAAACTGGGACAAAATGTTTTTAATAGGAATGGTATTGGGGAAACAAAAGGTAAGAAATAAAGGTTTCAGATATATGCCCTCATTTGGAGGTAAGAGTTAATTGTTTGATTTAATATAAGTAATGCGTGCAAAGCTAGAGGGCTGCAGCAGATTGGCAGGCAGGACTGAAACTTAAAAACAGCCTTTAAAGCTTGGAAAATAAGAGATATGCAATACAGGAGCGAACATCCATAGGGCAGGGAGGGTGCAGTGTGTTACACGCTGAGGACAGTTAACTTGCTGCTGCAACCAAGATGGTCATGATAGTGGGATGCATAAAGTGCTGTCTGTGTGATACTTCTGGGTTCTGGATATTAATAAACCTTCATGGAAGTACCTATCCATGTTGGGGCATTTTAGATAGATGGGGAGCATTTGTTGGGGTCTAGAGAGCAGAAAGTAAGCAGAAAAATGTAAAGAAATCTTTAAACGAAGATGAGGAAACTAAAGGAAAATACAGTCTTAAAATATGGGGAAAAAATTGCTTGAGAGGAAAGTAGAGCGGTCTTTTCTACATGTTCTTAGTAGACATCGGCAATTCATTTAAGACAGGTAAAGCGTTAGGGAAATGTGCAGTCCACTCAGTTATACTTCACAGCAGGTTGTCCAGCTGGGCTGAGGAGGTTCCCCTCACTGGCGATTCTGAACACAGAGCAGACAGGCAGCTAAGGCAGAGACACTCATGATTTTTGCAGATGATGCCCCAGTGTTGTAGGAGCAAGTCTTCTGAAGTTTCCTTTCAGATTGTTAGTTATTTTTTAAAGTACACATTGTGATATGCAAGGGAAGGGACATGGACTGTCTGATGTAGTTCTGGTATCACATCGAATCTGTAAGCTCTTGGGGCACTCTACTGTGAGCCGGGACAGCCGTCTGTAGGACGGGCAAATTTTGCTGTGAACCTTGCGAGCTGAGGATTTCCAAGTGCAGGAGAGAGAGAGACCCTTAAACAAACATGACATCGAATGGCAGAGATGCTTTAGAAATCCTCTGCATGAGCTTTATTCACAGAGCTGAACTCATGCAGGAGCTGCAGTGCTGAGGAAGTCCAGGTGATGAGTGCTGCACTTGGTGAACAGGCAGTCAGGCAGAATGACCATTTATAAAACCTGGCGATTCTGTAGCGACTTGCAGCATTCATTCTTTTTTGAGGTGTCTGATGTAGGTAGGGAAGTAATGTGGTAAATATCATGATGAAGACCTGATCAGCCTCTGTGGAAACATTCAGTGTCACAAAGATGTTAATAAATATACTACAGATGCTGAAATTCCTTGGACTGTATCAGGCTGCAATATTAAACTGCCTTGTAGTGACAGAAAACTTCACTACTCTAGGGTATTGAACTCAGAGTTTATTGACAGCTGAGGCCAGTAACACATGGCATTAATGCAACGTTAATGCTTCTCCTGTCTATTAGAAGTCACACCCAGACTTCACACCCAGAAATGCTGTAGTGGTTCCACATAACCAGCCTTCTTAGAAGATGTTAGGCTATGGAAAAGCTAGATTGTGATGCACTAAGTTTGTTTCAGCATCTTGCTGGGCTGCAAGAATAGATATGAAAAGGCTGGACAGCTTCTTTGCCCCTCCACCAAACACTGGAGTGTAAGTTCTTTCAATCAGCGCTTTTACACATGTGACATTTTAATGGGTGACAGCAGCAACCCATAAATTTACAGCAAGACACAGAAAGAAATGACTTCAGTTCCTTACAGCAGTCTTCACTTATTAAATAGTCCTTGTATAAAAATGTAATGGTGTGAAGACTTTTGACAGTAGTCTCTCATCAGCTGGTAATGACAAATGTTTTGCTACTTTGATGTATTAACTGCTGTCCCTTGTTATAATGCTCTTAAAATAGCCTGAATTTTATCATTTGTGTGAGAGACTCAATGAAACCTTGTTATTCTGATATGGTATTAAAAAAATGCTGAATTTTTCAAGGAATGTGAACACCAAGATCCACAAAACTTTGGAAATACGAGATAAGAAGCGTCGTCTTGCCTTATTTTTCTACAAACAAAATACAAAATCATTAAAATGAGGAAAAGCGCATTTTAAAGGTTCAAAGCATGTCTGAACAACTGTTTTCACCATTCTCTGAGTGCACTAATCAAGGCAGTTGGAAAAGGTAGAATAAACAATTTAAAGTCTTAATAGAGAAACTAGGTTGTATGCTTGATTTTATATCAGTGAAGTTCACTGATACATGCCGATGCATTTCTTTCACTCAGAATCTTCTTCCTGTGTCAGAAGACAACAGTATTTTGGGTGTTTGCTAGTCCCACATTGAAGGTTTAAATCCTTAGGTGGCAAAAGACATTTGTGTAGTAGGAAGCCGTGCAACCTCTTCAGGAGCAAAGCCATAGGAAATAAATCACAACAAGTTTTCTCCATAGCTGTTTAGGAGTATTTTTATGCAGTCCAATCACATTTGTTAACTAGTTCAAGCATAGACCTGGATGGAAAGTACATTATTGATAATATTATGTAGTAAATATTTGTGTTATTTTTCCAGGAAACAAGTTACTGCACTTCAACATTTGAATAGTTGGAGAAATTTTCTGAATGTGGTGTATTTTCATTGTTAATGAGTTTCCTTCTATCTTTGATTTTGTTGTTAAATGATTTTTTTCTTACCTTATATCATTGCATGGAAATAGTGTTTCACAGTAACTCCGATTCTTCTTTCCACTCCTTCAAAAGGGCTTAACAGGCATTGCAGAAGTAGAGTGGGGTGCGCTATACGTGTGTACCATGGCCTCATAGACTGTATAAACACAGTTTTGCAATTATTAGGGGACTTTAGTATAGGAAAAACTCATTTCTGATGATTTTGACCAAGTCGGATTTATTTGCCTCTGGGCCAGTGTGGGTCATGCAACCTTCTGAAATGCAGCACTGGTGCTTTTAGTTGGAAGCCTCTGCTTGGTTCTACCAGCGCTCCCAGGAGTGCTACGGAGTTAAGTCCAGAAATTACAAATACGTTGCATTAGCTAACGCATATCAGGGTACAGACATTTCCTGTTAACTGAGCATGTCAGGTGGTTGATTACTTAAATGTCTGGCTAATATTTCAACTAATTTTAAAAACGTTAATTGCCTATTCACTGTGACCCATTTCTTACAAAAAAAGAGGAAGACTAGATTCATTAGTTTGAAAAGGAAGGTAAGAATTTGTAACCAGTGCTGCGGTTTAATTAATCCAGACAGTCTGCCAGGATTTGGTTCACAGATGAACAGGAAGACAGGTACAGATAAAACCACCTGTTCTTCAGTCAGGCTATAATTTCTTCAAAATACTTCAAGGTCCTGTATCTAGGTGACTGTTCAAGTCGCAACAGCCAGTGATCATTTCCTGTGAAGACCAGAAAAAAAATACACAGACCATGATGGGAACCTTGAAGGACATACTTAAAGGTAAAAATCTTCAGCAGTGCCTCCAAGGAATGAATGTTATTATTATTTTCTGTATTAGTTACAGCACACAACAAATTAGTCACCTTTTATCAAGATGTGCATAACAGTGATATAATAACAAGATAAAACCACACACACACACAAAAAAAACCCAGCAATTATCTGTTAAATATGCTTGAACATGCATGTGAAGAATTCCTCTAGCTCATTGATGTAGTTGTGAGTTTCATTCCCAAGGAATTTTTTTTTTTTTAAGATTTTAATTATTTAGCCTTTTGTGAATGAGTAGTGTTTTGGCTGCTTTTTTCCCAGATATGATAATGCGCTTCATCATGTGTAATGGCATCAAACTCAAACCATGTAATACTGAGTGAGAACCGAAGGTTTAAAAGGCTTCAAATGCGAGGTTGATATATCTGTGGAATGGAATGAGATCTTTTCTTGCTGCAGTTGATACTTTGCCTAGTTTGTCTTCCAAGCTCATTTAATTTTGTTAGTTGTGATAGCAAAGGCTGCTGCTTGCATTGCCCCTCTGCTGCAAGAATAGCAGAGCACTTACGCTAACTTCGGTTGGTCATCTGTAACAGGTAAAGAAGCAGGTACTGATCATTTACAATTTTTAAAGCATTAGTAATGCTGCTGAGACTGGAAATGGAAACTACACCTAAGTAAGTTGTTTTGAGGTAATCAGCTTCCATGTAGCTTCTCACCAGCACATTTACGTTTTTTGATTCTGATCTAATATTTGTATAGGGCCACATGAACATGCCAGATCATTTGATGCTAGGTTGAAGATTTGTAAGAATGTCTAACATCCTGAGGACAGTGTTATGGGTTAGTTCTTTCATTTTGATCAAAAAGTCTTAGAAGCAAGACAAAAGTGACATCAATTTTTTGTAATAGTACATTTTGATACTGTGAATGTGCCTGGAGAGTACCAGTTCCAAGCCAAGGGATCAAAAAGTCAAGAGGAAAAAAATAGCCTGAACAACTGGTCCTGAACCAGCAAGTAGAAATCCCAAACAGCCATCAAAGGAGCAATGATTCCATTCCATAGATGGCTTCTCCCACAACAGTGGAAAATCTTATTTTGTCCCTTGGGCTGGTGGATTTAGTTTTGCACGTTTCCAGCTCTTGCTACTCCTGTCTCTTCTGCTGCTGCAGGTGAGCTACAGCCTGAAGCAGACCTCACTGTCTCTTATGCTTAAGTGATATTTTCAGCCTTTCCTCCTTGAACAGAAAGGGACGCATGAACATTAAGGTTGCATTCTGCTAATGCTGCCTGAAACTGAAGTCCTGTGTACTGCGGTAGCTTCTGCTTATGTCTCCATAGGATTAATTCCCATAGGATTCATTTCCCGTGGTTCAACCATTGAGGTGACAGGTCCAGGTGACAGCAAGCTTCAAACCACGTGTGAGAAACTTCATGTTTCCATGAACAGTAAGAAGTAAAATTTCACAATAGAACGTAATGAAACCTTGATTTGGATAGACTCTGGCTTGTGTATTGTCACAATGGTGTGTGCCTGTTGGCCTCTGAGTTTGGAATGCAGCGTGTAAATAGGAAACCAGTTCTCTTCATGGATAATGAAGAAAGTTGAACCTCTGATGCTTTTCATCCTACCATGGTATTGGAAGTGAAATTCATCTGATGATAGGTTATTTCTAAGTCTATGAATGTATACTGGAAAACCCAAATGTCTTTTACTGACTATCCAGCATGAAGACAATTTTGTATTTTAAATGCTAAAGAAATAAACTTGTAAAGATCTTGTATGCCCGAATTATATATTTTTGTCTGATGTTTTCTTTAACATTCAAGCAAAATATTTCTTGTATTTCGGCAGGTAGCTTTAAGTTAGCGAGTATTGTATTTCCAGGCTACAGAAGTAGTTTTAAGTGAACGACTAAAATCAAAACTGTATTTTTTAGATATGTGGATTAGAATTCCTCAAGTTAAGTATCACTCACCTTCAGTTGTATATACTTAAAAAAAAAAGCAAAACAGTTGCAGCTGCTTGTTCATATTGTGTTTGTGTTGGTGATTTATGTTGCTTTTAGCAATTGCTGTAAGGACATTAAGAGCTCCTTGCATATCAGTAACTTTAGAAAGAGAAATCAGAAGAAAATCTCTTTAAAAGTAATGGATTTTCTATTCTGAAGAACGATGAAATCTAAGCAACTGCTAACTTTGTATTATGTACTATTTAACGTCAATGTTATGGCATTGCATAGAAAGTATTTGACATCTGTTCAATGGGACCACTTCCTAAACATTTTTGTAACTCACAGCATCTCTACGAGTGTGCAAGATATTTCTGATTTGATCTCAGATACTAACTAATCTTTTTTTTTGAAGAAAATGAAGTTATCAACAAGCTGAGAATTAATTCAGAGAAAAAAAACACTTTTTCATTCTTTCAAATGACTAGTAAATAGCACTGAGGATGGCATTTATATATTTTGAAAATAAAAATGGCAACTTAAATGCCAAAAAAGATAATATTTAAAAAAAAAATCAAATTTGGGAATTTTCTTCTACCATTACTGAATCCCATTCAGACACTGCCACAAACAAGGGGTGTTTAGTTGCATCAACAACCTGTGCTTAAGGAGCAGCAAATTCGGTTTTGTGTGAACTTGCTCAGAAAGTGCTTGTTCCATCAGCAATATTTCATTGAACCATAGAAAACAATTCCTGTTGAGCTCAGAGCTGCACAGACAGACCTTGTATGTTTAAAGGCACATTCTGGCAGCAAGCTTTTTATTATAGCCCTTGGATGTGCAGTGTGACACCTGTACCAATATATAGTGCTAATAGATAATAATGAAATCAGTGCATATTTTGGCTGTAAATTTTCCTATTAAAAGGCTCCTACCGTGTGTGTATACGGACAATCTTTGCCCTGAAGTGGTAGTTATTCCAAATTGAAAAGCAAAAATGAGCATGAAAGATGATTATAGTTTGTGGTTCCAACGGTGGAAATGCTTGTTAACCTTCTGCAGAATGAAGCGTAGGGCTTCAATGCTACAAGTTTGGTTTTTATATTTTTTTATTAACATGCATGAAAGACTGAGGATTTTTTTTTTAATGAACTTGTTTTTGTACATTTTTCAGCATTTAAAATGATGTAACATTACCTCTGAATACCAGTGACCAGTAATTCCTTAAAGGAAATACTTCAATTTGAGCAGTCTTTTCTTGTTAGTTGTCCAATAGATCAAAATGGACTATAGGATATGAGGAACCTGCTGCGCCAAATAAGTGACAGACAAGCTTAATTTATGCTGTAAAGTCATATAATGACTTACTAAAAGGGAACTAAGTGACACCCTCCAAAAGCTGATATGCAGTATACAATCATGGCTCATTCTGCCCAACTGGACATTTTCTTTGTGACTGACTTACTGTAAACAGAATTTTCAGCATAAAACCAAATTAAAAACAAAGTAAAAAAAGTTTGGTGTCCTCTGGGTTTTTTCCTAGACTTAAGTTTTTGATAAGCCAGATTTACAACAAGGAAAAGGATGGAAACTACAGCTGTGCATTAAACCAAGCCCATGTATGTTTAAGCATCCTTTGTTGATGTATTTTAGTCGCTCTGTGGCAGAATGACATTTGTCTGACAAAGAGGAGTATCAAATACAGGTTTATGATTTTTGTTTGCTTTGTTTTTTTAGGGTGAAAGGGAAGGCTGGAGGGGGCAGGAAGGATTACAGGGATACGGAATCCAGGTCTTTGGTCTATGGTTAAGAAATAATATTGGAATATAAAAAGAAATTCGGAAAAACTGCTCTAAAAGTTTGGATAAGACGTCCATGTAAATGTAAATTAGTAGTTCCAGCAATGTTACTTATCCAAGAAACAGTTGAGAAGTGATTTGACAGGCTACAGAACACAAATAAACTGATAAGGTTAAATAAAAAGATGTAGTGGAAGTCCAGGGATTATAAGATGAACTATTAATATGAGAATAAGTTAAACATGGGAAAGTCTACCACAGAAATTACATATATGCTTCATGATGTGAACTTTAAGTGCAGACTTTAAGACTTGCTGTTTTTCTTTAAAATAGTGTCTAATGTCAAGTTACAGTATGAATACAGATTTTGAGTAATGTTCTTTGTCCTACACAAGTCAGTTATGCAGTGGTATGCAGATGAGAGCAAATGAGTACAATTTCATCTTAAAAAGAAAAAAAAAAATCTAATACACTGTTTGTCTGAGTTAGGGCTTCCCTGAAAGAAGAAATATTAGTCATGCAGCAGTACTGCACATTTTTGTATGAAGAAAAGGTTTAAAACTTGACCAACTAAGGTATCTTATGACCAAATGTTTTATCTCTTCCTATGTAACATTTTTTTTTTGCCCTTTCTTCTGCTTCTTTTTAGTTCTGTCCTTATACATGAATTAACCTGTGTAAAATGTCTAAAAAGAAACTAATGCTAGAATATGCTATCAGAATGTGGTGCATTTTTAGGAATACTGTTTCATTACCAATAAAAAAGATTGATATTATTCATAAAATATTAATACAGATATGTAGGTGCACAAATAGGCATGCACAATTTCTTATTAGGAAGGATCTGAAACTCCTTCTCCAGGGATGGAGTCTCTGGACAAGGAAATAAATGTATGTTGCTATCTATAAATGCTATCTACCTATGTTATATCTATGCTGCCTATAAATGTATGTTGCTGTCTGTCTATCTATATCATACACTTATGACTTTTTTCAGGATAAGGCCAAGTGAGACCTTGGATTCTGCCTTGGATAAATTTTGATGTCCAGGATTTCCCACAGCCTGTAAGGAGCTTGAGCAACAGTTAATGTAACTTAGCTTAACCCCCTCTAATGCCTCCTTAAAACAAAATATATATATATTATATATTATTATATATTATTATATATTACATATATAATATATAAAATATATATGTAATTTATTTAAATATTTATTTTTAAGTATTCAAATATACATAATATATATAAAATATATAATATATATATATATATTTTTTATATATATATATATATCCTCCTGTGCCTCTCCTGTCCCGCTTACACAGCAGCTCTAACCCCCTTTCACCCAGCCCTTTGCCACTGTGGTGCACGGCCTGCCAAAGGCGCTTGGCCGCAGCGCTCCTTTTGCCATCTGCACAGCTACGCCGGTCCCTGCAGCTGCAGCTCCTGGGCCAGCAGCCGCCCTGGCTTCACCGTCGGCGCTGCTGAGGTGTCTCCAGAAGACGGACTGCTCTTCTGCCCTGGGAGCTCTCGCTCCATCGTCGCCTTCCTCACCTCAGCTTGCTCCCGTTACTCTCCAGCTTACTCTGCCAGTTTTTGACAAGTCTCTTCAGGGCTCCTATTCAGGAGCCTATTTGGAAAAGTGAACAAAAAAGGGCAAGTAAGTTCCTGCACCTGCTTATTTCTGCGCCTGAGGTTTTCTACCTAGGAGCAGCCCCCGAGCTGAAGTGTAACAGTGTAACAGTGTGCCACAGCCAGGGTCCTGCAGGCTGGNGCACCTGCTTATTTCTGCGCCTGAGGTTTTCTACCTAGGAGCAGCCCCCGAGCTGAAGTGTAACAGGCCTCCAAGGGCCTCCTGTGCCACAGCCAGGGTCTGGCAGGCTGGCGAGAGATGCTCGGAAAAGCAGACCCTGGCCACAGCTGCATCGTGCTCCCCTCCACCGATGGGAAAGGGCTGCAGCCGAAGAGGCAGCAGAGAAACCCAAAAATGTCCTAGAAGATGGAGCATCTAATTTCTGGGCTAACTTAAATGATCCAGACAACCAGGCTCGCTCTCAAGATGCCACAGCACAAGCATTAATGGTAAAAGGGTTGAGAGAAGCTTGTGCTTTTGAATGACCACCTTTCTAGAACAACAGCGGGGGAAAAGGGCCTGGACGGAACCAATCCTTAAAAGCACACTGTGTTCCTTCTGAATCACCTGTGTTTTACAAAGTTCCCTAGGACTGTGCAGTGCAGCATTTCAGCTGCTGGACATTCACCTAGCTGAGTAATGATGCAGTAAGTCCCCACCCTAGGAGGCTGACTTGTTTCCCAATTATTTCCATTCTATGAGGCTGCAGTCTTGAAGCCGTTACTGAAGACAGGCGGCCTCCGTTCCGGGGGGGGGGGAATAAAAGAAAAGGGGCAGCGGTTCGGCCCCCCTCGCGCTGAGCAGCGGAGGGCGCCCAGGCCGGCGGGCGGCCGCGGCGCTGACCGGTTCCGGGCGGCGCTCGCTGGTTCTGGGCGCCGGCTCTGGCCGCGCTGGGGCGGCCGCCGCTCCGCCTCCCCCCGCCGCGGCGGAGCGGAGCGGTGCAGCCCGGCGGCAGCGGGACGCGCAGGGCTCCCCTCGCAACACGAGCCGCGAGGAGCGCGGACCAGGGAGGGCTGCTTCGCCCCTTCCCGTCACCCGCTGTGTCCGGGGCAGAGCTGGTGTAGTGGGTGGGAGTCCCGTGGATGCAGACAGCTCCAGTGCTACCCTTGCCGTGCCAAGGAGTGCCTGGCGTGTCCCCCATCAGGCGCGCTGGGCAGCTGGTGATCATTGCAGGGGGTATATCTTGGGCTCCGGCACGAGAAAGCTCTTCATTTCTATAAACTGCCTCAAAACCGCGGAGGCTTTCCAATGGAAGCCTGCTTTCTCCTTGGGCTCCGCACAAACCCAGGGCGGTTTCCCATATGACCATTACCTCAGAAAGCACTCCACTGGTATTTTCATATCCTGATACTAGGGTTGGAGTCAAACTTACTCTACCAACTATGCCTTGCTCTTTCCTACTTTGTCACTGAGATGACAGCACATATTTCCCGAAGTGAGATGCAACCCGTTCCCTTCTTCACTTGCGCTGCCTGGCTGAGCTGGGGCCTCTGCAGCCCTGTAGGCATGGAGGGCCGTGCCTCCTGCTCCATGCTGCGCCTCGCAGGCACCATACCTGTGTTGTTATCTTCTTGGATAGCTATGGATATTAAATTTCATTTGAAAATAGGAGCAGAAGGCTCTAAATAAGGCATGACATACTCTACAGGCAGCTGGCATTACTGCTCTTTAACTATAGCTGGTATAATCAGAGACGGAAGGCACACTGCTGCCTCCTGGCCAACTTGTTGTCCACCATGACGCCCAGGTCCTTCTCTGCAGAGCTGCTCTCCAGAACGTCAGTCCCCTGCCTGTCCTGTTCCTCCCCAGGTGCATCACCTTGCACTTGCCTTTTTTTGAACTTCATGAGGTTTTCCTCTGCCCAGTGGTCCAGTCTATCCAGGTCCCTCTGGATGCCAGCACAGCTCTCTGGGGTATCACCTACTCCTCCCAATTTGTTATCAGCAAACTTGCTGAGGGGGCACTCTGTCCCTTTGTCCAGGTCGCTGATCAACTCCTAATTAACAGGTCATGTGCAACTCCTGACCAGTCCTCCAGAGACTTAGCCTGATGGGTACTCGTGCACTGCTGTAGCTACAGAGGAGGCCGGCAACAGGCAAACAACCGACAGCAGTCCGCATTGGCACCCTTGTCCTTTCCTACAGCACAGGGAGAGTTGCCTACAGGATAGACGTCCTCAAACACAGAGATGCTGCGAGCAGGGCCGCCCACGTGCAGACACACAGAATCGATGGCTGCACATGGCTCCCATAGATCTGCCATGTGGATCTTCTGATAAGGCCAGGTGCAGCTCCATGGCCATCCCAGGCTCTCCTGGGATGCCTCTGCCATAATCTTCTCTGGCAGGCCACCTTGCCTGCCAGAGAAGCAGGTGGTGGGATCCACCTCCCTGAGCTCTTCCTCACACACAGGAGGATCCACCTCCATGTCCCCGGGGGAATAATCAGGAGGATCAACTTCCATTGGCTCTTTTCGTTCCTTCTTGGCCACCTGATGGAATAATCGTCCACACTCACGACCTTCTCCCACAATTCCTTCCTTTTTAGTCTCCTCCTTTGGGTTCCCCTGGGAGCAGCCACTGGTTGAATTTTCAGGATTATCTGTCTGGAAAATGATCACCAGGCAGCACCACAAAACACACCACACCACCACAAAACAAGTAGCTCATTGAGGCTTTCCTTACACCTTTTCCTCACAAAACACATGAAAGTCAGGAATTGCTCTGTGTATTGGCCCGTGGTGATTGGTGGTCTTGGTGCAGAGTCTGCAGATGGCTCTTTCTACAGCCCCTTCATCTTGATGTTCTGTGAAAAGGGCAGGGAGAAAGGCAGAGAGGGGAACTGGCACCTGCGCACTCGGCCCTCTGACACGCAGTCCCTCAGGAACGAGGGACTGGTGGCTGGATGCAGCTCAATGGCCCTACACATGGGAGGCTCTCCTGGGATGCCTCTGCTGTGATCTTCTCTGACAGGCCATGCCAGGCACGGGGGCCTTCACGCAGGCCACCTTGGCAGGTGGTGGATCCACCTCCATGGGCTCTTCCTCACCCACAGGAGGATCCACCTCCATGTCCTCCGGGGAATCTTCAGGAGGATCGACTTACATCAGCTTTTACTCATTCCTTGTCTGGCACCTGATGGAATCTTCCACACTCACAATCTTCTCCCACAATTCCTTCCTTCTTAATTTCCTCCTTTGGGTTCCCCTAAGAGCAGTCACCGCTTGCATTTTCAGGACTATCACCAGTGATCACCAGCCGCCAGCACACCGCCACAAAACAAGTAGCTCACTGAGGCTTTCCTGACACTTTTTCTCACAAAACACGAGGAAGTCAGGAATTCTTTTATTTATTGTCCCCTGGTGGTTGGCTGGCCTTGCTGCACAGTCTACAGATGGCCCGCTCTATCATGCCTTCATCATCATGTTTTGAGGAACGTGGATCGGGGTCTATGGTTGAGCGAGGCAAGCAGTTGCTGCGCTCTGCACCCGTAGATGTTCTAATGCCACACAGTCCCTCATGCCAGGCACCGGGGGCCTTGTGTAGGCCACCTTCACTGGTGATTTATCCACCTTCATAGGCTCATCCTCAGACACAGGTGGACCCACCTCCATTCCTTCAGGGGGAATCCTCATTGGAATCCTTTCCTATTGGTTCTGTGTTGTCCCTTGCACAGAACCTGAGGGAGTCTTTCTCATCAGGATTTTTTCCCATAGTTCCCTTCTTCTTAGTTTCCTCCTTTGGGTTCCCCAAGCGCCATTGGTTTCATTTTCAGGATTACCCTGCATCTTGCAGAGGGTCCAGTTTCACTGGTTCTGTGTAACTGGAACAACCACCAGCAGTGAGTGCGATAATGGAAGAGGAGCTCTCCCCTCACATGGATCATCATCCCTTCCACTGATTGGCAGAAGAGCACACGCGCGCCAGGAGGGCTCGGGCCTCCAGTTCCCATCTCTGGAATGTCAGTCTTCTTCCTCAGCCCCACTCAGCTACTTTCTTCTGGAGAAGCAAAGCAGCTTCAAGGAGCTGGGCCTGGCTGGAGCGCATGATGGGCCCTGCCCCTCTTGGGATGACTTTGCCTCCTCTTTCTCAGAAATCACAGGCGCAGGGGTGCTGCCTTATGCCAGCTTTCCTGGGGGAAGATCAACCACTGTGGGTCCAACACAGTTTTTAGAATCATAGAATCTCGATGGTTGGAAAAGACCATAGAGATGATGGAGCCCAATCATAAGGCCCTCAACAACATACCTGTTAAAAGTCATGTCCCTGGGTGTCTCAGGTAGACTTTTTTTGCAACCCTGACAGGGAGGCTGTATCCATCCCTTCCTTGGGCATCCTGTTCAGGTTACATATTAGAATTTTTTTTTAATATCTAACCTGACGCTCCCCTGGTATAACTTGAGGCCATTTCCTCTTCCTGTATTAGCATTTTTTCTATATAAGTGTTGACCAGCAAAAGGAAACCCCAACCCCGGACTGCCAGAGACTGGCAACCTTCCGCCGCACCTCTCCTGTCACTGCGGCACAGCAGTCCAAAGGGAGTCAGCCCGTCTCGTTGCCTCTCCCTTGGAGCTCAGG
>VWPW01001947.1:0-34281 GCA_013389825.1 Crypturellus undulatus | reverse complement strand
TGGGTAGGGAGGAGCAAGGCGATGCCCGTGTCGACGCCTCTGCTCCTCTTCGTGGTCCGCACATCTCCGTGCATGCTCAGGGCCCCGCAGCGAGGCGACAGGTTGGTCTTTCTGCTTCATTTTCCATTTCCATTTCCATTCCATCCAGTAACGCCGTGGGAGTCTTTTCCAGGTTGTTCTCGTGACAAGCATATTGCCATGAGCTGCTTTTTAAGCCCTTTAGCATCCCCCTTTGCACCGCAGACGTGATGTGCAGGCTGATCCAAATAATTCAGGGTTTGTCCCCTCCATCGAGCATCTCTATTAATTCGGATCCATTCCTGTTGCAGCAGTGTGTGGCTCCTTACCCCCCAGGAAGGGTCTCTCCTCTCTATTTGCCATTCCATGGCAAATTCCATGGCAAATAGTGGCATTCCATGGCAAATAGTGCTTTTCTGTGCTTTTCTGCACATAACCCTTCTTGCAGGCAGGCTCTGCACCATGACCCAAGGACCAGGCAGGATCCAGCACATGCAGAGCACTCATTTCGATGCATGTCTGGAAATATTCCCATAGCATCGGCCCTGCTCCCCTCCAATGCAGTGAACCGTCTGGTGCATGGGATATGGAATATTTAGCAGGAAAGCCAATATTCCCCTGGGCCAGGGATTAATAATGGAACATCGCTGTGCTCTGCTGGAGCCCCTGCTTCCAGGGCGGCTGGAAGTAACCCTGGAAAAACACTGCCAGCCCCAGGAATGAAGGATATAAAACAAGGAATTCAGGGTTTATGCTGCTCTGTTGTTCATGGTAAAGCTCCCAGAATCTGCTCTAATAAGAACAGGGATCAGATGGGACGGTCCCTGGAGAGGCCGTGGGTGGGAAGCTGAGCTCAGTGCAGGATCATGTAGTTCCTATCCTGCCTTTCTAGAGCTCAAACTTGAGCCATGCCCAGCATCATTTTGTGGCCCACATTTGCAGCTGGCTCTTTTCTGGACACCTCACATGCCACAAGAGCCATTGATGCTGCATGTTCTCTGCTCAGCAAATTCCCAAGATCGCTTCCTCAATAGCCCAGTTAATTAGGATTGAGTTATCAGTAGTGCAATGACCTTCAGGTTTCTCTAGGCACACACAAGGAAGGAGTAGGGAGGAAAAATAAAGTGTACTATGTAATCACAGCTGTTCTTGAAACTAACATTTTATCTTGCAGCATTCACATAACCAGTACTCCAGGAACTAAAACTAAAATCACTGCTGAAGTGGTTTTTCTCTAATATTTCTTTGCAGTAAATGGACTTCTATAAACATATATCATATTCAATGTACATCTGATGTATGCAGTGTTGAATCTGATGCATTTAATATTTAGTCCTACGTATATGATATTAATCAGACCTCATTCTTTGTTCTGAGAGTTGATGAAGACGCTAAGTTTTTATTGTTATTTTTTTTCTGCAGGCTTAGCCAGCATGGCAAGTCCTATGTCATGTCAGATACTGCTCTATAAACTCAAGATACTTGTTGAAGATAGCTTAAAACTACAAATAAAAGAAAGGGAGAAGAAAATACACATATCCTATATATACAAACCCTTCTCTAATTTGCTAGATTATCCTGGGTGGAGGAATTATGTTGTACAAGAAACAATATAAACACCTTTAAATCTCCCAGTGAAATAGCAGTAATTCTGACGTGTCTCTCTAAGATAAAGCGCCTGTGGGAAGTGGGTGTTTAGGTAAAAGCATTACAAAGAAAACTCTTCTGGGAGTTTCTCTATAGAAAACTCCTCAGAGCAAACTGTTCTTTGGTGAAATGTGTGTTGCTTTGCTGGAGCTTTGGGAACCGTGCTTCTTCCTGGGGGATTTTATGGGGATAATTTATGGGCTCTATCGGAGAGCAGTGTTGAGACGTTACCCCCGAATCTCCCGTGCTTTGCAAATGGGTTACTGAGATAAATGCAAATATCGGCTCCCTTCGAGGGTCTGAGTCTAGAGCAGCACCACTAAGTACAGCACCCATGGGAGTGATGCAGGAAAACGGGGGTATTGGAAGGAATCAGCACACTATGGGTCAATACAAACACCTCGGCCAGGCTAAGACAAATAAACCCGACAATTTGTTTTACGTTTCTGATGTGAATTTGGAAAGCCATTGCCGTGTTTATTTGTCATCCTCCCAAGCCAAGGCCTTGCCAGCGCTGGTGCTAATCGATATATGCATTATTTTACAAGGCCTGCACAAAGAGAGCGGCGGTGGATGCTAGGGAATTATTGAATAAAGTCAAACTAACCTGTCCTTCGCTTTCCTTTTCCATGCATGCGCTCCCTCTGGTATTTTTCTTTTATAGACATCTGCTAAAGGAAGGAAAAAAAAGAAAAAGAAAAACAGGATAATAATTCAGAAGCATCCTCCTACTAAAATAAAGCAAAATGAAATTGAATTTTTTCCAGGTTGCTTGGCACAGATCCCAAGCTCTCTCGACTTGTAGCTGATGGTAGGATGCTACTTTGTTGAAATGATTAATCAGAGGCTAAATGGCTCTTACCACGTAACCCACAGCTCCAGCTAGACTCTGCAAATTCACAGGGATTTGTTCATGGTCTGCATCTGCTGTCCCTGTCCCTTCTCCAAGGGACAAGGGCTCCTGATTGCAAGTCCTCGCCCTTCTTGCAGCATTAGGTGACTTTTTCTCCATCCCTGGAGAAAAAAGCTTCATTTCCACCCCCAGGATGGTGGAATAGTGAAGCCACATAGCAATGATATGGCCCCAAGCATATTGTATTTATAATCTGCTTTTTCTGCCTTTTTTTTTCTTTAGATAATATTCAACTTGGTTCCTAGATGTCTTGGGAGCTCTGCCAGTTTTCTCAGGGATTTGGCTGTGTCTTTATGAAAAGTTCCCCATTCCTTTTTGTGCTCGGAAGGGGCATGCGTGCAAGAGAAGCATTTAGGGTGAATTTTCAGACATTTTGGCTATAGATGGTCTATCACCAGGTCTGTTCATTGCCAGAAAACAAACTAGAAGCTTTCAGACAGGAGTTAGCAGCCTACCTTGTGTTCTCGAGGGATAATTTAAAAGATCTACCCTGCAAAATCACAGAGAGCCTCTGGCAAAGGTAGAGTGAACGTCTTGGAGCAGGTGTAGAAAGATGTATCTTCAAATAGAGAAAATACAGAAAATTATGTGTATAAACCAAGGAATCACAGAGATTTCTTCTTTTCCTTAAATGAGTCATAAGCATGAATGCTCACTGAGTACGGCATTTACTGCAGTTTACTCTTAATCACCTCCACATAAAAATATGTAAGTCTACCGCAAGAATGAATGAATTCAGCCCTTAGATTTATGGGTTATTTTTCTAATGACTGTCCCAGAGCAGATCCTGTTAGCAGATGAGTGACAACCCAAAACTAGCATTGTCTATAGAAGTCTAAACTGCAATAATCCATAATAAGTGTTGTATTTTCCAGTCCATTGCAAAGATGAAGATCGGGACGTGCACATTATTCCACAGCAGGGTTCCTGCGTGCACATTAAATGCAGGAACACGGCGCATTTGTCACCCCTCTCAGCTGATCACAGCAAACCGCTTACACTGAACCAGCCTGGCCCCTTCTCTGTAGGCAGCCACTATTTTAGGAAGGTAAATATTTTGTATTCATTCTGGAGAGAACATTTTCTATTTATAACATGGGACAAGAAGGTTGCTGCTTGCACAGAATTGTCGATTAGAGGCTGGTTGGAGCAGAAAGCTATATATATATTTACTTTTTTTTTATTATTCATGCAGTTGAGGTGAGTTTTCATTAGGGATTCTTCAACCGTCTTTGCTTTTTAACTCTCCTGTGTGTTTCCCAGGGTAGCTTAAGCCCAGGATTTCCAGCAAGAGGACTCGGATGATGAATACTTCAGGAGCCAACAGAGTATTAAGAGCTTCTAAATAAATAAATGCATAAATCCTAGTAAGAGGAGGAAGAGATTGTCTATGAATGTCCTCTGCAATATCGGTCCATAGCAAATAATCAATAGCTTTGTGCTGTGGCCCTCAAGTCACATTCCCCATTGGCGTGGACCAGTTTTTAGACGTCAGAAGAGCAGAATGTCACCAAATTACAAGAACAAAAAGAGAGTGGTGGGAAAAGAAGGATTTTCCATGATGCGTTTGGGAGGCTGACCTGAAAGATGGGAGAAATAGGCCTTGGTTTCTGCTGTGTGCAATTATATTCCACTTCTCTTTGGCAGCCACAGCTCCAAGAGAAATTAATTTCTGAAGAAATGAATTGGATTTTCACAAGAAAATTTTTAACCAAATATAAAGAGACCCTAAAATGTCTCAGTTTTCAGAAGTCGCATCATTCTTTATAGAATTATTAAATTCTCCAAATGTTCTTTCAAAAATTAAATGCTTCTACCAATGGGTTCTATTTTTCATTGAAAGGCTAGAAAATTTTTGTCCAAATGCAAGCATCATTCTGCGTGAATGAATACAAATAATTAACCAACTAAAATACTCTATTAAAAATGTACAATTTTTTTGTAAACAAAAGTTTGAGAGTTTGCTCCAGAAAGAAAAGAAAATTTTTATGATACAATAACAAAAATTCACATAGATGATGATGCTTCTTCCAAAGAGTAGATATGGTTGAATCAGGTCTTGCCTTAGTCTATCCATGAACTTTCTGGGAAGTTGATCACTCCAATCATTTCGTTCCTAAATTTGTTCTTCCATCCCTCTCCCGTTTCTCCTATCACTTCATTCATGGAAACAGCGAATGCTCCTGCTTCTTTACTTGGTGATTTAGGAACTATTTATTCCACATGGCTCCTCCTCCACAAGGGTGGCTTTATCGCTCAGATTATAATGAGGATTTATTTACAAACCCTTTATTCTACCCCTGCAGGACACGGTTATAATCTCTCTCAGTTTCAAGTGCAGAGTAGTAACGTGAAAAGACATCCAGGATCCTAAAACTAAACTGCTTTTTATTAAACAAATTATTTACAGGGCTGCTTAAACCGATTTTGCATTCTGCCGGTGTTCTCACAGCGCCTCCTCCCTCCATCTGTGCCTTTCCCTCCCTGCTCCATGTGGGATGCTCCGTCTTGTCATTTAGCAACTGTTCTTGTGTCTTTTGTGCCAGCGCTGGTTACCTTTTGGGGGCAGGAGTTGGTAATAAATTGCTGAAGCTCAAGCAGCGGTTCTGCTTCTTCCCCAGGAATGCCTAATCCAGAGCTATGGGGAAAAAACAGTTCAAGGAAGGCGGCTTGAACACGCTTCCACGCCGTCTGTGCAGGCGGGATTCCTAAATGCAAGGGAAATTTCTAAAAAGACCCCCTGGAAACTCCGGGGTTGTTGCATGCAGGAGGAAGGGGTGCAGACCCCCGCGGTGGGGACCTACTGAGGGCTCCCAGGGAGGGTTTTCGCTGCAAAGTTGCATCTGCAGCTCCCTCAGTGCACTAATCTCCGTTAATCTCCCCACAACTCAGGCCATAGCAGCTCCCGAGCATTTATCCAGCCGCAGGGAACGCTGTGCTCTGCTGTTTCCATGATGTAGGATCCCCGGTGCTTGCATTACAGCTGCCTTAAACTCCACCGCGGCCATAAAAAAGACATTTTCTCCTTTGTGTTACAAACCACGAGTCGAAATGCACTTCTGGGCTGTAGGCGCTCGCCCCAGAGCCACCATTTATCATACGTAAGATATTACGGAATACAAATCAAACTCCATTTGTTACAGAAAAGCCTGTAGCTTTCCTGGGTTATCACACCTAGGTGTTTTTCCAGCTGCTCAGCAGTCCTCAGCCTCCGGGTATCTGGAAAATGCCTGGTTTGCTCCTCCTTTAGAGACTCGCTGCAGCTCCAATCCTAAATCCATTAGACAACTATTTGTTGGAGGAACCACAGTGCCACTTGGCCAGCCAGGCCCTGACGTCTCATTCAATGCACACATCAATTTATCTTTCTGGGACTGTCCCCAGCTTCAGCATTTAAAATCTGGCAGCCCGGTGTGACCTGTTGTCTAAACATAATGTCAAGTGCATTAAGCAAAATGTACTTTCCATTTCGGGCTCGTGGCTTTGCCAAGGGAAGGAGCATCGGTCAGATCGCAGGCAAGCACTAGTTGTCAGCAATGCAGGGATCACAGTGCTGAGTGGGCTGGTATGAAGTCTTTTCCAGTATTTGTTCCTTATATTCCTTCATATTTTGCTCTTATACATGTTCGTGCAAGTCTTTCATTCTGTTGCATCCTCCGTGCTTCATCTCAGGGTAGTTTCTCTCTCCAAGTGCAATGTATGCATCACCATCATATCTTAGACGTCGTTATAGGAAATTCCATAGGAAACCTCAAAGAAATTTAAGAACTTCCTTACCTTGAGGGTGCCCGAGCCCTGGCCCAGGCTGCCCAGAGAGGCTGTGGAGGCTCCTGCTCTGCAGATCTGCCAACCCGCCGGGATGGAGCCTGTGCCCCTGCTCTGGGTGTCCCTGCTGGAGCAGGGGATGCACTGGATGGCCTGGACTCTTCTCATCAATTAATCACAAAGGTAACTACGCCAGGATCAAAATAATTTGCTGGGATCATTTTCTTTTCCCTACAAAACAAATCATTTCCATGCCATAGGTCCAGCTGAGAGATCATAGGCACT
Source organism: Crypturellus undulatus (assembly GCA_013389825.1). NCBI lineage: Eukaryota > Metazoa > Chordata > Aves > Tinamiformes > Tinamidae > Crypturellus > Crypturellus undulatus. The sequence goes on along the minus strand of VWPW01001947.1, from coordinate 27,653 downwards.
TCTTAACACAAGATTTCATTCCTGCCACTTAAACGTCCTTGCATTTCCAGGTGGCTTTATGACCCATAGTTGTTTCCACTATGGTACATGCTAATTGAGAGCGTTGTAATTATGTGATACAGCAACTGATACCTGATAACAGAATAAAGATTATCCCTTTTGGTCTGGATATGGTAAGAAAAAGGATATTAGCAGAGGTGCAAAATCAGGTCCTTATCATATACCATCATAATCGGGATGGAATTCTGGATTCCAGACACAGCAGGTAATCCCTAAATACACGGCCTCCCAGCATCATGATATCCTGCCTGTCTTAGATGTTTGGGAAATAAATCCTCAGGAGTTCAGGCTCTGTTAACCTGCAAAAACCCCTTTAGACGCATTACCTGAAATGTGGAATCAAAAAGGCAAAAGTAGAGGGGTATTTGCTATTACAAATTAGGTTACCTTGTGGAGAAGGAAGTATTAGTGTTCCTTAGAAATAAAGAGGCATTTACATTATTAAATGCTAGTTGTTTTATGAACAACTTAGATTGAAGTCTTGCCTTAATATTGTTTTGTACCATGCTCAAGACGATGGGTTGAGGATTTACGATTAGAGTGCATAACCCCACCAGAAGATTGGTTTTTTGAGTGGATTGAAGAGGTATCATTAATTCTTCTTCAAAATCTGGTATCTGATGTATTTTCTTTTCCATGATTCTGCTTGGCAAAACTATCCTGTGAGATTTTTAAAGGTTCACTGCTCATGAGCACTGTCATCAGCTTCCCTGAACACTGCATCACCCCTGAGGTCTGTTTATCAAACTGGTTTCACCTTCTTGCTGGAGACCACTCCGCTCTAAAACTCATTTCCCCTTCACAATCAGATTCTACCCACCCTTGAGCATCAAAATAAAACCCAATGATTTCTGCCCTGCACATGCATTGGTGATGTCTAATTATTATTTAGCTTTTTAGTCATGGAGATTATTTAGTGTATATATAAAATGCATGTGGCATGCAAAATATCACCAGGTGAGGCAAATGCACTGGAATGAAGCTGTGGTACCCGTATCCCAAGCGTTACTCTCAGGTATGTGGCCTGGCAAGGACACGAGAGCAAGGACACAAGAACTCCCAATTGCAAGAGCCCAGTCCCTTGTTTTCATCATTTTTTGCCTGGTTAGATATAATCAGTTCGATATAATCTGCTACAAAACATTATACCAGAACCTATTTCTGTACATGCACAAAACTGTGAACATGCCCTGGCATTAAGCTTTATCTTTAAACATGAAATTGTCCCTAGTTAATACAAAGTACAGAGTTTAAAAGTAACCTCAGAGGAGAAATAAATTTATTCATCAAGGACTGGCAATTCTGCCAGGTTTTCTGTATTTTGTAAGGGCTTTTCGAATTATGTTGACCTTTCTTCTTTCCCATCCTTCTTCTAAATAGTCAAAAAGGTCAGGGAAGGATGGAAATTCCAACCCAGTTAATGAAGCTAATTTGATCTATAAATGAAATGAAAATCTATTTGGGTGCTCAGATTTCATCATGCTGGTTTATGTAGAATTCACATTCAATACAAATCTTATCCACATCTAATGCCATCCTAATCCACTAAAACTAATGACCATAGGGAAACCATTAAGAAGGGGAAAATAAGCAATCCATTTAGAGCTGAATTCTTGTATAGAATTAACAGGCTAACTGGAGAAAATGGGACAGGTGAAATGTAAAAGGAAGCAGTAGGCAAACATTACCTACAAATAAGTAATGTTTGCATTCATTTATTGACTGGAATTGGCAGTTTTCCTTTAATTATCTCATTCCTAGATTACAAGAGCAATGCGAGAGGGTTGCTAGTGAAGACCCATCTGCAGGAGAAGGGGAACCAGGGGATGGATGAAGTCAGCAAGGAACTTCTGCAGACATTTACTGCTCAGATGGGGTCCCCTAGAGCACATTGCCTGGGATCCTGAGCCGATGCTGAGTTTTTCAAAGGTGCACAAAGTTCCCAAGAGAATTTAGGATGCGCAGGGCTTTTCTGAATTGCTTGTTTGAATTTAGAAACCAAAATCATTCTAAATCATATTTTAGAGAATAGTGACCCCTGATCCGGTCTCAGTCATGATTCATACGGATCTTACATGGGAATAGAAATGCCTGTTCCTTGGTCATAGTCACTACCACTAATAGAACATTTGCTCTATTAGTGGTAATGTTCTATAGAACATTTATAGCAAAGCTTTGACATTGCCTGATGTCTGGCAGTGTGTGNGATCCTGAGCCGATGTTGAGTTTTTCAAAGGTGCACAAAGTTCCCAAGAGAATTTAGGATGCGCAGGGCTTTTCTGAATTGCTTGTTTGAATTTAGAAACCAAAATCAATCTAAATCATATTTTAGAGAACAGTGAGCCCTGATCCGGTCTCAGTCATGATTCATACGGATCTTACATGGGAATAGAAATGCCTGTTCCTTGGTCATAGTCACTACCACTAATATCTATTGAACATTTATAGCAAAGCTTTGACATCATTGCCTGATGTCTGACAGTGTGTGGAACCAAAGGATTCCCAAAAAACGGATCTTTGGGTATGAATATGCCACGAGGATTTATATTTATATTATATTCCATAGACACAAGGTTTTATTTTTGTTTGCATTTCACGAGACCCATTATTTCCCCCATACTTTTTGATCTAAGACCAACAGCTTTCAGGTAAATGTTCTAATCTGCAAAATTTAAGACGAGAGCTGGTGATCAAGGGTACCCGAAGGCTTTGAACTTGATAAAATACTTGATAAAATAAGGCCATAAGTTTATATGTTTCTGTATTCAGGAAAAATGCTTCTGTATGTACTCTCTTTGCAATTTTTTTCCCCATTTTCAGAACTGTTGATGCTAAAAGCATCCTGCCCAAGTCTCAGCTATTGAAAGATGAAGTCGCTTCCAACTATTTTCTATTATCCCCTCACCTTTTTTTAAGAAAGGATGTTGCTCTCACCATTATAGATACCAATATCTGATCCAACAGTCATTGATTTCTGCTTGTCATGTACAGGGTGCAGAAACAGGCCTAAAACCAAATCGATGCTGGTGTTATGCACCACTTCTCTATCATTAGGGATCTAATTCTTTTCCTTTGTAATAAATGTCTTGGTCATAGAAAAGTGCTGAATGTGCTGAAATACAAGGAAATTATACAGGCAGACAAGTGTTTTTTTAGCACAAAGATAATTTGTGGGGGAAAGAAATAGCTAAATAAAACCCTAAGAGTGGAACAGGCAGGAACAGGTAGGAAGATGTGAGATGTCACCTTATTCCTGTATTCATCTTCTCACCAGTCACTGGTTATGGAGCCGGGGGCTATCGGGACCATCCAGTTTGTTCACCACGGCCTTCCCTGAAGTAATTCCACCCCGAATTACAGCATATTTTATACAAAATAATTAGCAGTCTTCATTTAAAATTGCCAATGGCAGAGGAATCGCGGCATCCTCTCAGGGGCTGCTCCGGTGGTTAATTACCTTCATTATTAACAACGGGTGCCTTAGTCACAGCCTGAAAATTCCCTGGCTTGGAGCTTTATCCGGTGCAATCCCTCACACCTTCATTTTTTGGATCGAGGAGTCCATTAATATCTTTTGTTCCATTTGGAAATGACCAGTTTCTTTTGTTGGTTTTTGTTGTTGTTTGTTTTTTTGAAACAACTTTGATTCCATGAGATTTCAGCCTAAAATACATATTCAAACCTGCCATAGGTTCCCTCCCATTTATCAGTGTGTGAATTTGCAGACTGTAGAAAATGCAGTAATCCAGAAAAGCCTCTCCCGATAATTTTTTTCATTTCCACACACATTGCTAGTTTTTGATCTTTTAAAATTTGCTTTTGGTTCAAGTTTTGGGTTAGTTTTTAGTTGCTTCTGTGTAAGTCAGTTTATTGGAGTGGAATGTCAGACTGAGCGAAGGAAGTGTGATTTTCCTCCGATTTTCAAGCACATAATTTCATGCAGTAGATAGAGAAAGTCTTGTCCCTACACCCTACACCTACCGTATTCTATTTTTCCTATTCAAACGCTGTGTGAAATCTTTACCTTTCAAAATAACAACATATTACACAAAGACGACAAAGACGGAGAGAACAGACAAATCTGTGGGGTGTCATCTGCTCTGACTATGGCTCGGTGGAGAAATGTTTTCTTTCCTTTAGCCTCCATGTGATTGATCCATGCCAGAAAGCCAGGAAGATGAGATTGTTTGCAAATTAATTTTGCAAAAAAAAAAAAAAGCAAAATTAATTGCAAAATTAAAGTTTGCAAAAAAGATTGTTTGCAAATTAATGCTGTGAGTCCAAAACATTTTCAGATTTGCTTTTGACAGCCTATGCTTTTGCTAACGGATCTCTAAGGAAAATTCAGGGCATATGGTCCCCAGGAGGCCACAGGAGTAATCACAGCAAGCAAATCTCAGGGTAGCACCACAGGCACCAGCAAGTTGTATATTTTGGACCCAGAACCTGTTATCCTATGGCCAGGGATGAGGAGCTGCCCTGGGTCTGCCCAGGGATGTGCCTGGCACCAGTGCTTAAAAATCGTGAAATGAGTTAAAAATAGGGGCAAATAGGAGGGGATTCAGAGATGGGAGGAGAGAAGAGGTAAAAGGAATCTCTAATAAACCTACCTGCACCATAAGCAGTAGGCAGATAGTGAGTAAATTAAAACAGATGATCTGATATAACCACAGCAATAAGGACTTCTAAAGTCTCCCCCAGCTCATGGGAGATAAAGAGCTTTGGAAATTCAGGCTTCGGGATTCCGTTTTAATATTAGATCAAACAATTTGGGAGGAGAAGGATCAGAGGGGAAAGCCTTCCTGATCCTCAAGGTGACACGGACAGTCAAGCACACACGGAAGAACTGGAATTTCTTTATCCTTGGATGGATAAAGACAGGCAGGAGCTTCCAGGGGTTTCATAATAGCCGCAGATGATGGAAAGCTTGGGAGCAGATTGCAGAGCAGTAGCTGGGGTTATGATGTTATAAATTATATTTTTTTCCCCTTTCTGATCTCTTTCATTGTATCCCAGGTGATACCCTGGTGGATTTTTATCTTGTTCCCCTCTTTTCTCTTGGCCTTGGTATGTTTTTTTTTCATATCATATTGATGAGACCACCTGGATTTCATGAAGGTCAGTTAAAAACCTCCTTTCATTTCCCATATTTAACTATTCAAGAAGTAATTGTGGCCACTGCTGGAAATCATCATGATAAAGTTTAGTAACAAGTCAAGACCTGAGGCAAGAAGAAAGTTCCTTCATTGCACCTTTTTGCACTGGGTTTTTGATAAAGATGGGGGAAAAAATGTCTTCAGGCACATGCATCCTTTCCCATGTCTGAACTGGACGCAAAATTTCCCAAGTAAAATGCCCGTTGACAGCAATTCTTCTCAATTTGACTACATATGTTGACAACAGCCTTGAATTCAGCCTTGAACTCACCTCATTGGGTGGATTGGAAAGTTAATTTATGTGAAAGCATTAAGGGAGTTGGCCTTAAGAGGAGGCTGAAGAGAGACAGCGCTATGTGCTACCACGTCCGCATCTAATGGGATGTGCCATTAATTAAATGATCTGCGTCTTGATTCAAGCTGTGTTCAACCTGCACAGACTTTAGCAGGGCTCCTTCTGCGCTTAAATGAAGGCAGAAGCTTAAGAGTTTAGTTAGATCGGGGCTCTGGTTGCCTACAAAAACTAAGACTTAAGCCCCAGTGCAAAAAAAAAGTAAAATAAAATAAAGTTCTTAAGCATATGTTTAAATCCTAGATCAGACCTTGACATTTACTAGTTGGTGTATAGGACATCATCAGTGTTGAGTTACTAATTGAGAATATCCCAACAGTCGTAAAAGCCAATAAAGAGTGATAACCTTTTCGAGGGTAAGTGCAGATATTCTGCTTGTTTTCATTCTTCCAGTGCCCTATGAGGCAGTAGGATTTAGGGACCATCATTCTGGGACCTTCTTTTGAGGTAATTAAAAACCAAAAGCAAANATAAAATAAAGTTCTTAAGCATATGTTTAAATCCTAGATCAGACTTTGACATTTACTAGTTGGTGTAGAGGACATCATCAGTGTTGAGTTACTAATTTAGAATATCCCAACAGTCGTAAAAGCCAATAAAGAGTGATAACCTTTTCGAGGGTAAGTGCAGATATTCTGCTTGTTTTCATTCTTCCAGTGCCCTATGAGGCAGCAGGATTTAGAGGACTAAGGGACCATTATTCTGGGACCTTCTTTTGAAGTAATTAAAAACAAAAAGCAAAATCGTTTCTCACCTCAACAGCTTTAATTTTTCTTCATATACATACAGGCTTTTCCCCGAATTTTTTCTTCCATCATCAATTGAAGGTCACAAAACCCTTTTTTATCCTTAGGCCATTTTTAGGTCAGAAGAAAGACCCAGAGATCACATCTGATCTTAAACGATGAAAGCCCCATGTCTCCCGGGTTTTACTGCTCTTCTCTCAATAACTTCTCCTGAGAGCCGAGGCGGCTGTAATTCCAGGGTTACCGTTCCAATGACCTTTCCAAGCAATGTCTTGAATTGCAGGGAATTGTTAGGGTCTGCTCTTCTCATATCACCTGCCTGTCACGTTAGCACACTTATTACAGGGGCAGGAACAAGGACTCGACCTCTGAATCCCCAAAGGGAAAGGATTACAAACATTGAACTAGGTAAAAAGACGGCAAAGGGGCAGGTCATCCTGTGGGACAGTGGAAAGTCATGACTGTGACTTCAATGTAGAGCAGGGCTTTGTGTTATATGGACACTCCCCAATTTTCTTCCTTTTATATATGTTCTAAGCTTCCTTTCAGAGGTCTCATTCTGATTCACATAAAACCTGCACACAGGCCGCATATAGCAGTTTAGCAAAGTACCTTCTTTGTGCTTTAAAATCCTAAATATCTTGCAATATTTATATTATTTTATTTGCACTCCTCCTCTAGCGAGGGCAGACACTCCCAGCACACCTCTCCATTTCTGTTTTACTCCTATATACCTGAGCACATCAACCCATCCCCATGACAAGCACATCATGGAAAATGAGGCAATTTTTGCTTTACGCAGCAAATAATCCTACAGAACCTACCAATTCACCAGGGCCCTTTTAGCAAATGTTCCCCTACTTACCCCAAGCTGGAGACCCATAAAGTGACGGTGACAAAGGGAGAGGATCCCACTGGAGGGAGTCCTCAGCAAACAGCCCTACGTTGCGATTGAATAATCTCAGCAAGGATTCAGATCTCTGTAGGTTTACATGTCTTTGTTGACTTATATTGAGTTAAATTAGAGTTGTCTCTATAGAGAATGAACACCCAAGATGTTTTTGACCCCACAAATCACTATTTTGAAAGTTTTGTTGGTACTTAACCCAAGAGAGCTTTCTTTTGACCCAATGCTTAGAACAAGTAGGAAGGAATATAAACAGAGAGTCTTTGTAAGTAAGAATGAATGGAGAAAGCAAAATTTTATAAATCAGATATGGTTTATTTAGACTTTAAAAATCTGAAACCTTCTCCAAAAACTATGTCTGCCAATTTATTACTTTTTATAGATAGTATCAAGATGGAATGAAATCCAAGTAATATCATTTTATTGAGTCTATGGAGTACTAGTTTACTAATTTTAACAGTGGGTTCATTTTCAATCATCTTTCCTCAGACCAGGGACTATTATTGCTAACCAATCAACAACATATTCATTCATCTGGAAATGCATGCATATATAATCAGCCTTTCATCAGAATGCCATTAAAATCTGTGAAATATTTTCAGTGAATACTTAAGTTTATGAAAAAAAAAAGGATTCTCTGTAGATTTTCTTAAACTTGGCATCAGTTGCCTGGTTTGGTATAATGAGCAACTCTTCTATAGTAAATAGAAAGAGATCAGCATCCACATGCAGCAGTTTATCCCAGTTAATGATAAATGCCTAAAACAAGTGTGATGAACCCTGTTTGGGAGGTATATGTATAGGAGTATATATTTATTTACATATACATATATATACATATATATACTGCTCCTAAACATGACCTAAATTCACATGATAATTTATTGTTTATTATTTCTTTCTCTTTTTTGGAGAGAGAACATCCTTAGAATATCCCAGAGCCTGGTATATCTACGTTCAAACCCTTGCCTTATTTTAACTAGAGTCTAGATTTGAAAATGAGCTTAACTAATTAGGAAGCTAATTGCTTAGCTAGAAGGGATTCTCAGGATGAACCGTCACTTCTCTTGACACTGCTTCAAACTGTATAAAATATTTAATACGAGGTCACGAAGACAAGGAAAGGGAGCAAGTCTGCTCTCCAGCGTGACGGTTCAACCATTGCTCGAGGAGCAGGGTTCCGTGTCTGTTTTCTTATTTTAATGGATTGAAAGTATTTATTCTGAAGGAACGAGTGTGCCCATGTGGACTAACGACTCATGGGCTTTCTGGGGTGATGGGGACTTAGTTTCTGGTGGGAAAGGGAGAGGAATTAGCCCAGGTCACCTGTAGCAGGGCCACTGGGTAGGGACGATGTGTTACTGTCTGTTCCTCTGTGAGCAAACTCTTCACTTCTTATTTTGGGGCAAAAAGCACAAAGTTTTTAAATTTCCCTTCAAGAATGGAAAAAAAAAGAAGGAGGAAAATCAGCTCAGTCTAAACTGGCCTTTTGGTTGCTATTTCACTGCTAGAAGTCCAAACTCTGAGGTGTGGGCAGCAGGGACAGCACTGATGTTCCCTGCTCGGCCCCTATGGACCTGTACGGGATCCCTGACTGTAGAGATGCCCAAATTATGGGATGAAAGGTCACCATTTCTCCAGACCTTGTTACCTTGAGTGACCGTAGAAAGGAGAGGACCAGTTTGTGGTAGCCACCGACCACCTGATAGCCTCAGCTGTACATCTTGCGTAGCCAGCCAACTCCTCTTGTCCCACGATCATAATGGAGATGGGAAGAGGTTACAGCTCTTCAATTAACTGTCATACTTGGCATGGACAACTCTACATGAGCGACTGTGACTTCGGGGCTGGTGGCTTTGTGTGCTGTGGTCACCCTCAGCGTCCACCGAGCATCTCCAGAGCCTCCATGCTCGTCCTTCTCCGGCTCCTGCTGCTGCCGATATCCAGTAGATGGCGACAGGATACAAAGCATTTTTTTCACTCTTCCCTGAATTGGTGGGTTTTTATGTTTAATCCATTTTAAGGCTAACGAATTGGCATAACTTCTTTTATATACATCTGTTTTCATATTCCAAAGTCACGGTTGCATTTGAGTTCATTTATCATTTATTCTCTTTGCTTCTCATGGCGTATAATTCATATCAGTGTGAGAGAGTAACAACCAACCTCCTGAAGTTCTGGAAAGTTTCGAGAAGCTGCTCCAGACATTCCTTCATTCCTCAATTATCTACTACCATGAGGACAAAGCATTCCCAGATCCCGGAATGGCTGAGGTTGGAAGGGATCTCTAGGGATCATCTAGTCCAACCCTGCTCAAGCAGGGACATCCAGAGCACGGGGCACAGGGTACCCCTGCCCATTAGCATCTTCATTTGGAAGTTTGAAACCCATCTGCTTACAGTTCTAGGTCTACGACCTTGCTTCTAGCTAGAAGATCTCCAATTGATTTTCATGACTTCCCTTGAAATTACTATGGCCATATGGAAGGGCAGACTCTGCATCTGGGCTCAGAAAAGAAACATTATGGTTTTTACATCAGGTATATGGAAGGTGTTATTTACCTGTAGACAGCCAGAACCATCATTTCAGAAAGCTGGAGTGCTTACAGAATGGAGGAAAAATCTAACAAAATTGAATGTTGTTGATCCTGTGGAACTTTGGACACTGGAATTATGGTGTATTAAATTAAATACAATCCCACATTTCTAGTCCTTAGTTTCCTTCAAGGATGCCCATCAGGGTGCAAGTCATGAGCATCCCAGCAGGAGATACTGTTATCAGACTGGAAGGCGCTCTTGAGAAGCAGAGATTTCCGCACAGTTTGCTTAACTCTCTCTTGTTGATATATCTCGTGCGCACATGCACGTTTTCTGCCATTGTCTCTACCTCTTTCAGGATTAAACATGATCCGAGAGAGGCAACGAGGTGATTCCTAAAACCCAGGTTGTCATGGAGACAGGAATATGTTGACCGCCTCCTGGTTACCTAGGTCGAGAGAGGCCTACGATCACTTCTTACCAAGAATTATTCCAAAGACCTTTTACAGTCATATGTCTGCAATATAAATACTTCTTTATTTTGGAGATCAGGTAGATGGTAACTTTCTTAGGCATTCATTAAGGTTTTTTTTGTTTTCTCTTTTGTATAGCACTTAGCACAAGAAAGTCCTGATTTCCATTTAGGAACGTGGCAGCCACCATAACACCAGGAATAATCAAAAATGTAAATCTGGGCTCCTAAGGGTTCTGTGACACAACCCACAGAATCAGAGCCTGGTTGAAGTGGGAAGGGATCTTTGGAGATCTTTGAAGACCATCTAATCCAACCCTGCTCCAGCAGGGTCACCTAGAGCATGTGGCCCAGGATCATGTCCAGGCCAGTTTTGAGTTTCTCCAGCCTATTCCTATGGGAATGCAGCCTATTCTCCTACTCTGTCATCCTCCTGGTCAAGTTTTTCCTCATATTCAGATACAACTTCTTGTGTTTCAGTTTGTGGCTGTTGCCTCTTGTTCTATCCTTGGCCACCACTGGGAAGAGCCTGGCCCAATCCTCTTGACACCCTCCCTTCAGATGCTGATACACATTGATAGATCCTCCTCAACCTTCTCTTCTTCAGACTGTCAGTCTCTCCTCACAGGAGAGATGCTCCAGTCCTACAACATTCAAAATAAGGAAATGTATATCTGAAAAGCCAAACAAATCAAATTCCTTAAGCATATACAACACGAGATCATAGAGAGTGAGATGTCTGCGTATACCAATCCAATTCAGATTTCAGGGACAAAACACCTACATTTTAAGAAGAAGCTTGGTTGATTTCTGAAAGGAATAGTGTCATGTTGACACTAAGAGCAGGAGACTTGAATTTTCCAACAGCAAGCCCTATGGGACTTGAATTCTCCAACAATCCCTCTTCACAGTCTGTGCCCTCAGCTAAGTTGCTTTCCTGACCAATTTTCTGCAATACAAAAGCACTTCAAAAATGAGAGAATATTTCTCATTTTAGATTCAGTGCTCTTGACCAGCTTAGTGATTTCAGAGGAAAGGGCTAACACCAGGTATGTTCATCCTTGTAATAACAAGTTTAGCCAGGATATTAGCAAGAGCTTTCATTAAGTACCTTGTGTTCCTTGGAGTAATATAAAGAATTTAGGGGATATCCAGGTTAGGGATATCTTAACCCTACATGTTACTTGTTTCACAGAATCCAATGAAAGCAGCGGATTGACAATTCTCCTGAGCACAGAAGCAAGTTAAATGTAGTAATTAATACACCAGTAACTACAAGTTTTCCCACCATTAATATAGACAGTAGCCAGAAAGATCTATTGATTTTTCTTCCTCAAAAGCAGGTGACAGCTTTTATGGAAAGTTTTATTGAGAACTTTTTCACCACGAAGCTGAAAAGTTGTCTGACTTTCCTCTAAATAACCTTGAATTGTCCTTTTCCAACACTACCTTGCAATGCATGGCCTTGGATGCTACAAACATTCATGCAGTGCAGAAACACATCTCAAGGGTATGGTGAGCAAAACTTATCTCCACTGTACCTCATATGGACCATTCTGAGCGTGTCTTGAAGATGCACCTTATTTTCGGATAGGGATTGCACTGAATTTGAACATGTGAAAAGCAGGTAGTGAGTGATCTGTGCAGACCATTTTTTGGTCCCATTTTAGTGCTTGCAGACACAGCCAGAGCTTGTTGGCACTGGCAGTCCAAATGCAAGCCCTTGATCACTACCTGCGAGGCTTTGCTACTTCCAGGACTGCTATTTCTTTCATCAGATGCAAAAGCAAGTGCTCCTGCCTTCCGCAGCACGCAGGAAGACCCATAGACAGGAGGATCAGCTGAAAGCAACCCCTACTTTATCAAGTCAAAGCAACCTGTACTTTAATGAATGAAAGCAACTCCCGAATAAATGCACAGTTATTCCATATGGATGAAAAGCTGTGCACTGAATACCAAGCACCTATTGATGAATTACTGTGCTCCTTACGGCACAGCAGCAGCTTTTGTGCTGTAATGGGTGTGCTGAGCCAGCTGCTGAACCACTTGAGCCTTAGCCGGCTCCGTGATTATCCCCAAACCTTCATTTTCCAGCCAAGATTCCACTCTTTTCTTCCTCCTATCGTTGCTGTTGTTAGTGCCTCATCCTGGTAAAGACTAATCCATCCTGGGCGATGCTGAGAGCTCAGCAGCCAGAGCCAAGTGAACTCAAGCACCGAAAGAACCCAAGGCAGGTTAGAAATACCACTGGTGAAGCCAGAGATAAACAAGAAACCAACCAACAAACAAAGAGATGACATTTCGGATGCTGCAATTTGCAATACAGATCAGCTAATTCTTTGGATAGTTTACAGATCACAAATCTCAGAGCCCTACTGTTGGCCTGACAGACTCATGCTGAGGATTAAATGATATTGTTGTGATGCAGCCAGTTTTGCTGAGTTTGTGCACTAACAGCGTGTTGCGTTTGGAATGAAGCCTCTTCTATTGCCCGGCTGGAGAACCTCCGCTTCATCATTTACGCTCCTGCAGGAGCCTCATTTGGGAAGTTCCCTGACCCGGAGAGAGGAAAGGAATTTCTCTGCTCATTTCAAAGAAAAATAGGATCTCGTAATTCCAAAAGTTTGGAATCTGGAGCAGCAAAGATGCTTTCCTGTTTACAAGTCTGAGCTACTGCAACTGTTTCCCTGCAGAAAAGTGCAGATTGATATACTGGAGAAATAAAAAGAACAATAAGAGTGGAACAAAAGCAGATGGAGGAATGGCTGAAATGATTAATTGTGAATCAAGGAGTGGCAATTCATTTGTGCATGTAATCTGCAATTTGCATAATCCTATAGTGAAAGCCAAATTGTTCAACCATTATGCATATTTATGCTTGATTCAGGCAAACACTCAACTTCTTTGGGATTTGAGCACCTGCTTCTGAGATTTTGCTGCGAAGGGGTGGGATAATTCACGTTCCTGAAGTTAAGCATGTGGTTTCCTAAAAGAACAATTATTTGTGATGCTATTTGGAGGAAGAAGATCGCATCTGACCTGACCATCCCTATGGCAAAGCCAGTGAGTATAATTTTGATTTTCTGCCCTCAAGTAACAGAAGTTGTCGGGAGAGGATGAATTTGCTCTTCCACAAATGTATGGGCAAGGAAGGAAGGTTGAGAGAAGAAAGTCTTCATTTTGGTGCCTAAAGTACAATGAAGTAGAGCAGGACCAAACTGAATCAAAACCCTGGTCCATCTCTCAAGCCAGTTCTTAGATATGAAGGACCAGCCGTCATGCAGCACTAGAGGGGTAAATTCCATCATAGTTAATGCTGGAAAAAATGGTTTTGACTTTAAAGAAGTGTAAAGCATAAAATTAAGAAAGTGTAAGAACAGTTAGAATGAGGAGTTGGGCTTAAAATGAGCATAATCAAAGAAGGTAATTAGATTGCTTCCCCAATTTTGTCACTGGTAACCAATATAGTTAATAAAAAAAAAAAAAAGATTGCAGAACAGTCCAGTTTCTGTGTTGGAAAAGAGAATATTGCAGGAAAGAGTGAGCATCCCATAGACAAGATTGTATTATTCATCCTGCAAAAAATAATCTTGTTCATCCCTAGCAGGACTATGAAAATATTATTTAAATATTTAAATATTCAAATATCAATAATTTTATTAAAAATAACAACAAAAATAAAAATCACCTTATTTTTCTAATGCAACCACTCCTTGCTAACCAGTCATTTGAAAGAACGAACACTATCACCAGGGAGAGGTTCAGAAGTGCCCTTGTTGGCTTCTCTCTTTTCTAAAGAGATTTCAGATTCTGAATCATAACTGGAGCAGCACGGAATAAACAAACATTTCATTTTTTTAATTTTCATTCATTTCAAACAATTTCACATTGTCCTAGACAGACCATCTAGTGCAGGCTACCCCAAAATGTAGATTTTCCTTATGTCTACCATTTTGGACCTTTTTAGTCACAACACCGTTCAAGACTATTTTTCAACATTATGGTGATGTCCACGACAGTATTTGGTAGGACTTTCGAAACAGTGAGAGAATCTGAAATTCTTCATGTGCTCCCACCTTCAAACACCTTAAAAAGTTCAACCCAGGGGCACAGTTTTCTCATTGAGTTGTTCCTTTGCTTGTGGTTGCTGCAAAGGCAAATCTTGCCGTAATGAGCAGTGAGATTCTCATATTATTAAATCAATAATCAAATAATCACGAATTACCAGTGCCTGAGGAACAATCAGGCCTGAAATAGGAATCTGCGGAACTGAGAAACCATAAAACTACATCTTGTTTTATTCTGGCCTTTTGGAAGGAAGCTGGTGCTTATGTTGATTGAAAATGGGGAGATTTAAGGCAAGAATCACAAGTTTTTTTATCATGGGGTGCGTCGCTGAATCCTTCCATACGTCTATGCAGTCTGCACAAGTGTGACCTGCTAGAAGAGGGGTGGCAAAGTGACATTCATAACACATGGACTGGACAGAGCTATCGTATGCTCTTTCCTTGAGCATCTTCTCACCGTTTCTCTTCAACATCTTTTCCACACTGTGTTTATCAGGAAATAGTTCCTGTCCATCCTCATGGTTCCCCGTAGGGTTATGTTATTGCTTAAAGCTGCTTAGAGCAGATTTCTATTTCTACCTTTTGCAGCCCACCTTGTAGATAAGTGGCAACAACAGTTCCTTGCGAAGTCCCTCCGCCCCTTCTGAAAACGATCCATAAAGTCATTTCACTTTTCCCTGGAAAATAATGCAGAGTCATGTATTGCCTGTGCTTTTAAAAGATTGGCAAAGCACCCTGGTGACAGAGTGATAAAAACTCTTCTCAGTTTCATATTTTCTTAAAGCCTTCAAAAGCAGGTTGCTAATGGAAAAGTTTCTAGAAAAGAACCCAACAGAAGTCCAAAGAATATTTATTTCGATGCATACTTTGACCCAGTGACTATTGAGCCCTTCAGACTGCTATTTTTGTAAAGGGGTAATCCCCCAAGTCAAGAATTTCAGAGCCTTCAAATTCAGCATCTTTCATTTGGGAAACGAGGAACCCAGATATTGAACCCAGACCCCAGGTGAGCTGTTTTTGGCACCTTTCTGCTTAAAACTGTGCTTGGTTTTACCCTTTCCCACACACCTGATGTGGACTGTGGTTGCAGGTGAGAGGAATTCCAAGCTCTTTTACTCTTTTTCTCTCCCCTTCCAAAGACATTTGTTTCAAACAGTTATTAGAACACTTGCATTAGGTAAATCAGCAACTAGATTTAGCTAAATCCAAAACCTTATTAAATACAGATAGTTTAACCGGAGGAAAAATAAGCCTGGCTGATGAACTGGATACATGTGCAACCTTCACAGCATCATTCATGCCCCAATACAGAGAGCTGACAGTGCTGGGAGTTTTCATTTACAACCAGCATTTACAAATCTCAGCTTTCTTTGTGCCTTTAGAATTAAAATTGATTATTTATCAATGGGGTGTTTTGTTCAGCAACCTTGAATTCTGAAACAAACAACCCAAAATCTCTTTCTTTTCCTTTTGTTTCTGCATTTATTTGATGGTTGAAAGCTGCAGATCCTTGAGGCTGGTGTGAACCAGCCTCTGGTTATAACTCATGCCAGGAGATTCTCATTAATCCCCTTTGTAAAGCCGTTTGAGGGGACGGTTAGAAGGAATAACCTAGGTTACATCAGAAACGTTTGCAACATGTTTTGTTGGCTCACCTTGTCCACATCATGGCCAGGATCATGAGAAGATGGTGAATACCTAAGAAGAGGGAACTTTCCCAAGAATCCCAAAAACTTAATGGCTCCTGGCCAGAATATCCCTGGGGATGATGAAATGGGAGATGGAGGATGAGAAGCACTGACTCACCTGGAGTCAGTGAGGAAAGAAAACAGGGATGGGGGGAGTCTGGAATATGATCTGAGACTGGGAACCAGTTCATCAGGTGATGCTTGGGCATCTCTGTTGAGGACATAGAGAACCTGTAGCCTGGATAGGCAGATGAATTACAATATAACAGTTTAAATTAAGAAACTTAACATTTAGTCTGTTTTTTCTAACAGACTAAGAGGCCAATGAATCTTGTCGAGCACTTATATATTTGTCTGAAATGTTTGTAGATTAGTTGCTGGAATTTCTTTAGCCTCATGTCTATTCATAAGATGTTAGGAACATCAGAAAATGTTTTCCAAGATTTTTAAATGTTATCTTTAGCACCGTTGTGATTCTGGCGATACTATAATGTTGCTACATTCATCAATGGAATAAGTCATATTAAGTATACCATGACGTTATCTATGAATTGCTATTGCTTAAAATGCATATTATGCAGTTTATAGATTAAAATATCACAGAGAAGGGATAATGTTTTCTGGATGGAAGATCCTTGACATCTCTGCCTTATTTTGTTTCCAAAGCCAGAAAGATCAGATGTGAATAAAAGAACAGCATGGGATTTGGCTTTTCTTAGGAAACGTAATCCATGTTTCTTAATAAAGGATTTAGAAAATATATTCTGCCAACACACAGCATTTTCTATAACCGTAATATTTGCATGAGGCTGTCCAAAGCATGGATCCAGTTAAAGTATTTATATTTAATAGTGTTTGGGATTTATCTAAATCTAGCTGTGGATATACCTGGCTGTTAAGACCAAATGGAGTTAGGGAACTTGCATTTAAATCCCATCAGGTTCCCAAGAAAACTGAACATCTCTGGTTTCCTATGAATGATCTCTGCATTAGGGTCTAATGATCTTAAAAACTCTTTGCCTCCTCCTCTCATGAACATAGGGGCACGTATCTCAGAATGAATATTAACAGAAAACAGTAATTAGTGTTGCAGATAGATGCAACTTGCTGTACCCATGAGTAGTCCCGAAGAGAGGTGGGATTCAGGAGATGAGAGTTGATCTCAAGTTGCTACTTCAACTCAAACCCTTAATAGAAGATGTAGGTGAGTAGCTTTCTGGTTTGGCTACCTCTCTTCACTATTACTGTCTAAAATTAGTCATTGCAAAGCACTTTAGATCTATCCTTTTTCCTCAAATTACCTCCCCTGCCATATTTTTGCAGGTGGTCACTATGGTGCTTTTCTCATTTTCCAGGTACTGCATTGATACCCTAGTGAATGGTTTGCAGATATGTTGAGCACTCCCAGCTGCAGCTGAAGTCACTGGGAAATCTACTTAGAATAAAGAGTGCTGGAACCAGCTAAGCACCCTGAAATATCAGATTCAAGTAGCCCTAACTAGGGTATCCAAAATCAGTGAATAACTAACTGGAATCTCACCGTGCCTGACTTCTCTGTCTGTAAACAAGGGTTAATAATTGCCTCTTATCACACAGAAATGGCAAGAAAACAACCAGATTAAATTTGTGAACCATTTGCTCACTCTAGCAAGATGCATCAGAGAAAAAGCCTACAGGAAATTAACATTTCTATCTTCAGAGCAGGAATTGAAATGCGTGGAGCAAATCAAGCCTGGCTGGTACAGTGAACAACAAGAGAAAACAAAATATTGAATAGTTGCTCATCCTGCGGATTAAAGCCTGCCCTGTGAATGAAATGGGGAGAAATGTTGCATAACTGTACGAAGACCGAGAGGGAGATGAACAGATAAAGAGTCACAAGGGGTTGAAACAGATGAAGGTTGTCACAAGGGATCTGAGCTGGAATTTATCCTGGGGTGGCCCTGAAGTGAAGAGCTATATTTTGCAGTCTGAAAAACATTTAGGGGCGTTTTGTGTATATGTTTCCTATGTGACTATAGGAATCATCCTTGCGGGGTGCAAGGAGAGGAAAGAGGGTTTTGCCCAAGAGTAATTCAGGCCATTCCAGGATGACCATCCAAGGGATGACTCCTCTGGAGGTCCCTGTGTCTCCTGTTTATCATCAAGGGATTTTGGATGATAGCTGAAGGGAGATATTTATCTTTCTTTGGTCAAAGATATGGGATATGAACCACAACCTCTGTGATTCTATAAACCATTTTCAATTTATTGTATGTGTCAATATTTGGTAGCTTCCAAACCAGTGAACATTCTTATTCAAAAGTATACAAGTATACTCATATCAGCAAGATGAAAGCCTCAACCTCTAGACCAACATAAAATAGGATTTGGTTAATGGTTTGTGTGTTTTATAATAATGAATGCATTATTGACGTCAAAGGTAAGCAATATACCTCCCAGGGAATGCTTTCCAAGGATGGGTATAAGGTTGTGTGTTCACACAACTTGAGATGTCAGCAGCAAAGACAAATGGGCTTTGACAGCTGTCCAAAGACAAAAAGATCCTCAAAAACTACGAATCTCACATGTCAAGGGAGATTCTGGCAATAATAGACAGTATTGCCTCTAGACATCTTGTGCCTAAGGGAGGAATGTGGCCCATTGAATCTACCATGTGCAAGCCCACCCCATGTGGAGCTTGTCTCATCATGCAGAGTATTTTGTGCAGATGTATTGGTGCGAACAGAGAGCTACCATGAGCACAGAAATGTCTTGAGGATCCAAATATCAAATATTGATCATTGCAGCATGAAACCTTGAGTTATAAAATTNCAAAGACAAATGGGCTTTGACAGCTGTCCAAAGACAAAAAGATCCTCAAAAACTACGAATCTCACATGTCAAGGGAGATTCTGGCAATAATAGACAGTATTGCCTCTAGACATCTTGTGCCTAAGGGAGCAATGTGGCCCATTGAATCTACCATGTGCAAGCCCACCCCATGTGGAGCTTGTCTCAGGGCAGAGCATTTTGTGCAGATGTATTGGTGGGAACACAGAGCTAGCGTGAACACAGAAACATCTTGAAGATCCAAATATCAAATATTGATCCTTGCAGCATGAAACCCTGAGCTATAAAATTTAGGAAGAACCTTCAATTCTTGGGGCAGCCATGAGCATCCTGAGCAAGCAAGTAACCCAGTCTGTCTTTACATTTATGTTTCAGTCTTCACTTATGCATCTACCACTTGTTCTGGAACCATCTAGATACTCAGGGCACAATTTTATAGGTTACAGCCACGCTGCTTTGGTGGTTTGTAGGCTCACATTTAGGAAACTATCTCAAAAATTCAGAAAGGCCAAATATAATAGATGGTGGCCTGAGTCCTACCAGGACACTGAATTGGTGTCACCTTCTGGGATTTGACTTTCTCTACCCAAAATCACAAGTCCAAGCGCTACTGTGGGGTCTGCCTTGCTTTTAGCCTGCAAATGCTGTGCACCAAAACTCTGGTCTCTGCTATCCAGAAAGATCTGTCAAAAATATATGCCTAAATGTTGCTGCCTGACAGTCTTTAAGCGATACCTTTTGTCATTGCTACAGGGCAAGTGGACCACATAATAAGAGGTTTTTTTCCTGACTTGTATTACTTTAATAATAGCAGTAACTTAATGCACAGAAATTGACTGGCAAAGACCAATGGAATAAGACTTCTTAATGACCAAGTCCTACTCAATAAGCTGTAGTTATACCAATAAATTTATTCATGTAAGCTGATAAGAAATACCATATATTATACATTTTGTGGTGCCTCATATGATTCATTATATAAGGTTTTAATGGCAGCACTACAGCCTATTCCTCCTTTCCTAGTAGTACTTATGCACAAACTATGGAAATTACACCCCAGCGATGCGATTCAGTTATTAATCATGAGGCAATCTATCAATTTTTATTTTTCTCTTTTAAAAGAGTGAATATATTCTTATTAGCATTGCTAAACAGAAAAGAATATATCTCTAGAATATAAGAGAGCAAATGCCTCTGTGCTAGGAAATAGAGTTCAGTGATGGATCCTCCCATGCAGCGAATTCCAACCCTCCCAGCTGCACCGTTTTAGGCTCCATGAGATCTTTATGCTGCAAACATTAGGGCCAGCTGAAATGCATGTTCTGGTTTTGCTGCTGGAAGGCACGTTGGCTGCATCGGCTCCCTCCTGTGCTCGGCACATGGGAATTGCTGTCTGCAATCCCGCTGGAAGCGGCACACACGCGGATCTGCCCTCCTCCCCGCGCAGCTGTTTCATCTCCTGCTTGTTAAACTTCCAGCTCTTTCCTGAAATATTAATCACACTTCTGAGCTCCAGCACAGGCTCCTCTTTAAGCAGTTCCTAGGAACATGGGGTTATTATCAGGAGCTGTTGTCCAGTAAACATCATTGAAATCTGGGACTAGTCTAAGGTGCTATGAGGAATCTGCAGATCAAACTGCCAAGGAACGTAATTCTCCCCTTTAGGGACAGCAGCACATTAAACGGTCTAAATCATAATCTCCAACCTGGACTTACGGGGTGCAGAAATTGTTACCTATGGGCAATATTTCTGAAAAGCGGAATAATGCAACGGCAAAGGAACAGTAGCAAAATGATGCTTCTGCTGTGCAAAGTGAGCATGATGCATGAGAGTTTGCAGAGTTTGCCTTGAAAAAGAAAGGTGATGTATGATTTGTCCTTCAGTGGTGGAGTCACAGCAAGGAGAAAAGTCACAGAAACCCACCTAAAACCTCCATACAGGAATGAGGGTTTCCAGAGACACCTCTGGATGTGGATGCTCTGCCTTCCTTATCATGTACATGCAAGGCTGCTCAAGAGAAACTATTTTGAATTAAAAGAAAAAAAAATATTTGCTGTTATATGAGGAGCAGAGGTCTACAGATAAACTCAGGGTTGTCAGGTCTACTTCCATACTGTTGCAACCAAAAAGGTGACATTTCATAACTGTTCTTTAGCTTCTCCAATGTTATTGCTGCAGTGAAAGGATGGCGATATCCCTTTGACTTCCCAAGCCCTCAGAATGATTCCATGAGTAGAACTTCCTTATGGGAAGTTTCAAATTTAGCAGTCTCCAAACGGGTTCAAAGGTTTATTTGAGTAATTCAGGTGGGCAGTTTGCAGGTATTAGTGACCTTGCTTGATTAAGCACCTGAGGGACCTGCTTATGACAATATTCATGCACATGAATATTGCACATCCTTTCATGATTGAAAGGAATATGGTTATTCTGGAGAATCATAATCTCAAAGTCTTGGGACTTTCCTTCAAATTTTGGACTGCAAAACTTGTGGACTTGAGTATGGCCATGAAAATCCTTATTTATTCTCCTTAGTGGTGCTACAGATCTTGCAGAAGATCTTGTCCTTGGTTGATGGTGATGCATCTATGTGCATCTAGTGCATGAAATGGACTCTTTTAAACATTCTTTAAGGCAAGAGTGAAATTAAGTGGTTGTGTGTGTACACTGTCTTTGGTTTAAATCTATCTTCCATTTATTTTCATTTACTTATGCATTTTATTTTGTTTTCATGCACTCTTCTCTTGAACCCAAGGACAAGAGCTGTGTGGGGCAAGAGAACCTGATACCATGACTGACTCCAGGGATCAACCCTGGAGTCTCCAAACCTGGAGAATTCCTGTTTTCACATACTTTGAAATAATGCTTTAATTTCACCCAAAATTTCTCCATTCCAACCCTTCTTTTCTCTCTGAAGAGTTATGATATAGCTAGAGCTGCATTTATTAGATACTGGATACTGGACTAGCCTATGGATTGTGTCTAAGGGCAGTAATATTAGATATATGGCACATTATTTGCCAGAAGAATTACATTAGACCATGGTGGTTCTCATACGGAACAGAGCTTGAGCATTGATCTCTCATCTGGTCAAAGCAGAGGTCTTAAAGGTAATGGAAAATGCACTAAATAAATTGAAATACATTGCTTCTTAACTGAATGTGTTGCACACCAATTGCTCTCATCATTGAAATTAATATTGCAGATCAAATTAGAGCTGACTTTGGTTGTATTATTTTTCTTTATACTCTCATCCTATGCCAAATTCCATACCTGGTGTCATATAACTTCTGTCATTTGAATCAAATGGTTGTTGGCAATGTGATACAAATCTGAACTAACGCATTTTATTATCATTCCTTTCTATGGCAAATTTGTTGTTTGGCTTTGTAAGAAATTGCAAAATAAAGTCTTCACATAAGGGAGGGTTGATCTTGACGTGTTCTGAGTCATAATGTTGTGTTTGAGTTACCCACACCCTTCTCAGAGAGCAGATGCAGGAAAAAAATCTCTCCCAGAGCAGAGTTTGTTCCAGTGCAGTCAGGCCAATAGTTTTGCCATAGTTCGTGCATGCGTTTTAAGAATAATTGGATTTAATCAACAACAAAAATTGTCTGGTTGGTGTGATGATGTAAAGCTACCTTCAGTGCAACGATGACCATCTGCAGCTTTCAGCTGAGAAATCCAAATCATTTTGACTGTGGTTTTTGTTTTTTGAAAAAGAAAAAAAGTACAGGAGGGACAAAAAGCTCTCTGTAATTCCGCTGTTTAATAATAAAATACAAATGTAGAACTAAAGGTGAACAGGATTACGCTGCATGACCAAAGCCTCCGAAGTAATTAATTTGGTGTTTAGAGAGCTATACCTTGAAGCAGGTCATGCTGATCCTTTTCTTTCCTTCCTTTCCACCGTCAGCAGCGAGGAATTGCTGATCTCATCCCTAAACCCTGTTGCAATGTACATTGCAGTGTGTGGATTCATGCACAGCGTTGCGTTGTGCTATAATATACTTTCTTGGAGGAACAGGCTTTGAGGCTTTGCAGCTCCCCTGCTATGCCTTCGTAATCCAGCTGGCGCTGATAGAACAAGCCAGCTAATTCCCAGGGACGTTGCGTATGTTGTTTTATGCTGGAAAGCAATCTTCTTTTGCGTGTGTGTATCCCTGAATTCCAATAATTCAGCAGAACCAGCTGTCTGAGGCACAGGTCAGCACGTACGAGTGCCACCCGGTAGGAATCCTGCACCATTATTTATCCCGAGGTTCCTTGGAGCAGCAAGACGTCGTAAATAGAGAAGTGGACGGTGAATCAGGAAAGCTGCCTCCTGGCCTCGGATCTGTTAGCAATAACCCTGTGTCGCGCTCAGCATCCCTCTTCACGCTTTGCCGTGACTGCGAGGATGTGGGAGCTGGGTATGGATCACGGTATAGGTGATCATATATCGTGTGATTGATGTACGACACGATAACCATGCATAGGTAATCATAGAGCTATGATTTCATATTGAGGTTGAGCTATGATTTCATATTGACAGAATCCATGAGAGTGGATTCTGTCCTGAAATCAGACACTNTCCCTTGTTTAATAATAAAATACAAATGTAGAACTAAAGGTGAACAGGATTACGCTGCATGACCAAAGCCTCCGAAGTAATTAATTTGGTGTTTAGAGAGCTATACCTTGAAGCAGGTCATGCTGATCCTTTTCTTTCCTTCCTTTCCACCGTCAGCAGCGAGGAATTGCTGATCTCATCCCTAAACCCTGTTGCAATGTACATTGCAGTGTGTGGATTCATGCACAGTGTTGCGTTGTGCTATAATATACTTTCTTGGAGGAACAGGCTTTGAGGCTTTGCAGCTCCCCTGCTATGCCTTAGTAATCCAGCTGGCACTGATAGAACAAGCCAGCTAATTCCCAGGGACGTTGCGTATGTTGTTTTATGCTGGAAAGCAATCTTCTTTTGCGTGTGTGTATCCCTGAATTCCAATAATTCAGCAGAACCAGCTGTCTGAGGCACAGGTCAGCACGTACGAGTGCCACCCGGTAGGAATCCTGCACCATTATTTATCCCGAGGTTCCTTGGAGCAGCAAGACGTCGTAAATAGAGAAGTGGACGGTGAATCAGGAAAGCTGCCTCCTGGCCTCGGATCTGTTAGCAATAACCCTGTGTCGCGCTCAGCATCCCTCTTCACGCTTTGCCGTGGCTACATAGACTGCGAGAATGTGGGAGCTGGGTATGGATCACGGTATAGGTGATCATATATCGTGTGATTGATGTACGACACGATAACCATGCATAGGTAATCATAGAGCTATGATTTCATATTGAGGTTGAGCTATGATTTCATATTGACAGAATCCATGAGAGTGGATTCTGTCCTGAAATCAGACACTTTCTACGGTCCCTCGTGTCCAAAACCCGTGTGGTTTGGAGGGTGACTGAGTTCTGTGAGAGGTGCTACTCGGCACTGAAACTGGATATGAGATTTCAGCTGAGCATTTCCACAAAAGACGGTAAAAATGCACAAAACCGCCCTAATATGGAGTTGAATTTTGTATTAGATATTCTAGAGTTATTGATAACAGGTATTTACCAGCCACATTTGTTTCTTCTACCCCTATCACCAAGAGTTTTCCCAAAGAAATGGTGTCTGGCTCATTCTTGATATCTGTCCTGTGCTGTCACCAATGGGAAAGCTCCAAGTTGAGTAGCACCAAGAGATTCCTAAGGGTAGATCTTGCTCCTAGAGGTATCCAAGCTAAACAGAAGGCAGGACATCATATATGAATACAACAGACTGGAAAAGGATGGATTCACGAAGGAGCAAAGTTACCAAAGTTAGTTTATTGGCTACTGTGGCTTACTGAAATTATTCCTTGATTAGTTCTGCCTCTCTTTATAGAAGGGTGAGACTCTCTTCAATGCCTGTGGCCTCTTCTCTGGGAGGTTTGTGTCAATATTGTTCAGATGGAGGAACATCTCAGAAACGATAACCCAACACTCTCCTGATAAACCAAACCTTTCTGTTGTCGCTGTAGAGCTTAGCACAGCCTTTAATATACTGCAAATTGTCATGGACAGAGTGATAATTTGTTCAATCACACAAATCCAAGAAGAAAACCATCATACTATCTTACATGACATCTTCATAAAGATATTTCATGATGAGTTCTACACACACTAAAGGTGAACTGAAACTCATCTTAAGTCTCTAAGGCTTAGTTGAGGTTACAGATGACCAGTTATCACCCAGAGTGAATTTCTCTTGAGTGGAGGGTTTTTGAAAAATGTCACCATTGAAGCCCTGGGTGTCAGTAGGAACCTTGATGAAGACCAGGTGTGGGGAAGAACCACAAATTTGGTTCCTTTCTCTCCTTTCAGCAAGCTGGTTGCCACATTTGCATCTCACTGAGCAAGAAACATATCCAGTTTTCAAATGGGAAACTCTTCATTTTTATATTTTTAGAGCTCCTTTTCTTTTCCTCTGCTGATGCTCACAGACCAGTGCTGATCACCCCGACCAACCTTTTTTGCCCTGCAAATTCTGCCTCTCTGTGTGGAACAGATCTATCTCTGGCTTAAGCTGCAGGATTCAAATGATCTGGCAACTTCATTTACCCCGAGGTTGAATGCAGCTCTAAACGTCCAGAGGTGATGAATAGGGGACACCACACCGTGACAGTGCAGGTTGTGTTTTGGAAGATGGATAAGTCTTTCGCTCTAATAGCTCAAGTGCAGCAGTTTAACCCTGGAGTGCATTTTCCAATTGTTATCCCTTGCTTTAGCCACACGATCCAATTGACTTTATGGTAGTCGAGCAGATAAAACTTCTGTGAAGCTCAGAAAATGTATCCTCTAATGTCAAAGAGAATGTGTGATACTGAAAGCAAATTAGATATCCATTCAGATCACTTGAAATATGAAAAAAAAGAGAGAGAGAAAAAGAAAGATAATTTTGATCTTTTTTTTTTCCCACAGGAAACTACAGAGCGAAGCACAAGAGCAGACCTGGCTTTCATCAGCTAAACCATTGTAACTGCTCACAAATAAGATCTGCATTAATGAGTTCATCAAAATCCCAACCTTCCACTATATTTAAACACCATATGTATTTGGTGGCTCTTAATTAGACATTTAATCAATGACTCTTAATGGAAGAGGATTGCAATTATGCAGTGTTAACGGATATCTTAGCATATCAGATTCTTCCTGCAACTGGTGTAACAAGCCAGTTTTGGATCAATCTTTATTTTCTGGGTTTAATGTTTATTCATAAAAATGGGCCAGCTGAAATACCAGCTTGTCTTTTGGATAAGTGGCCTGTTGCAGAAAACTGTAATTCTTGCCCTAAATGTGAGCAGAGCCTTTGCAGGAGAAAGAAGACAAAAATAATGGGTTGAATTCAGCAGGAAAGACAGGCAGCAAGAGCAGTGAAGGGGTAGGGTCATCTGCTTCGCATGCAAGATAAAGAGGAACTGGGCTGAAATTATGAAAAATAAAGCAATAGGTGTAAAGAATCAGAAAGATAGAGTTGTATCTCTGTAGAAACACCTTTAATGTAATATATTACAACTGGGTATTTGATAACTCAATAGCTTGGACCAAGCAGCTTTCCCAGACTCCTGTCAAGCTCCTGTGCCCAGACCTAGCTTGTCTTTAGCTCGAAGGTCCAACACATTTGCAGCAGAACTTGGAAACTCACGTGCCCTTTTTGGACATCTGAATGACAAATTATGTTTATTTTTAAATTCTCCATTTTTTTCAGGGCTAATGGGAAGGTATGATATGGTCAAGAACAGATCCAGCTATGGCATCCCATTATTAAGATTATTATAATATATATAATGTTATTATTATATATAATAATGTCATTATTAACATTAATAGCATTAATAATTAACATATAATTAACCTTAAATTTATTTTCACGTGCATAATTTGCCATGAACACATGATCAGGTAGTGAATATATGTACCATATACAAAAATATCTTTGGATATCAGAACCAGCACAGTTCTGCCTAAGCCAATACCAGCTACATCAGTGAGGGCTTGACTACTTAGACATAAAGTCTTACGAAAAGGATAAAATTCCCACCATTTCTCTGCAGCAAGTTTGGCTTGGAGTAATTTCATCCAGCACAATCACCTTTAAGAAATATTCAGACAATATGCATCAATCTTAAGGATAACCCATAAAAAAAAGTATTCTTTAGCATTTGTTTAGTTTTGCAATGTTTAGTCCTAGCAAGAACCTATCCTAGAGGACCCCTGTTGTGCTTTAGTGTGCACTATCAGGCATTCTTGCTTGGTAGATCATCATGTGCGAAGGACATCAATCATTTTGACTGCATGAAATGAGCCATTTCCATTTTCTTTCTGATCTCAGAGATGAATGCAGAAGGAATCATATGTTTATGCGTGCGCCTTGAGAACTTCAGGAAAATTCCTGAAACAATAAATTTTATGTAAGGAGAAGCAGCGAGTGAACCGAATTGTTACAGTGGCTGTTAGCTGCCAGCTCCTTGGGCAGGAGGGAAATTTAAGTTCAGAAAACCACGCATTTAGCATGGGTGCAGAGGGTCCGGGTGGCGAGCAGCACCCTTCAGCAGAGACCCCTTGCTGGGTTTAGACTAATAACGCACAGCAATAAAGGAGAGTGACCTGGTTTCTCCAACAACAATCAGTTTTTCACTTACCTGCCAAAAATACCTATTTGTAGGCAACAAGAGACTATGCTTAGAGCTATGGCGAGATTGAATTGATCAGCTCCATGCCCCATCGGCACAGGAGCAAGCCAGCAGTGACACGTTTCTGCACAGTCCAAACCTCTTCAT
>VWPW01001942.1:45925-141507 GCA_013389825.1 Crypturellus undulatus | reverse complement strand
CCAGGAAAGAATAATTTATGCAATGTAACCACTTAAGAGTGTTGTTGATTACTGAAACAACAGACATCATAGGGGAACTCCAACTGGGAAAGGTGATAGCTGTTTTTGCAAACGACCGGGTTATATAGAAGATTTCCCATTTTACCTGCAGCATCTGCCTTAGTCTGATAATTTTTCAGGCCTTTGTTCCTGCACTGCCTTGTCACGCAGTGCAGTCATTTGGTGCAATGCTCAGTTTATGTACATTTTGCAGTATAAGTCATCACACATAATGCAAGCGGCACAGAATCAAATTCTCATCCTCCACCTGCAAACTGCTTGCAGTACAAAATGAACGAGCTTATGAAAAAAAGCTCGTAGTTAATTCAGCTGTATGGGAGTGAATCTACTCGCCGCGCTGGTGCCATAGGAGTGTAAATTCCAAATCCACGGAAACTGATGCTCTTATCTGAGGCTGCACAGAAGCCAGGAACTTCCTACTCTGAACACCTTGCTCACACACCTTGCTGAGTTACACAGATTTAGTTCCGACTCCCTCACTGTACTGAGCTCTCCAAGAGGCAGCAGGAGGACCACTGTCTTTTCACAGTGCCCTCCTTTGACTATGTCTACTCCTTGTGATGCCTCAAAAGCTCCAACCCTCACATCCTCAGTCACTGATGCCTTGACACACTCCAGGGAAATGAGAGTCAGCACCCACTCAATCTCCTCCACAGACACTTTGAAGTGCCAGTGAAAGTACTCTGGATTTCTAGAAAGATGCTGATTTTTTCTTTTAATATATACTGTTGCAAATATATGAGACTGGCTTAATGAATTCTTATATGTGGGATCCTGGTTTTTGCCTCATATAATAATAACTAAGTTAAAGAGCACATACCCACTGTACTGTATATAAGTAGGTACAAACTGTTTATCTGTATAGACCAGACAATTTCCCTTCACAAATGCCAATAGGAGTCTTCAGGGGAAGTATTTAATCCTCAAGTGCAATGCAGGTCTTTTGAGACAACCCCTTGCCCTCCCGGTTGGGGTCATCTCAGTGGTCCTGGGGTGGGCTGAATGCAGGAATCCTGCTCTGCTCTCCGGCAAATCCACAAAAGGAAAATATGTGGATACAGCTGGGGCCACAGAGCCGGGGCTGAGGCACAGCACAGTCTCTCTCTGTGAGCAGGCAGAAATACCTTCTGCTTTGCAGGTTTACTGCTGCAGGCAGAGGCAGAGCTGCCTGCAGCCCTGGGCCTGGATGTGGAATAGATGAGGGCCAGGTCTTGAGAGAAGCAGAAGAGCACAGAGTGGGGGTTGGAAATGGAGCCCAGGAGAGTTAATACCTCTGCGAGGAGCTAGATTAAACAAACCACCTCTTCTACAAGCATTTACTGTGGCCCCACAAGAGACAAGGCAGACAAGTCAGTGAAGATCCTTGCTATTCATTGACAGTGACTGTTTTTCCTCAGCTGTCCCACCAGAGAGCAGTGCAAACTGAAGAATAATCAGTGCTCATACACCAGAGCTTTTCTGCAAACGTCTGCCCTTGCAAGCAGATAAAGGCAAAATCCCAGAGCTCTGCCTATTTCTAATTCCTCCATGTAGAATGCTGCATTTAGGAGGATGCTCTTCTGGGAAAAGATGCTCTTCTGGATGCTTCACTTTCCTCATTAGTCTGTAATAGCTATTTTGTACTGATGGCTGTCATTAAAAATGATTGAAAACATTGGAGAAAAAAGCAGCAGGTGCTTCTGTGATCTTTCAATCTGGAAGAATTTCACAGCGTCTGTCTGGTGCTACAATTGATGCAGTAAATAAAAGCAGAGGGGTTGTCCAAACTCGACAGCAATTACATTGTTTTTCTCTCTCTTGCAAATAACAAATCCTTGACCAAGGAGCATCTCAGTGAGGCACTGGGAACTAGGCAAGTTTGTGCTCTCTTACAGGAAGGTTCAGGGAAGAGGGGCGACTAAAGATGTTATCTTCAATTTAAAGCTGAGAGCAACAGCATACCTCTTTTCCACTTTGATAACAGAAAAGGCTGGACTTTAAGTAGATCTGTTCAGTAAAACAGTAATCAGATTTTCCAATAACGCTCTCTGCTTGATAATCTATTATTGCCAGCTTTAAGCTTCCTAAGAATAAGAGCCCATCAATTTTAGCTATGATTAAGGCTTAAAAACAGTCCTGCTGCTGCCAACTAATGAAACAGAATATGCCAACAAGAAGGAATTTCATTTGCAACACTCTGTTACCCTGGGCCAGCTCCAAGCTCACAGGAGGTTGAGCACAAAGAAATAGGTCTTGCTATTGCCTCTCTCCCTCTCACTTGTATTCTCCAGACAGAGAAAGTGAATACTGAGAGCTCCCAAGGCTCTCAGCAATCACTGTAGTTGGTCATGCTCCAGGTTACTGCTGCAATCAGTAATAAAAATTTAAGGATGAAGAGGAAGCATGAACAGAGCCTTATAGATTGCTTCAAGCAATACAGGACAAGCATACAAGGAGGGAAAGGAAGATGCATTTGTATATTCCTGACGGTGTTGGGGGGAAGCCTGTTTCATTTCCAAGTGCTCACAGCAAGCATTCAGATCTTCCTCGAGTTAGTCTAAAGCACTTAACCATGTAATTTCCATTGCAGAAGGAAGAGAAATCCAATTGCAACATTCTTTTAATCTATTTTCTACTCAAAATACACCTGCCCTATTTATAGATGAACAGAAATGCAATAAAGTTACTGCCATCCTATCTCTTAGCCACAATGTTAATGTTTCCACACTGTTCCCACAACATCTTGGTATCATTATATGATGTTCAGAGCACAAAGATTCAAGAAACATTTGAAGTGGAATGTTTCACATATTTATTTTTAATCCTTTACTTTATGGAGGACTCACAGAAGAATCTGTAATTCTCAAAATCCACTCTCCAAAGTTCAGATACTTTTCCGTATAAACCAGAGCAGGAAGGAAATGTTTGTTTCTTCACTTTAAATTGCCAAGCAATATTATATCAGCAATTGTCTGTAAGACTTGTGATTTACCTATTTTTCAGGAAATCTGATGCTGTTGTTTAATGTATATCTCTCATCAGCATTTGCACCTAATTTCAAGAAAACACCACCTATAAGATAATTTTTAATATTGCATCAACCCAGCAAATGATATGTGTTGCAGGGTTTCAGAATGTCTTCTACATTGTTGTTGTATTTTCATCTCTCCACTATCCCACCAACTACTTGATCTATGCTGATACCAGTGATGTCAAATCAGAAGTGAAAGTGTGAAGGCTTTTCAAGATATGTATAGAAACACATATAAGGGCTGGAAAAAGCTCTGAAGCTGAAAATAAAGAATAAGGTGCTCCGAGTTCCTTCCAGCTGTGCCACATCCTTCTTTTCCTCTCGTTTGTTCCAATCATGTAATTCTGGTTGTTATGGCCTTAGAGCAGCAAGAGGTCCCCACCGAGAGGTCCCCACTGCTGTCTTAGACGGCAAACCTGGCAGAGCAGGAAGGATAAGGAGTTCCTATTTTCCTCCATCGCCCCCTGAGCTGGAAAGACAGTCATTTGGGCAAAGCAATGAGAGGGGGGCTTGCTCTCATCTTTCAAGAGTTAGAGCTGTTTCATAGGCAGATGGAAAATTTCAGTTAGGAGTGGTTTCAGTCTCACACCACTGATGGGAAGGAGGACACTCAGTCGGAAGGACCTACACTTCCACTTTTATGAATTCGTAGCACACTGTACTAATTTCTGCCTCCCTGAGTCTTACAGATTTCTCGTGATGTGATACATGGTTTCCATCTGAGCAGCCCACACAGCTAATCCCTGGACTACATTGCTCAGTTTTCCATCTTCCACCCACAGCTCCATTGACTTCTCAACACAAAGAAGCTGAACAGCGAGCACACAGCAGAGCTCTGGAAACTGAAAGAAACATTTCAAAGGCTTCTAATCTGGAAAAAAGAATCAACTTGTGAAAGAGCTTTAAAACCACAGCAGCAGGCAAAGGATTCCTTGTTGCAGAAGATCTAAAATGATTGCATGTTGTGTGTGAAGGAAGCAATTTGGGAGGGTGCTGCTTTCTTTGGGCGAATTGCTGGAGTCAGCTGATCATCTCTGCCAGTACTCTCCTTGATTCCCCTCTCTCATCTCTGCTTTTTGTAGTGGGCTCTAAGCTTGGCTGGTCCACAAGACCAGCTCAAGAAATCTGCTCCCAATCTCTCTTCTAGGCTTTCAAGGAAAGAGGCTGGAAGAAACTATAGTGCGTCCAGGCCAAAGTGCTCCTAGGTGGTTATAAAGACACAGTTTTATTCTACTTAATACAGGTACTCAGCATAACAACTCTAGGCTCTTTCTATATCAAAAAAGAAACTTAGGCAGCTCCAGAAAGCAACACAGCCTATCTAAAACTTCACTCTCCATCTTTGCCTCACTTTATCAGCTACATAAGGAATTAATTTCTAGTTCTAACTTGCACTTCAGGAACCTTAGAGGCGGGAAATATGGGCAGTATCTTCCATACTGCCGATGGTCTTTTTTTCATGTTGGCTTTGTGCAAAAAAATAATTACAAATCTTAAGAAAAGCTGTCTCCTCTCATCCTGCACTACTACAGGTTGAATTTAAGGTTAATCATACACAAGTTGCTTTTGGAAAAGGAGAGAAGCATTGTTTTGAGGGAAACAAGTGGTAAAACATGTTCTTTGACACTAAGAAAAGAGGTGAGAAACATTCTCCAGATATAGAGATTTCAGCCTATGCAATTCTGAGAAAATTCATTATTTTGTCCTGTTTGAGGTTTTCACACTTCTCTCAGTAAAGGCTGGATTCTACCCACAGAGAGGCCAGAAAAGTCAAATGTGTCTCAATACAGTTATGAACATTTTCATTTTGCCAGCTCCTTTGGAGAAGGAAATGTGTGAGTTCTGACAGTGATCTCAATCTGACAGTCATCCCCATACAAGCAAACTGTTAATGCCACCTCGCTTGTGGATTGCAGAAAGCAGCACATTTTCTGTTTCAGATTTGGGAAGAAGCAATCACAATTAACAACAAATAAACTTAAATGCAAACACACAGCACAGAGCTTGGGAGCAGCTACACTGTCCCTGACTGGCAGCAACTCTGGCAGCTTGACAGGGACCTGACGGCCTCATAAAATATGTATGAAAAGGAACGTATCAGAGCTGTCCTTACAGAACACGTTTGCTGTGAAAGGCCCCGTCCTATGGTCTGTATTATCACAACATGCTGGTGCTGGGTGAAAAAACTCTCCAAAGCCTGCAGAAGTTCTCTATTTCAATTTCTCATCTACTTTTGCAAGGAGCAAAGCTCACACCATTGCACTGTCACAGATACCTACGAGAAGCTTGCAAATCATTCAATCCATCTTAACTAATTTTGACTGCAAGGGGTAGAGCTCTTCCCCAGTTATCATGTTTCTGCAAACGTCAGGTGAACTGGGCTGGCTGAGGGAAAGAGGACGTTTGATAATGTCTGCAGGGTGGGGAAGACAGGCAGAAATCAGCCTGATGCTCCCACTGACCTCCACTCCTCAAGCTTCTTGCACTTCTTCAGCTCTACCTATGGTCATCAACAGTCAGAGGTTCCTAGATCTTTTCTTCCCCTTCCAAGGCTCAGCTGTGCCTGACATGGGCTCTGCCCAGACGGACAGCAGGTGAGTCTCTGCTACCACTCACATTATGTATCAGGCTCATTCCTGTCTCACTGCCCAGGAAGAAGACAGCAAGCAAAGTGAAGGCTTCCCCATCCCATCCCATCCCAGTTCTTGCTGCCCCTGCACTGCCAGGGACTGTGGCAACTGTGGAGGAAGGATTTCTCTCCTGGAAGCACAGTCCTGCAGCTTTTGGTTGATTGCAGACTGCACAAAGTCTTCAAGGTTTGACGCCTAGTGCAAGGCATTCCTTGGTTATAAAACAAAAGTATTTCTGTATGTCTCAGCTTAAGCTCATAGATTAGCCTCTGGCCTCTGAGGTCACCAGAGCACAGAAGCTGATTTCTGCTTCGCCCAGTTCAAGACAGAGTAAGCTTTTATGCAACAGCCGCAATGTGGAGGGGAGTGCACTCCTCAGCGCACATCTGACCGCCGTGGGCGGTGCTCGGCACTGACCTGAGGCCCTCTCCCTCGGGCGAACGCTGCGGGCAGTACTCCAGCGTGAAGGAGCGTGGCGCGTGCGGGCCGGGGCGCCAGCGCACAGTGGCAGTGTCCCAGCACACGGTGCAGTCCTCAGCCCTGATCACGGGGACAGCGGGCGCTGCGGACACAAGGACAAGTTGCTTATTTGCGGTTCAGTATCATTTTCCTCTGTGGTTCAAAGGCAAAGGGCAACATTAGGGAAGAAAAAACATGCCAAGAACGTCGCTGTGTGCATTTGTGCAATTCTGCCCATAAATAGCCTACCCATGCAGATTTCTCTGCCCCTTCTTGAGCGCATTTGGCCACTTCTGCCATGTTTCAAGAAACAGAGCAGAGAGGCAGGACTAGGGCAGCTCCACCCAGATTAGCTCGCTCCCATCCCCAGCAGTCCCTGCATGAACTGCAGCAGAAGCAGATGTGGTGCCGCAGAAGCTGGGCTGAAACATTGACTTGCTGCTTAATTATGTGCCCTATATATTTGTAAAGCAGATACTAAAATTTGGACCTATAATTTCTCCTTTTTTAAAGCCTCAGTTTGAGAACTACAGGCCCAACTGCAAAGATAGCAAATGAATATAAAATAGCACACTGAATGCAAGCAATCAAAAGCTATTGTGTGAAATAGCACATCAGACATTGTAGCCTGAAAAGGGATATTATATTCACATGATTTATTTCTTCGCAGGGAAGAGCAACATACATGACCCTCCTATAATCTGTTGTTGACACTCCTATAACAGCCTTAACTGTCCATTCTTAACTCAATTCTTAAAATAAAAGTGATGAATTAAAATAAAAGGCCATAGAGAAGTGATTTTGTTTTTAAAGAAGTCAGATTTCAAATAGAATGCCTAGAAAAATGGAATTTAGCCTATATAACCTAGAAACCTGGGTTTGCAACCAACCTTCAAATTACATTCTGTGTTGCAGCACAACTTATTATTATTAGAAAACACCCAAGTGGATGAAGGCAGGATGAGGGTGCCCACAGAGAGTTTGTAGGGGCAATCCATATGGTCCAGATGCTGAGGGTGCACCACATCTGCTCAGAAGCACCACATCTGCTCAGTGGCATTCCTGTGGGGAAAGGTCCCAACACCAGGAAAAGATCCAGCTTCAATCCATTAATATATGGGCCATAACTGAATATATCAGCAAAGCATTTGCTTGTATGTACTATCTTTTCAGTGAATAACTGAAAATAAACTTTCTAAATTCTTTCTTCTGAGTTCTTAAATATTAGTAACTTGATTACTTGAAAAAGTAACCAAAGAAGAAGAGTTCACCTTTCCACCTTTGGTGCTAAGGGGATGTAACAGTTTTGTCAGTGCTTCAGCAATGCTCCCACAAATCTACCTGGCAGCATGACAAAGAGGGTTTTACGAGTTTAATTTGCACTAGCTTGTTTATTTTCCTGAAGAAAGAGGCCAAAACAAATCAAAGACTCGCCACAGAAACTAACCCCTTCAGAAGGTTTGAGTTTTGAGAAAAAGAAGGGTGGATGACAAATTAAGAACAATGACTTCAGAGAGGTGACAGCCCTTTCAAAATTATTTATATGTTAAAAATGACTTATTAGTTATTTGACCATTTGAGAGGATTTCTATACCAAGGTCTTCATTTTTGAGATACAGTAAAATCAGAATTTTTGCTTTTGAGTTTTTTAGAAAATCATATTTGCTAAAAATATGAACTACAAATTGAATATCAAAGAGAACTACCCCAAAATATGAAGTCCAATGGATTAAGCAAAAGATTTGAAGATAGCTTCCTTGCTATCAAATTATTTCAGCAGTACTCTCAGTGCTGTACAGAGTTACTTCACTATGAAATTGTTAAACCTTGTCCGTGTTTTATAAACTCATGAACCTAATGATCATTTTTACTCTGCAGCACTGAAAAAAAAAATAAAACAACAGGCCTCAGTCAATGTCTAAAACGGGCTACTTCACCCTACTCATAATTCAAGATGCAACAGTTTTACCAATACAAATTATTTAAGAAATTAAATTTCAGAAAAAAATTAATCAGTCAAGTGAAGCTCCTAAGCAATACTCATCATAATTTATACCACTTAAACAGCAGCAGAGCCTCTCAGCCACACCTGAGATTTGTGCCCCACTGATCTAGATGCTAGATCTTTTCACAAAATAACAAACATCATTATTAGTTGCCTATGATCTGCCAGATGGACTAAATGAAAGAACTTCCTCTGTTTTACTAACATGACCTAGAATTTGTTAAGAACCTGAAACCTATAAAAACCAAATGCCAAAATATATACATACCTGTTTTAAAAATGGCTTTTTCACTGGGTAAGCTACATCCTGTGCAATTCACAGCCATGACCCACACACTATAGCAGCGATCTGGCTCCAGGTCCTCCAGAATGCAGTGGCTCTCTTTCACCGTCACTCTGTATTCTTCCACCAAAGCTACGAGAAACATATAGACACACCCAGGTCATGAGATTCATGCACTGCATTTGCAGGGCCTCTGATTTCTCCTGCCAACTAATATGTAAAAAAGAGTTAACTGAAAATCCAGAAGATGTTACTAGCTGATGTATTCATATTTTTCTCAAAATCAGTTTGAATAGAAAGTTTTTGATCTGCCCTTGAGTTTGGTGCCCTCAAATCCCATAGTAATCTTCAGTATGATAGGCTGCAAATTTGGGACATGCAATCAAGAGTTGTCAACTCTGTTTTCACCTCTTCAGAGCATAATTTCTCATGATGGAATCTGTCCGATGCATCCTTCACTGCACAGACGCACACATAGATTTAAGCAGAACTCAGCTGCTTTAAGTGATTCTATGATTAGCTTATGCTTTTAAATGAACAAACATTTCAAATTCTTTCTTCTCAATTTCCATATTTAAGAATGAAAATATCTTAATGTCATTTTTAAATGACACTGTACCCACATGTAGAAATGCTGCATTTCTGATTATCCTTTCTTGTCCTAGTTTATTAGGACACATTTCCAAAGTATGTACAGGATCCTAAATTCCTAATCAGGTCCTTCCTTTTGGGGAGCTCTGTCTCTGATTCCTGTAAGTACCAATAGCACAATAGGGACACATCCACTCTGACAGTTGGGCCACTTCCATTAACACACCTAAATAAAGATGTTGCTGCCTCTTTGCAAGGAACCATCCTGCACTTCATGGATCAAAATATTTACCTTTTATTTTGGGAAAGGAAGAGGAGGAATGGCATCCAGTTTATGTTTTCATCCTCAATCACCTGCCCTTAGCCCTGCGCAGAATTTCTTCATGGCCCCCTTATCACTCAACTATGTGCACCTGCCCTATACAACAGCCTCTGCTCTTAAATAACACCAAGGCAGCAAGGACTGCTGCAACCACACAGGTGACAGGCAGGTGGCTACACACCGCTTTGGTCTCTGTTAGCTTGAGGCTCTTCCATACAGTAGACCTGGAAGCAGTCGATGGCATCCCCTTCGTTCACGGTCCAGTAGACCGCAATGGAGGTACTTGTGGCTGAGTTTGGTTCCTGAGCTATCAGAGTTGGAGTCTGTGGAACTAAAAGAAAAAGAATCTTTAGCGGTTATTCACAATCCCATATTTTGGGCCAAATTAACTACACATTAATTGTGAGACAACCAGAATCCTTATTTTCAGTCATTTGACATGACTCATGTCATGACATGTTGTCATCTCAACATTTGAGATGACTATCAGTCAACATTGGTGCAGTTTTTGAGCAATATGTTCACATAAAATAGGGAAGAAAAAACGTAATTGTGCAGCATAGGATTCTGATTGCCCATTCCCCTCACAGCCCTGCCCAAATAAGATGCAGTAATGGGATTGCTTGATGAAATAATCTTGAACCACAATATTTAGCCAGGTGCCCAGGCTGGATGCTTTGGAATGAAGATGAAGACAAACGTTGGACTC
Organism: Crypturellus undulatus; assembly: GCA_013389825.1. Taxonomy (NCBI): domain Eukaryota; kingdom Metazoa; phylum Chordata; class Aves; order Tinamiformes; family Tinamidae; genus Crypturellus; species Crypturellus undulatus. The sequence continues at coordinate 131,438 of VWPW01001942.1, read as the reverse complement.
AGAGGTGGTGTGTGCGGAAAGGAGCTTATCCTTTCTTCATGCTCACAACAAATAGTGTAAGATGTCCCCCTGGTGGGAGGAGGAGCCTGCAGAAGAACGGAGTCTCCAGCAGATGCAAAGGTAATCGATCCCCAGAGAGGTGGCCAGGAAAAGGAACCACCACACTGAGGGAAATAGTTTATCAGATCCACATAAACCTTGGCCACGTCAGGGCTGTGAAAAGAAGTAGGAAAAAGCCTTCTTATACTTGGCCTCTCACAGCTGGGGCAGAGGCTCTCGGAAGCAGGTCCACCATGTACAGAGGTGGGTTCATGCTGTAGGTTCAGGAACAGGGCTCCTGCCAGCCCAGCAGTGGTCCCTGGAGACCCGCAGGACAGATGGACCTCCAAGGGCAGGAGAGGCCGAGATCTTTATTGGCCAAAGAAGTCTAAGCTCATCAGACACCCCATGCACATTCCTCAATAAAGTACCCCCTAAACTTCTCATAAACACTCTAGGCTCTGCCTTCTGAACTGCACAGATCGATCCAAGAAGGATCGATCGAAGAAAGAACGAACTAACCCCATACACCTCCCCCTGCTTATTGCTAAAGGGATTGCAGGGAACAAAAATATGGCACTCTCTCATTACCCAGTAATATACCCATATTGTGTGCATTTTGGTAGACTCTGATTAGAAAGTAATGATGATGATCCCCTGTGGCACAAACAAGGCAAATGCAGATGCTGGCTGTTTCCTTATGATTTATAAGAAGAACTTCAAGTACAGTAGCATTACATCTGCTTCCCATTGAAAAAATCATTTTCATTGCTAAAAACAAGCTATATTTTGTCTCTTAACTGCATCTAGATTTGACCAATTTAAAAACTGATCATCTTTAGAGAAGGAATTCCTTTCAATGGACCCAGTGGGTAAACCTATCTTTTTTCCCCCTGAGAAGTTGCCTAAAAGTCGTTATTTATGATTACAGAAATCCCATAACTCAAAATGTATTATTTCAGAAGATGTTAGAAGAACTTCTGAAAAAAAAATACATCAAAATTCAGTTTGGAAACCCTGAAGAAAAAGGTCCTCCTTTTTAAGGAAATTTAGTCAAAGAATGGAAACATTTTCAAGTCAAGTTTGTCTGACCAAATGACATTTTCCAGTAGAAAAGTGGGTCATACTTTGATCAGGTTCAATTTTCACCTAAGTGTTGTGATACAAGGGCACTCTTTCTTTGTCATTCCTGATCTCCAGAGCACTCAAGAGAACAAAATGATAATCTGAAATGTTTCAGAGAGACATTTACACCTTGCTAGTGTAGTAGAAATACCATTTACTTGGCTTTGTGGATTTGAAGGAGGAGAGAAGGTATGTTCCTTGATGACTTTGATGGAAGATCGTTGCCATCAGCAAAGGTCCTCATCTTCTGCTGTAAATGGGAAGGACTCATGCAAGCTTTGGAAATAATAATGTTCTGATTTTGAAATTATTCCTATCATTCCTCTAATAAAGACTAAATTCTATTGTGTCAAAAGGCATGTTTTTTGATGTGCATGAATTAACAACAGGGTTGCTTACATGTAAAAAGAAGAAGGATTTGAGGGAAAAGGACTTTTTGTGCACTTGGAACACTGTTCGAAATGGGAGATATTTTGAAGAAAGATGTTTCTGAAGTGATAGAAGTTCTATGAAATTGCTCAAAGATTGTTGCTTCTGAAGGAAGAATGCACGGATTGGGGAAGTGTGGCAAATTCACATCTATTTCATCAACTGGTTTCAGTCAAAACAAATTCTGAGAAAGCTTGTCATTTGCCTCCAGTATTTGATAAATGATATCCTCAAGGTTTTCAATTCCAAATAAAGTTTTCTGTATGCATTCACTTCTACTTGCTATCAGGAAAAAGGCAGAAACTTGAAAAAGTATATATTTTTAATTCACTGCTCACCAAAATAAAAATTAAAACCACAATAGCAATTATCCCCTTGGTAGGGGAAGAGAAGGATGAAAATCACATATTTTAAAAAGAAAAGAGAAGAATGTATGAAAGATGAGGAGCTTTGAAGGTCAGCTGCTAGTGGACAAACTAATTTATATCCAGTTTGTCAAAGCAAACAGTCTGGAGTCATTTGTGTTCAGCAAACACAGTAGCTAAAGTGAACTGAACTGAAAACCATATCTCAGGAGTATGGGGAGGAAGTGTCTTGAAATGACCCATGGGAAAAGGAAATATAGAAAGCTAAAACAAGTCTATTCACAGGTATGACCTTGCTGGAAGCTAGCAGTAGAGAAGGAAAGATTGGGACTCTCAGAACCCATGAGACTGTGAGAGAAAATCAAACCATGATAGACAGCACATTTTCATCACTCCATTTGCAGTGGCTGAGAGCAGGTTACAAAGATCTCTCAGTCCAACTTCGAAGAAATGAAACTCAGATAACACTGCATATATGAGTGCCACCCCAACATCACCAGCTAAGTTCTGAAGTCCTCAGGGAAATTCCAGCAAATTTGACAAGGAAGTAAAGGTATCAAGATATTTGGTATCTATAAATCTAATAAAAGTAAATGGCTGTGTGGAGAAGAGGGACACTCCACATGGAGACCGCAGCATGCCCTCAGGTATTGAGGGACTCCATTGTATTAGACTCCAGGGAATCTGCAGAATTCTTCCCTGACACGATTTGCCCATCAGAGCAACCATTTCTTGTTGTGTGCCTGTGTGAAGGGGCTAGAGGGTGCCCAGGCTCATGCAGCAGAAATGACCTCCTCCTCATCCTGGCTTTGCTGTGCACACCAGCTCCATGGGGTCTCCCTGAGCAAGAAGCTCAGCAGATCGCACCACTGTCTCATCTCTACCTGCCCACGAGCAGAGGGCAGCTTCTCTGGCCTCTGGCAAGGGACTTGCATCATTTTAAATATCTATTCCTCAACACGACAGCAAGAATCCCACATTTTAGCACATTCCCCTTTGCTACTCATCTTAATGTCCTAGTACAAGCCAAACACTTGCGCACAATTAGACTTCATTTCACATTCAACTCTGATTGCTAATTATATGGTTTGCAAATTTATACTTCTCAAATAGATTCTGTTTTTAGCTTTCTAAAATTTCCAAAGGGTTTCTAAAACATTAGCCTTAACAAAGAAGCTATTCAGAGATTCTTACCAGCCATTCGATTTAAGGGGTGCCGGTCACTTTTTCCCGGGCTGTCTGCATAGTGTTCAAAAAGTGAAAATGAACTGGGCACCTTTTCTAAGGAGAGAGTGGTATCCATTGCGGAAAGTAACCTATTTGGAAAACAACAACAATAACAAAAAAACCACATACCCATATATCCCTGTGGTGTTGCATAGTGTCCAACAGCCAAAAGCAAAGAACATGTGACATACATGTCCCTAAATATTGCCCAAGAACTTCAGGACAACGTGCAATTTTGAATATTTAGCACATATTATGGTTTTACATAAGGAGTATAGTAAGAATGAACACAGTTTGCATATGTTTGATCCATAAGAATGTGAGGATTTGAAGTTCAAAATCCCAAGAATATCAAAATTCTGAAAAATACAGGGGTTTGGATTTACTAACACAGTGTCTTTAAAGGTTACACGTTAGAGCTAAGGCAGCTGATTCCAGAGACATAATGTAAAGCAGCTGCTTCTGACAAGCAAAAAAACAAGAAGGAAAATGGATCCACCTAGTTAGCCCACATTTTCCGAGTTCATTATATGAGTATTTTTAACTTTGTGCTAGAAGCAGCTTTAAGGAAACGAACGATTATTTTTTCAAAGCAACCGAATTCCACCCCCTGCCTTTTTTCAATCACTGAAGCGGGTAATTGTGTACAGGCTTAACAAAACACAATGGATACAAATACATTTTCTTTAGAAAGACATGCTTTGTTATATAGACCTTGTTCTTAACCTCTTTTAGAAAAGTAGGTATTTTCAAAATAAAGTAATAAACAAAACCATGCACAAAACAGAATAAACACCAAGCTTAGTGTGTAAGTTAATAAATAAAGATGATGTATGCAAAAAAAAAATGGAAAACTATTTTGTCATATTACCCTTGTTCTATAGTAGCTCTGTTATTATGCAGCAAACTACATGCAAGTATGTGGCCAGAGCGTCCCATCTTGGCATACAACAGGGAAGTCCAATTTTATAGCCCTAATGCTGCAAATTAATGGGAACCATGAAAGGTCTTCGGACTGCTCTCCTGGTGTTGTAATCCGACTCCTGCCTGGAGCCACGCCGTCATTTCTGTACCCTGTCCATCAGCACCCGTCCGCGTGTGCGTGCTATGCCAGCTATGCACTGCGCAGCGCCCAGGCGCTGTGGGCAAGGTCAGTAGCCGTCTGCACGGACGGAGGGCACCGGGCAGGATTGCCCACTGCACATTGCCCACTGTGTGCTAGCACAAGAGGAGCCCGGAGCCGGGCGATCTGAGTGTACATAGGTCATCTGAGAAAAATTATGGGGAGAAGAGGAGCTTGTAATTGAATATTTCCCTTATCAGGTTTGGATCTCACAAAAAAGACTCTTGAGGCAAGCCATGCGTGGCACAGAGCTGTGCCCAAGTGCACCTCTGTGCAGCCAGGGCAGGATGCAGCCATGGGAGCACAAGCCCCCTGACATGTCCTGAATCCAGTGCTGCTAATGGGGTTCTGCCAAGAACATCTGCTTAAGAATGACTCTGTAAGAAACTTAAAGCTGAGCTGACGTTTTAAAATACTATTTAGCTGAAGCATCACAGAACACATGCAAAACACTTCAAACCAGACAGTTACTGTAAAAAGCACAAAACTTCTTCCCTTAATTTTATTTGCAAGGTTTGCAGAAATAGTTACCAATACTGTGGTAGGATTTTAAAGCTTGAAAACAGTAAACAAAACATTCAGCATGCTAGGCCTAGTACTCACTACAGAGCACTTAATGACTACTTCATATACCTTTTATTCAATTCTTTAGATGACTAAGGAAAGAAAAAAGAGAAATGTATTAACAGCTTTTAAAAGCCTGAAAATACTGAAGAGTCCTCTAACAGCTCTCCACAGGCATAAAATACACACAGCTTCTTTGACTTAATGTTGACTGGGATTCTGCTCATTCACACCAGCAAAGATTTCCCTAAGAACACTCCACTTCAAAACTCTGACTCAGCAATTAAAGTCTATATTTGACTTTAAACTCCTGAGAGGTCAATATGCAATATCTAGCTCCTAAGGCTGTTGTACAATCATATGCTTTTACAGAAAGAAATCACTTATGCATTGAGAACACTTTCCAATCTCACCTCCAAACTAAATTCCTCTTTCCCCCACCAAAAAGAGAGATTAAAAGATTATAAAAATCTCCTTTTGCCAAGGGACTGCTCCATTACCTAGTGAAGTTTTGGAAAATATGATATATTTTTCACCCATCCCAAAATAGCCCATTGCCCAAGGCATTCACTTGGTTAAAGGACACTAAATCCTCGAGTAACTCGTAAGAGTGGAGAATGCCAAAGACTGCTCACCGCTTCTATAACTGCTGATATATGAGCTGGGAACTTCTACTTTGGGAGCTATTTTATATGAATGTTAAAAATTTACTTTAACCAGTAATGCAAAGTCTTTGTTTCTTAGAAAGAAGTTCCAGGAGAATTTATGTGATTTCCAAACCCTTGGCTAATTCCATAACAGGAAAAGAATGCTATCCCACAAATCCCATCCCTTTCAGAATTGCTTATACACTTTTATGGAAAAGGAAGTGCCACAACTGAAATATAAACAATTTTTGCAGCACAGAAATTATGTTGTAGCCACAGCCACTAATATTTAATCTACAAGATGGTGAAACCAAGCTCAGGATAAGACTGACTGAGGATTTTATCAGCCAGGTACTGGAGTCATGCAGACTCACAAGAATTGCTTTCTAAATCCAGAAAAGACCATTAACACACATGCATGCTGCATGCACATTCCTAAATCTAGCACATTTTAAAATGTTTCAGTAGCAAACTTTTAGTTTAGTTTCAACAATTTGAATGCATAATTACCAAGGACACTTTCTTGTTTCACTTTTCTTTCTTGAATGGTTAATTCTAGATACATTTTCAAGAAGTTTCTTAGCCTTGTCTTCACAAAGCCTAACAGAAGACATAATGCAAGTTCCCACCACATGCATCACCTTTGCAGTTCCCTGAGCATTCCCATGACAAAAACAATCCAAACAGCAGTTTCAGAAGGGAATAGCTGAACTTGCAGGATTTAGCTGTCCTTAAAAACCTCAAAGGTATGCAACTTGTTCTCAGCTTAAGCATTGTATAAATGCTTTCCTTACTAGTATTATAAAGGCTGCACTGTTACAGTCACTTATACTTACATTTAAGAAAACAAATCCATCAAGTTCTTCCATTTCCTTTACTGTTCTCTCCAAGGTTTCCTTTGCTGAATCAACAGTCTGTTGGAAGTTAACCATCTGCTCATACAGGTATTCCATTTTCATCTTCTTCACTTCCTCAAAATTCTCTGATTTCTCGTCATATTGTGCTACCACTTTCTTAATCATGTCTTCATTCTGCTTTTCCAGGAACTCTGCATTTTTCTTACAGTTTTCCTGGAAAATAAAAGCAGATGCAAACTGAACTGCAGAATAAAATTACAGCAGATAACGAATACACCAAAACTCTCAACTACCCGTACACGAGCCATCTACCAGACTCCTACTGTCACCTTGACAATAAGAGAATTTCATTTCTGCATGCAAACTCATCTAGGAGAAATAATACTAGTGAAATACATTAAAAACAATGTCAGATTTTTGTATCGTGTTTAAGATTAAACTTCTGTAGATTAGCATAGAGACAGGAAGTCTGATTACAAAATACTCAAGAATCCATAATTCTAACTGAAGTTAATAGAGTCCTCAAGGTTTAAGAACTTTTGGACATTTAATAACATATTTAGGTTTAACCAGGACTTTAGATATGAACTCGATGTAAGTTATTTATAAATGTAAACAAAATTAAGGGAACTTTTTCCTCCAATCATATATTCCACAGAGCAGTAAAATATAAAAAAGCAAACGTTTGCATCTTTGTTCCTCTCACGTTAGCTGCTTGAGACAGGAGAAGTCAGGCTTAAGACTGGAGGAACAGCCTGTTTTAGTGGAAAGAATGACACTAGAAAACAAAGGAAACATCTTAGAAGTAATTCTGTGAAGAAAAGTAGTTTTATAAAACACTGGACTTACCTCAACAGAGTTAAATAGAGATTCAATTTCACTCACGAACCCTTCAATCTTCATTGACTTTTCTTCCAAAGCCATTAGCAATTCATCTAATTGATCCTAAAATTGTAAAAGTTCACTATCTGAGTATGTTATTTTATAAAATTTTTGTATAAGACATATTGTAGATGAACACTTCTGTTTTGAAGCTGCCATTGAAGTAATTGCTAAATTAAGTCCAAGTGCCTCCCTGGCTACAAAGACAAGCACAGAACTAGCACCAGGAACAGTCACCAAATTGTTTTCAAAGCAAACCAAAACAACCGGGGGGAAAAAACAAACAAACAAAAAAAAAAGCTAAAAAGTTCAGTTCTTATGACTTTCCAAACAGCTATGCTGCAAATTGAAGGTACTCAGGGCCTCATAAGGGTCCTCAAGTGACTGTAGAAATAGGCACATAAAATGGAAGAAAATGCAGGAAATTATCAGGTTCGTAGCTTATGAGTATATATTTTTAGAGTTTTTTTTTTTAGTATAATATATTTTTTAGTATAATTTTAACAATGCTTCTTATAAAACAGAATCTCAAACTCACAATGCTGCCAAATCTCATATCAAAGTCACTGGTTGAATTGGAAATGCAAACAAAAGTAGTCCTTGGACCCACAGACCCACAGAGATGCCTAACAGCATAAAGTCGACTTACTTTAGTAACATCTTCCTATTGTGGCAAACATCTACAGCTAGATCTGCCTGAAAACTAGCGTATGACTTTCCATTTAATTATAAAAGTCATACTGGGCTGTAAAACTGAAGGCTGCATTTATAAATATTCAGGGTCAACACTGATGTTCAGAGATGACCTTCTGTTTGTCAAGATAACTAACATAATCTGACAGATGCCATCCATAGGTCATTTCTCTTATGGTGAAACTGTGCTGCTAAAGTTAAGATGCAGGTGGCAAGTGTTTTGCTATGTTAATGTTTTCTCAGGAATTATACAAAGGTAACAAGAAACAGACAAACGCTGTCTTAGGGTAACCGGAGCCTGGAGGGTTAGCAATCATGTGAAGTCAAGCCTGCGCTGTGGCCAGATTTAATTATTGGCTCCATGTCCACGTTCCACAGCCAGGGAATGATCTGCTAGGACATTTATTTGTGTTTTACCTCCGCTCGCTGCAATGTGGTTACAGCCAAGGGAGGATCTGTGACTTTATTGCTGATTTACTGTTGGCTAATTAATATTTATGAAGAAAGACTAGCTGAGCTGGGCCTGTTTAGTCTGGAGAAGAGAAGACTGAGAGGAGATTTGATCAACATGTTCAAGTACCTTAGGGATGACTGCAGGGAGGATGGGGCCAGGCTCTTCTCGGTGGCGGCCAGTGACAGGACAAGGGGTAACGGGAGTAAGTTGAAACACAGGAAGTTCCACCTCTACATGAGGGAGAACTTCTTTCCTGTGAGGGTGACAGAGCCCTGGCACAGGCTGCCCAGAGAGGCTCCTTGTGCAGTCTCTTTCTCTGGAGATCTTTCAAACCTACCTGGATGCCACCCTGTGGCTCGTGCTCTGGGTGTCCCTGCTGGAGCAGGGGGTTGGACTAGACAATCTCTAGAGGTTCCTTCTAACCTCAACCATTCTGTGATTCTGTGATTAGCACTTCAGAGTGATTGGCTACAGTCACAGCTCTGCACACCATGGAGATACGTTATAAATAGTGATATTTGAAAGTGGTACGTAACTACTTCCACTTGAAATGTTTGTTTCTTACCTATGAGTTAACGTAAAAATAACTTGAAAATCACTGGCACAAACCTTTCCAGAATTTTAATAACATTAAAAAATCTCCATTATTGGTAATAAGCCAGAAAAGAGCTCACCTTTCAGTCACTGGCAGTCCTTAAGGAATGAGCGTGATCAATTTGGATGTAGCAAAAGTTAGATTTCACAAATATGCCATTTTTACAAGCAGAAGAGCAATTTAATGAAGAATGAGCTTCTGTTGAAGTGAAAACCTTTTTGCTAGCATTGCTACTGAAGGCATACTCCACTCAAACGCTGAGCGCATATCTTTTAGAATGGTACAGATTAAAAATATTGGGAAGAAGTAGGAAGTGTTAAACCTGTACCTGTACTTCAGTTGAAATACTATCAGGGGAAGCTGAACATGAACTGAACAGAAAATGAGGACAGAGTTACAACAAAACTGTAGTATAAACTGTGTAAATAGTCTGATATCTCCAAGCAACCAACACATAACTGGGATGAGAAGCAGTTTATGGTGATGCTGGTACATGATATGATATGGATATGGTGATATGCAGGTTTCTGTAGTTTGTCAGGTGTAATGAGCTGCTCATATAAGCAGATATCCTTCCTCCCTTTTCTCCCTTTATGTATTCAAACTGGACAAACTCACACAAACAAGGAGGATAAAAACTGGCAAGTCCTTAAAAGCAACACTTAAATAAGGTCATTCAAATGCCTGAATAAATAAAAATACCAGTTTGGTGTACTTGCGACTCTAGATAAAACCTTAACGATAAGAAATTCTCCTTTTCAGGTCTCTCAGATTTTTAGGAAAAGCTCTTATTTTATATGGTTATGACTTAGCCTCTACACTATTCTCTGAAGGCCACTTCACAGAAGAGGCCTAGAGAAGTCAGCTTCTGCTCCTTCCCCCCCATCAAAATTAATTCTTACCTTCATCCTGGTAGCAGCAGCATCTAGTGTTGTGACTTCATGGTCTTTGTGTTCCCCAAAAAGCTTTTCAATAGCAGATATTGGAGTCTTGCAGTGGTAACAGTATGTATCTACTTGTGCTTTCTTCAGTTCTTTTTGCGGACTCTCAACTTGAGGTACGTTTGTTGGTGATTTTTCAGGATACATCACAACAAAACCTGAATCTTCAAGTTCAACGGGTGTTCTTTGCTCTGGCTCCTCAACGAATTCATAGCTGTCACCAATATGCTCAAAAGAGTCCCTGTCTTCAAATAACAGCTCCTCATGTGTTAGTTCAGAGGACATTTCATCTTGTAGAAGTTCCTCTTGTGTAATCACATCATAGTCCATCACTTCAGCAAGATCTTCACAAATACCGGGGCACTGCTCCTCTCTTTGTGTGTCTGGCTTCTCTGTTGGCTGAATGCTTGGGACATGTGAAAGATCTGCTTGGGCATATTGATCATCTTCACTGTCTTCAACCGGTGTTCTAATACGTGGGATGTATTTTTCCATTTGATAAACTGCTGCTATTTCATGTTGTTCTTCCTGCTTATTGGCTGCTTCATGAAATGCAGCTCCCTCATAATCTATTCTTTGTCCACACTCCTGGTGATTAGCTTCTGGCAGTTCTTCAGTTGTTTCTACAGGTATATTTTCTTCTCTTTGCTCACTGGTAGCACTTCTTGCACCTAAAATATTTACTTTGCTTCCAAAAGGAATGGCATGTGTTGGTTTACAAATTGCTGCTTTAATGTCACTGTCAACCTGGACTTTCTCTCTTTCCACAACTCTCCAATCTGGTAGACTGTCAATTCTGATATCCGAAACATCACCAGACCACTGCTCGTGTTTGTCCCCTGAGCTCTGATATGAAATATCTCCACTAACAGGTAGATCTTCTAGTATCTCATCCTGTTGAGGCTGATCTATGGCTTTAACAGGAATTTCATCTTTAAGAATGTATTTTTCAAAATATATTCCAGTTCCATCATCTGTGTCTGAATTTCTACTAGGAAACGATGCATTAGAATTACCACTTTCCTCATCAGAAGGAGTCTCCTCCTTTGTCTTTGCTCCCATTGCTTCTGCATAGAGGTCCTTGTATAAAAACGACAGAGCAGGTGGCTCCTCTAGAAGCTCTGGGTTAACGGCAGCAACACTGGTAGGGAACAACAAAGATCGTTCTAACACTCCTTCTTCTGAATCAAACAGTGGGGTCCCTGGTGACTTCCGTTCATCTTCTATGTTCATAGCTTTTTTACTGCTAATTTCAATTGATTTTTGTGCAGGTAAAAGTTTTGAAACACTTGCATAAGAATCAATACTTTCTCCTTTTATGGTACCATAAAAGACTTCATCCAGATCCTCAAGTAAGGAAAAGTCCTCTTCCAAAGTATTTGCCTCAGAGCTTTCTTTAAAAGATGGGTCTTCTGCAGGTTCCTTAGGATGTTCTGTCGCAGAAACTAATGAACTTGGACTCTCAAAATCTGGCTTAATTGGAGATCTGTCATCAATTAAGGTATATTTTTCAAAATAATCCATATCAGCCATACCATTATTAGGGTCCAACACTGTGTCGTTCTTATTTTCTGGCAACGTGGACTCATCCATTTCTGTTTCTCCAGTTTCCTCAGTAGTATCTTTGACCAATTCTTCTACTTTATGATTTTTACTTCCAAGGTTTTCCAGCACTGAGCTTTCTGAAGTTTCCATTATTGTTCCAGAAGCTAAGGCTCTGTGGCCATCTTCTGCTAACCTTCTCTTAAATAAAGGCTTTGTTTCCAAATATTCCAGTTTATCAGGCATGTGTTTGCTTTCTTCTTGATCAACAGAAGAAATATGCGTAGGAGCATGAATATTCAGGATTTCATAGCCTTCTGAAATTATATTAAATAAATCTCTTTGTTCAGTTGGTTCTGGAGCATGTTGAGTATCTTCTTCAGCTCTCTCACACCCTATTTCTACCTCTTTTCTTCCCACATGATGCTCATGCGCTTTGTGTATTTTGTCCACATCCGGATATTGCACAGGTTCCCTTTCTGTAGGGTTTCCAGTGCTAGTTTCTTTCTTTGGAACTTTTTCTGAACCTGGATTATCTCTTTCGAGAGATTGTAAATCATGCCTTTGAATTCTGTGACTAGTTTCTGAGGACAATCTGTGGGAAATTTCACTTGATGCTACATCAGAAACTCTAAGTATACCTGGCTTATTCTTGATAGTATCATGAACTGTAAGTTCTTCGCAGCTTTCAGCGGGGATTTGTTTTGATCCAAAATCAGAAGGTTCATTTGGGGAAAACTGAATTCCCTGCTTATCTACTTCAGCAGCTCTTATTGGATTAATGGAGTGAGTTTTCACCTCTTCTGACAACCAGCTAGCTGGTCCAAAAGAAGAAGATGGAACATCATTAGGAGAAATGCAGCTACTGGACTCCGACTCTGCTGAAGAAAAGCTGCCCTCTTCACCAGAAAAATGCTGAGGTTTGTGTGTAACAGTCCCATAAATACGATCTGATGTAACAGCTCCTGGCTGCTCTGAGGATGTGAATTTTTGATCTGTAAAATACGGTTGTATTTCATGCCTATCCTTTTCTTCATTATAGCTGCTTGAAACAATTTTTGATTGCTTTCCAAGCATGCCTACTATGCCTGATAAAGACAATGGAATATTTTGTTTCTCTTCATCATCAGTGAAAATCAGTGATACTGACTTTTCAGGCAACGTACGAAAAGGCACAAATGAATCTGATGACAGTGCTTGTTGGTCTGCTACGGCAGCTGCCTTAGACTCTGAGGTCACCAACTTTGTCGCTTGCTGCACACCAGGCTGCATTTCTTGCTCATCCTGTTCAGCAGTGAATTTGGAGGGAATTCTTAGTGGCTTTGATGACAAATATTCTGTGTCCAGTGACTGATCTTGAGCCTCTTGCTTTTCTTGGTCTGGTGTGTGCCCTAGAGACATACTCTCTGATTGTGCAGTCTTTGATGTTGCTCTTTTAGATGTATAAAGCTGAATTTGTAGTGGTTCTGTTTCATCATGTCGCATAATTATATGTTCATACTCTGATTGTGCTGTTTGGGGAATTAATGGCTTCATGCTTTGCTTTTCTTCTTCAGCAAGCGAGTATGTAGGAACCGAGTATTCAGAGGCAGCTTTTGAACAAGGTGGAATTTCTTGCTGATATGTTTCATCAACTGAATAGAACGGAACTGAGGGTTCAGACTCCAGTTCTGAAGATACAGTTAAACTAACTTGATTTTCTAGGGCTTCTGCTTTATCTATAGAATATGATGGACTTATTTTTTCAGATTCTAATTTTGTAGTTGTGTGAAGGTAGTGTGATGTTTGCTCTCTCCCTGTTTCAGGTAAAATTGCAGGTTTAGGTTCTGACTGTATGGCCACAGCTGAACGTACAGCAACTTTGGTATCCTTTGCAAAAATGAAACGTGACTGAGGTTGTACCATTTCTGGCTGCTGTGTTTTACAAAGGGCATAAGATAAGTCCGAGCGCTCAGGAGACAGTCCTGCAGTTACAGGTGGAGACTTCTGACTTCCTCCCATTTTTATTTCAGAAACAGTGTGTGAAACACTTAAAGGTACAGACATTGATTGCTCAGGAAGAGATGAATAAGGCTGAATTTTCTGACTCTCTGCTTTCTCATCAGAAAAGGATAAATCTTGCTGTTCAGTTTCCAAATGAGTAGTTAGAGAAGCAGGACTCTGAGAAGCAATCTCAGAGTCCTGCTTCTCTGAATATCCTACTCTCAGCACAGCAGTTTCATGCTGTTCTGCTTTGTCAGTAGAACCTGATAAATCTGATTGTTCAGGCTCCAGTTGTGCAGTTTCCTGCTCCTCACTCTTGCCAAACGCATAAGATTCAAAAGGAGCTACTGGTTGCTCTGTTTCACTAATGGAGTACTGCAAATTAGCACACTGAAGTTGAGGTTGCATGTCCTTCCTCCGCTCCACTTCTGTGAAGAGTGACATCTCTGCTTGATCCAGCTCCATCTCTGGCTGCTCTGCTTCATCATAGGAATATAACAACTCTGGCTGTTTCTTTCTGTGAGTATCTGCTTTACCAAGAGAATATGACAAATCTGGACATCTTGATTTCGGTTCTTCAGTTTGCCATTGTTCTGCTTTCCCCATGGAATATGAAACATGGGAATGCAAGAATGCTGTTTGTCCAGCTTTCTGTTCTGCTTTGCCAAGGGGATGTGATAAAACCGATTGTTGAAAGTTCATCTGTGAATATGATAAATCAGGATGCTCCAACATCTGTTCTGCCATTTCTCTTTGCTCTGTTCTGCCAGAGGAACACAAGAATTCCTGGGCTTCCACTTCTGTTTGGGCACTGCTGGACTGCTCTGCTTTGCTAGGGGAACATGGCAACACTGGCTGCAATTTGAACTCCAGACGTGCAATTTGCTTTTCTTTACTAATGGAAGAGGACAAATCAGGATGCTCTACTTTGCCCAAGGAACTTGAGATGCCTGGATATTCAGACTCCAGTGGGGCAGCCTGTGATCCCTTTGTTTTGACAAAGGAATGCAACAAACCATGTTCTTTCAACTCCGATTGTGTCATCTCATGAGGTCCTGCTGTGCCCGCAGAAAATGACAAGTCTGCATATTCAGATTTCACCTGTGACATTTGTAATCCTGCTGCTTCCCCAACAGAGCGCTGCAACTCAAAGTGATCTGACTGCATTCTTGTTCTTTCCCCTTGCTGTTCTTTTCCATGAGATGATTTAAAAACAGGTAGTTGCTGCAGCTCTGGTCGAGCTTTTTCCTGTTGCTGTACTCTCCCAAAGGAATATGATAAATCTGGATATCCCAAGTCCAGCTGAGCAATTTGTGGCTGCTTCATTTCACCAGCTGGCCGTGACAAATCCATTTTTTCTGCCTCTGTTTGTATGTCTTCATGATGTTTTAATTTGCCAACAGTATATGATAAATCTGAACCGTTTGATTTTTCATATGCATCTTTTTGTTCTGCTTCATGAACAGAATCAGACAACTGTGCATGTTCCAGTTTTAGTTGGTCTTTCTCTTGTTGACCAGCTTTGCTGAAAGAATGCACATAGTCCATCCTCTCCAGTTTCTCCTGAGCAGCAGGTGGTTTCTCTGCTCTTCCAGGCAAATATAAGAGATCTGGCTTTCCTAAGCTTAGCTGTGTAGTAACTTGTGGCTGTGTTTTACCAACTGAATATGTCAAGTCAAGGTGTTTCAGCCCTAGTTCTGACATTCCTTTTTGCTCTGCTTTTTCACTACCAGATAAAACATCTGGACCTCCTAGTGCTGAAGCTTGTGGATGTTCTACTGCGCTGACAGAATGCCTTGTTTCAGGATGCCCCAGGACTATACGCGACCTCTCTGTCCGTCCTATTTCATTAGCAGAGGATGACAAGTCTGCGTGGCCCAGTTCCAGTTGGGTAGGTGGAAATTGTTCTGTTTTGTCACAGGCATATGACACACCTGGTTGTGCCACACTCAGCTGGGTGCTTTCCTGCGCTTGCTCTATAAAATATGCTAGACCTGGCTGTTTGGGTTTCAGTTGTGCAGTTTGCAGTGCTCCTGTTTCAGAAACAGGATAAGACATATCAGGTTGTCCCAACTTTGCCTGTGCTATGTCCTCCTCTTCTCCTGCACCCACAGAAAGTGCCGAATCAGGATGTTCCATTTCTGGCTCCACTGTTTTCAGTTCTGTTTTTCCAAAGGAGTAAGTTAAACCCATTTGCTCTAATTCTAGTTGTACTCCTTGTTGCACCTTTGTTTTATCAAAAGTACATATCACATCAACATGTTCCATTTCTGGTTGGGCCATTTCATAGTCTGGCTTGTCAATGGGAAGTGATAAATCTGTTTGTTCCAAGTCCTGTTGGGCGTGTTTTAATTGCTCTGGTTTGTCAGCAAAACATGAAAACTTTGTTTGCTCCAACTGCTGTTTTGTGGTTTGCTGCCACAGTCCTTTGTCAATAGGAAATTCGTTATGCATCTGATCTGTTTCATGTTGGTTTTGTTTATTAGGGGAATGTGACAAATCAGGGCGTTTCATTTCCTGTAGTGCAATTTCTGGCTGCTCTGCCTTGCCAAGCGAGGCCAAATTGGGATGTTTTGATTCCATTCTTGCAATTGCTGGTGGAGCCCTTTTTCTGGTCAATTTAGGCAAGTCTTGGTGCTTTGACTCAGACTCTAGAGTGGCTTTTGCTTTGGCATGTGATAAATCTGGAAATTTTGAATCCAATGGTGAAGTATTTTGTTGGTCTATCTGACCAACAGAATATGACAATTTTGGATATTTAGATTCCACTTGCATAGCTTCATCTTGTGCTGCTTCATCCAGAGTTTCTAGTGAACTCTGAAATTCTGGTTTTTGTGATTTTCCTACAGAATATGACACCTCTGCATGTACCGATTCCCACTGCACAGTCTCTCCTGATTCTGTTTCACCAATGTCAGGTGAAAACCCTGAATGTTCCATTTTCAAGGGTGCAGTTTTGCATTGCTTTGAACTAAATGGTAAAGTTGGATGTTTCAACATCTCTTGTTCTGCTTTGTCAAAGGAACATGATAAATCTTGATATTCTGACCTCATTTCTATTTCCTGTGGTGCTGTTCTTTCAGTGGAAAATGGCAAAAATGTTTGCTCTAGCTCTGGAGGTATTATTTCTTGCAGCTCCATTTTGCCAGCAGAGTATGAAAAAACTGACTGCTTTGATTTCTGTTCTATCATTTCCTGCTGCATTTCTGTACTTGCCGAAAATGCCCATTCTGGATATTCTGGCTCCATCTCTATGTCTCCTTCTTGCCTCTGAGAATATGACAAAGGCAGGTGTGCTAGCTCTGGCTGAGCCATTTCTTGCTGTCCTCCTTTGCCACAGTAATATGACTGGGCCAAACCTATTTTCTCCATTTCCCGTGGCGCTGCTTTCCCATAGGTTTCTGTCAAATCTGAAGGCTCCAGTTCTATTTCTGAAGCTTTCTGATGGGGTGTTTTCTGTTGTTCCAGATCTTGTCGTATTACTTCTCGTTGTTCCATTTTGCCAGAGGAGTACAGTGTATCTGGCTGTGACAAATGCAGTGGTGTCCCTTCCTGTTGCTGACTGTCTGCAGTGGAGGAGAGAGGTGAACGCTTCTGCTCCGATGGTGCCGCTTCCCAGGACTTTGCTTTGCCAGTGGGACACGAGGAGTCTGAAGATCCTGACTCCATTCCTTCTTGCATTCCTTCTCCAGCAGTAAAAGACAAATGAAGATTTTCTGAAGCTAATGGTACTTCTGCATGTTGCTCTGCTTTGCTAATGAAGTGTGACAGTTCAGGACCTTCTAAATATTTTTGCACAGTTTTTTGTGCTGCTTCTCCACAGGAATACAGTGCTTGTTCTGACTTTGGTTGTAACAGTTCTTGTTGTTCTGTTCTGCCGGTGGAATATGATGTATCTGCTTGTTGCAGGGTCAGTTGTGAAGTTCTACCTTGCCTTTCTTTCACAGTAGAAGATGGATAATCTAGATGCTCTGACTGCAGTTGAGTAGTTTCTCCTTCCCCTGCCTTGCCAAGGGAATACAGTTCATTTCCATACTGTAAATCCTGCTTCACCAACTGGGGATGTTCTACTTTGACATGAATATCTGACAAATGAGAATTGTCCAAATCTACTTGTGCCATTTGTTGCAGCTTTCTTTGATTTGTACCATATAGTAAATCTGAATGTTCTGATCCTAGGTACCCAGTTTGCTGTGTCTCAGCTATTCCAGTTGAATCAGGTACCTCAGATGCACACACCAATTCAGTTCCCATAGTCTTTCCTTTCTCTTCTTTTTCCATTGAACCTGATAAATGTGATGGATCCAATATGAGCTGTGCTGCTTCTTGTTGCTCTGCTTCTTTGTGAGAACAAGATAACTTTGAAGGTTCTAGTTCCAAAGGAACAGATTTTTGCTTCTCTCTTTCTTCCTCGGAATATGAAAATTCCAGATGCTTGGTTTCCACCTGTGTATTCTCTGTTTCCACCATTTCTTCCCTGGAATATAAGAAAGCTGGATGCTCCTTCTCTAGCTGTGCATTTCCTAATTCTTCTGCCTTTTCCCTGGAATATGAGAAAGTTGGATGTTCTGTGTCCAGATGTGCACTCACCAATTCTACCACTTCTTCCCTGGCACATGGGAAAGTTGGATGCTGTGTGTCCACCTGTGAACCCTCTGATGTCAGCATTTCTTCCCTGGAACGGGAGAAATCTGCATGCTCCATCCCCTGTGGTGCACTCTGTAGTTCCTCTGTTTCTTCCCTGGAATAGTCTACGTGCTCAGTCCCAAGCTGTGCACTCTCCCATTTCGCTATTTCTTCCCTGGAAGGTGAAAAATCTGGGTACTTTGTCTCCAGATGCGCACCCTCCGATTCCACCATTTCCTCTCTCGCATATGACAAACCTGGATGCTCCCTGTGCCACTGCACATCCTCCCATTCTACCATTTCCTCCTTGGAATGCAAGAAATCTGAATGCTCTTTCTCTAGTGGTGCACTCTGCAATTCCTCTCCTCCTTCCCTGGGAAAGGAAAAGTCTGCATGCTCTGTGTCCAGCTGTGCCCCCTCTGATGCCACTATTTCTTCCCTGGTATGCAAGAAATCTGCGTGCTCCATCCCCACTGGTGCACTCTGCAACTTCTCTTTTTGTTTCGTTGAGAAGGAAAAGTCTGGGTGATCTGACTGCAGTTGTGATCTCTCCAATTCCTCTCTTTCTTCTCTGGAATATGAAGAACCTCGATGCTCCACCTCCAGCCGTGCATGCTCTGATTCAACCATTTCTTCTCTTGAATAGGAGAAGTCTGGATGCTCTGTCTCTAGCTGTGCACCCTCTGATTCAATCATTTTTTCCCTGGAATAGGAGAAGTCTGGATGCTCTGTCTCTAGCTGTGCACCCTCTGATTCAATCATTTTTTCCCTGGAATAGGAGAAGTCTGGATGCTCCGTTTCCAGCTGTGTACCCTCTGATTCAATCATTTTTATCCTGGAATAGGAGTCTGGATGTTCCGTCTCCAGCTGTGTACTTCCCAATTCCATCATTTCTTCTGTGGAATATGAGAAGTCTGGATGCTCCATCTCTGGCTGTGCACTCTCCGAGTCCTCCATTTTCTCCCTGGAATATGAGAAATCTGGATGTTCCACCTCCAGTTGTGCACTCTTCGGGTCCTCTATTTCTTCTCTGGAAAAAGAGAAGTCCGGATACTCTGGCTCCATCTGCGGTCTCTTTGATTCCTCAGTCACTTCAGTAGTGCATGAGAAATCTGCATGTTCCGTTTCCAGATGCACACTCTCTGTTTGCTTGTTTTGCTCAGGGAAACTAACATGGTGATCCAACTCTACTGCTGTACTTTCAGGTGAAAGTTTCTGAATTTCCTGTGTTTCTGCATGAACAGGATATGAAATGCCAAAATATTTCGACTCTATTTTTTCAGGAATATGTGAATATGATTTAATTTCTTGCTCCTCTGCTTCCCGAATGAAGCAGGGAGAGTCTTGTTTTTCAGACTCTGGCTGAGTGGTTACAGAGCGAGTCTGAAGACTTTGCTTCTCTAAATGAACATCTGGGGTCTCTGGTACCGGAGTCTTTTGTTTCTCTGTTTTTTGAGCAGAATACGGCAAAGCTGAGTACTCAGTTTCTGACTTTGCAGTTGCTGATAGCTGACACTCAGTTTCTTGTTTCTCTGTTTCATCTCCAGAATGTGACAAAAACACATGCTCAGCTTCCGACTGTGCAGTTTTGGATGATGGAGGAGTCAGATCCTCCTGTATTGCTTCAGATAGCAGGGAATATTTGGATTTAGCTGATGAAGCACTAGGTAAGTAAGACTGAATTGCTGACTTCTGAATTTCTTTCTCAGGATGTTCTGACACGGATGCTGGAAGAGGGGCTTGTCCATCTAATTCCTCAGCAGAATCTGCTGGAGCAGACAGCAGCTGAACTTCCCGCTCCTTCAGTTCATCCAGAAGGGCAGGTGCAGTCAGCAGTGATGGATCTGGTTTCTGGTTTGGAGCCTCCGCTGGGAGAAGTGGCGGTTGTTTCTCTGGTTTATCCCCAGGATCTAATGGAAGGGTCACTGACCTCTGTGTTACCATTCCCTTGGCCAAAGGCGAGCCTGGGTAACTCTGCTGCTTCGTTGCCTCTTCAGCAAGGCCAGACTCCAGGGCCCATTCTGACACCTGACTTGGAGTCTCAGATGAAGCTTGCCTTTCTTTTCTTTCTTCACGTTGAACAGTTATTTCCGCACCAGAGTCTGAAAATGTGCTAGGTTTATCTTTCATCTGAACAGGTTTAATCTTTTTAGATGAAACGTCACCTTTGCTAAGAAGCCGTTTTTCAAGGGGCTCTGGACGTGATGAATAACTTTGACCTGTTTGTGACGAGAGCTGCTGTCTTTGCTCTCTCCTTCTGTCTGATGATGTGTCAAGATTTCGACTTCCTGCTTTCTGGAAAGGTTTTGGATGTGTTCCTTCTGAAAATGAACTGAACTTCTGTAGTCTTTCTCTTACTGATGTTTCAAGACAATGTTCAGATTCTCCTGAAATTGAACTAGACCTCTGGATTGTAGTTTTTTCTAGGATTTCAGGAGGGGGACCAGTTCCTCCAAAAATTGAATTGAATAGCTGGATTCTAGATTTTACTGGTCCTCCAAGGATTGGCCCTACTTTTCTCATTTTGCTTTCTCGAAAAATTGATCTGATTGGAGCACGCTTTACTGGTTCTCCTGCAATGTTTTCCAGATCTTCTTGGTCTTCTAGCATTTCCTCATCTGTATCTTGTGCTTCCATCTGTTCAACATTTAATACTGAGCCCTGCACATCTGCTAGAACAGTTCTTGGTTCTTGCCTCTGCATTCCAGAGAAGTCACGTTTTTTATTTCCCTGGCCTCCCTTCAGATTTGTAGGCATCATCACCCTACTTGAAGGCTGACGCTTCCTTTTCCGAATAATCTTACCTTCATCCATAATAAAGATAACTTTTCCTGGAGGAGAACCTACTGGTGAACTTTCCATACTATAAAGATCAGAAGTTGCACTAGCTTCTGAGGTCCAGGGAGTAGAACATCTGCTTGAGCTAGTTTCCCAGGTTATTCCACTATCTTCACTTTGAACTGTCACCATAGAAAAGGAGGGGTTAGTCATGATGTACTGCAGCTTGGGTTTCACATCTTCATTCTGGATAAGATCCTTTAAACTAAAAAGAAAAAAAAAAAGAAAAAAAAAGAGAATAAAATCAAAGAAAAATAATCAAGTAAAAAAATTGCAGTAGAATCCAATGCATTAGAGTAAAAATACTTCTCAAACTTGTAAAACTACGTATGTACATAAGCTAAGAAATATGAGCATAAACAATATTATACTTTATCTGACACATATACTTTAGATAAATTTTTGCAGGACTTTGTGTTGCAAGGTTATTTCCATGAAGTGGAGATGTATAAATGCTCCTGAGAATGCAGGACAAAACAGTCTTTGACTTGACCTTGTTTTACTACTTACAGATTGAACTGATTCTGCAGCCCTATTCTCCAGCGCCTGGTTGTCTCACAGTGTAATTTAAACCTTGCACTAAAGATACTGTCAGCATTTTAACAACACTCATACTTGCTTTGTCGAGGTGTAAACAAATGTGGTTGTTCATAAGTAGTTCATAATGGGCTCAGCAACGAAAATACACCGAGTCCCCAGGTATTTATGAAACGATCATACTTTATGAAGATAACTTTAAGCCTTGTGACATGCAAGCAATACACTATCGTGTGCTGCAATTAAATCTGCTCTCAATTAAAAAAAAAAAGAGAAACATTTTGTGCGTAGTTTTATTAAAAAAAAGAAATCTTAGAAATAAGAGTGTAAAGGATGGCAAAACCAATTAAAAGACATTAAAACACTATACTATTTTTAAATGTGTCCAATAGACACAGTACTTATTTCAGTAGAGCATAGAAAAGGTAACTAATAACAAACTGAAATTCAATATTCCTTGACCATTCCTTAGTAGTTCATGTAGGGAAGTTAAGTTAGCAGCTGGTGGAAAGAAAAGCACAGTGTCTGCCAGCAGAGGCAGAGGCCGAAACACCCAGTGTGTGCAGACAGATACCGACCTACCTACAAAAGGGAAGATAATATAAAGCAAATAAATTCATATCAGCTTTGCTGCTGTTGTTTCCCTTTGCCAGTGACATGGCTTGACAATATTACCTTGACTTGTGCATTAAAAAACAAACAAAAATAGTATTAGTACTAAGGAAGCCATCAAGGCTCGAGTTCACTTTGAGAAGCCTGCTTCTTTTTTTAATATAATCATTCTTGAACTATTTTTCCATGCTACCTAGTGTAGTGTAAGGTTTTTCATGTATTTAATTCACAAATATAGGACAAACATCTGTGTTATCCTTGATTACAGGTATACATTTGGCCTCTTCGCTTGAAATAACTGAAAATTATTATGTGCAAAAAATTCAGTCCTTCATAAACACTTGCAGCCAGAAATACCTACACTTTGCCTGCTTTTTCTCCAGCCAGGATGCAGAGCTTGAATATACAGAGGGGACGGCTTTTCCCCAAGTATTTTGGCTGGCAAATTTAATTTATTTTCTGTGCAACAGAGCATACAGAAATCACCTTTACCTCAGCAGCACCCAAATGAGATGTGCTCCCATGGGATGCGTTACCTCATTCCTTGTCCTTGCAGAGAAGCTGCTTTAACCCAATTTAGGAGATCTCTGGGAGAGAAAACTGAAGTGAAACGTCCTTTCCCCACATCTTTTTTACTTCCCTTTAGAGAGTGTATGGCAAACTTTCTCTTGTAAATGTATGAAGGTGTAAAAAGCAGAACTATGTAACACCAGCTGTCTTGTAATGCAAATCAGATAAATTTGAGAGGCTGATATTCTAGTGGAGAGGTAAATTGGGTAGGTATTATCTCTCTACAGTTGGACTTTAAGCTCACAGTTAAGACGACAAGAATTAAAGCCTGCTAACTTCATGCCCATGCCTGCTATTTTCCTAAAAATATACCACAGATCCTTTCAAAATATCTTCACAATTTAAACTATTAATTCCAGGTGGCAGTAGAAACAACAGACATCCGTCAGGATGATCATCTCTCACAGGACAGTACCCAAGGGCCAGACCAGGCTGAACATGGAGGCGAGTATTTGCGCAGACAAGGACATGACACCTCAGTCCATCCTCCTAACTGCTTCTGACACCCCACATTAGCCTTGCTGCTTGGACTGAAAAACTGCATTAGAAAATGCATGGCGATTTAAAGATTACATTGAAACAATTGCTAAACAGGTAAAGCCCCAACTTTTCTGCTCTTTATAGGCAGCCTAAGTTAGGCTGCAGCACCCTTTTATCATTTTATTTTATAATATATATATTTTTTTACACACAGTCAAGATCTCTGGATCATGAGAGGTTTCCTAGGGGATGGCACCTTCTCAGTGGAGAGCACCTTGTGCGAGGGGAATGACAGCCCCAGTGGCAGCAGAGGGGCAGCAACAGCAACGGCTCCAGCTGGCCCTGCGATTTGGCAGAGACATGGAGGGAGCAGTGTCCTGAGAGCCTCTCCTCATGCTGTCCTGAAAGTGCTTTGTGACCTTGGGCCTCCGCTTTGGGCCCTAATGCTTTTATACAACGGGAATATTTAGCATGCCTGAGAGAGATGACACCCATTTCAATGGAAATTGGAGGCGGCACCAAGCAGTTTCCTGCTGCTCTCAGCTCTTCAGAATCAGGTGCTATTCAGCTGCGCGGAGAACAGGAACAGCCGAGCAGCGGGCAGCTCCAAGGGCTTAAAAATAAACCGGTGACATCAGGGTCCAGCACAGACTGTCTTTAGCTGAGTTTAGATATTGGTCACATCTCCTCCAAGATCTCTTTTCAAATCACTAAAGAAATTCTATTCTGTAATAGAATATTTAAAACATGTTTCTCAATTAATAATTAATTTACAGACTGAACAAGTCCATGTTTAGGGCCTGGCCAGTCCTTCCTCAGGGTTCTGCAGGTACTGCAAGCACTGGAGAAGACCTAAAGCTCAACAGACATACTGACATCTGCAACCATGAAATATAAGCCTTAGAGAATCTCTTTCACTTAATGCTAACAAGCTCAGAACGGCTATCATAACTGGGTCAAAACTCAACATATTATATCTCCATTGGACTAGTTAAACCAGGCAAAGCTCAGTAGCACCATACAGTTAAAACACACTCAGTTACCACAGAGCACAGCCTCTCCAGTAAGCTCCAATCTACCTTACCACTAAAACAGAGAATTAAAGGGAACAACAGCAGTGATTTAGCCAACCACCAAATTTTACATCCTTGCAAGGCAAGGCCTGAGCTCGCATTGCAGACGCTCCTGGCCAGGAGGGCTGCATGCGGGCCCTGAACGAAAGCCGCCCTCCCGGCCTGGCAGGGAGCTGGCTGCGACCGATGGTGAGCACGCCTGCTGGAGGGGTTAGACATTCCTACCTGTTTTGTAACTTTAAATCATACCATTTACTATTTAATGGTAAATGGCATCAAGAATGTCTACCTGAATGACCACGTTTTAATCGTCTGCAAGGAGCAATTGCTTTCCCTCAGCTTCAGTTGGTTTTCTTGGTTATTTTTACACACATGTGCAATTAACCTTTTCAGATATGTAGTCCAATCTCTGCTGGGAGGGAGCCAAAAAGAAAAACGTCCCTCAGAAAAAGAATCAGCTTCAACTTTTGGGAATGTTTGCTCATTTATCTGGAAAACTAGACTAGTGTTCTCACTGTGCTTTCATTTCCCTTCCTGCAGCTCCTGGCATGGCTCGGTTTGTGCAGAGACCACCACTTTGCTGGCCTCCTGTGCTGCCACCAGAGATGGGTAAACAGCTTCCAAAAGTGATAACACTCAGAGGGGCTGGAAATAAAGAATGGCTCGAGATTTGAGGAACCGCAGGGGCCCTGTTTCTTACGGGAGGCATGAACATGACTGCTTGGGCTGTTGTGCAGCACGCAGTTCGAGCGGGCAGGCGCTGCTCGGGCCATGGCAGAGCTGTGATATACGATAGGGCTGGGCGCACCCTCGGCCCCGCTGCCTCCTGCGGCCCCTGCAGGGATCCGGTTGCAGCAGCTCCATGGAAGGAGCTGGGCCCACGCGCTCCCACGGGAGCCGCTTCCGCCACCACTTCCCCTGTGGTGGGGACACGACACAGGGGTGATAACTGGCCTTTGTGCAAGAACAGGGCCTGAGCCTCCCCACCATGGCACCTGTATCCGGTGCCCAAATTTGCACCTGCAGTGGGGAACACCAAGAGAAAAATGACCCTTTTTTTGTGAAAGGGAAGGGAGTCACAGCCTGGCAGGAGAAGGAATGAGCTAAAACGCTCCCTTCGCGTGTTGGGCCATGTGCCCTGTGGCAGGCAGCTCTCCGGGGCGCCTCAGAGCCGTGTGCGAGGAGGCGCTGCCAGGGAGGGCGGC
The DNA here is from genome assembly GCA_013389825.1 of Crypturellus undulatus. NCBI lineage: Eukaryota > Metazoa > Chordata > Aves > Tinamiformes > Tinamidae > Crypturellus > Crypturellus undulatus. Next base: position 106,031 of record VWPW01001942.1, on the reverse strand, counting down.
GTGGGGGCACCACCACGCAGACCGGCACCACACGGCTCCCGAAATAGCAACGCTTCCCCGGAGCCAAGGGCAGCGCCTATTGCCCAAAACCGATTTACAGCTGCATTCATCAGAAACTGCCCCATTACCTGCACCCACGCGTGTTTACAGTTGTGGTGGAAAAAGAGGAAAAGAGATAAATAAGGGGGGGAAGGGGAATATTTAAAAAAAAAATAAAAGTGAAATATCCAAACCAGGCCCAAACACAAGCAGTGGCCCAGAGCAGCACTTTGCACCAAAACTGTCAGCTCCGTCCGTGGCTGCTGCCTCTGCAGGGAGGTCATACCTGTTAGTCAGCTCCTCTGCTTCTTCGGGATCCACAGCCTCCTCTTCCTCCTCCTCCTCCTCCTCTTCCTCCTCCTCCTCTTCTTCTTCTTCATCCTCTAGGACAGAGGACGTCTCGGAAGCCGGGTCGCACTTGGCGCCGCGGCGACCCTCCATGCTGCTGGTAGCTCAGGCCCGCGCCAGTGGTGTTTACCCCCGACCCTGTCCTCCCCAGGGGTGCCTGAAGCAACTGTCATGCCCGGCAGCGCGCGCTGCTCCTGACCCAGGGCAGGCTTTAAATAGCAGGCGGCCGCGTTCCGGCAGCGGCTCAGCTCGCGCCTGCCGTGGCCCTGCGTCCCAGCACCAACCAGGCGGCGCAGCCTGGGGCGGTGCGTGCCCAGGGCCACCCACACCGTGGCCACCGCCGCAGCCGGCCGCTCCGCGCCGCGGGGAGGAGGGCGCTTGGTCACGCCACGCGCCAGTCCCACGGAGCCACACGGGCTGGGACACCGACAAAGCAGCGGATTTGGGAGACTCAGGAAAGCCGGGCTCCTGGCCTCGGCTCCGCAGAAAGGGTGGATAAAGTTAGCAGTAGGTGAGCATGGCACACACGTGTTTAATACAGCACTCTTAAATATGGGATACATTCCCTGCACTTTGTTAAAGGTATCTGAAGCCCTAAACTGACTGAGCCATTAAATTATTGGGCATTTCAAATTTCCTGCCCTTCCAAGGGGCTGGAAGCTAAGACAACCAGTATCTCTAGGTAGAGTTTAAGTCAAGTCACCTTTTTTTTTCATTTATTATTCTCCATTTTCATACACAACGCAGTGCTTTCCACAGACAAAATAGGAACATTTGCAAACTATACTAACCATATATATATTATATATATATTTAAATTACAGAGACATAGTCAGACTCAGTTTATAAAGAATTTCCACACACTTTCAAGTATAAATATTGCATACACAGTATAACTCTATTCTCATTTCCCTTTTTTTGGATCTTCAAATAAATGGCTGGTTGTAAATGAATCAGCAAACTCATCCTAGAGTTATAAGAATAGAAATACCCAAGCTGGGATTTCCACATACAAGCTTTCCCTACAGTGTAAAATAAAAATCCTCCTGATAAAATTACACATTGCAAAATATTTTCTAAATGGCACATACTAAAAAAAATTACCGCAACTCACCCACTGAGGCCTATGGTGCACAGTTTACATGGCATACTATATTCTATACCCAAACATCATTTGTTAAACGACTATCCTAGAAATAGGCACTAAAATTACACTCCAGATTTTCTCACAAGCACAGTGGAAGGGAACACAGTACAGTGAAGAATTTGCTTTTAAGGTATTCCTTACCTATGGAAGGCACAGTGTTACAGTCCTGCATAAATGCTTATAAAGGAAAAATATGTACATTACAAAAGTTTTGTTTTCATCTTGAACACAACCAAAGGAAGGTGACGAACCTTTTACCAGGACCCATTCAAGTTATCATCAGAGCTAGTGTAGTTCTCACAATTTAATTTGACATGTAATTAGACCAAGATAATGGGCTCCTGCGTGCTCTTTTTACAAGCACCATATTCTTTATAAAATAGATGTAAGAGTGAAAGATGTATATCAGTACCCACAGGGATTAACGGATCAACAGGATTCCTAACAAAACCAAGAACTCTACAAAACATATATGAGATCCCCAAAGCAAGAACCGCCCATTGGATCAAGGGCAATGTTCTCTAATAGACTGACATTTAACATTAAGTACACCAAGAACTGGGTCCAGAAACCTAAATTCAAGCAAAGCATAACTTCTAAATAGGCAAAGTGCTCCACACAAAGGCTACTTTGACTACCCTTCCTCTTGCATTTATTTACTATGACTGATAGATAAACATTTCATCCTATTTCTCCCCAATGACTGTTCCACTCTTCGGTTTGATTCTTAAAACTATTATACATTGAAATGTTCATAATGGATTCCTTAAAAACAACCTCTTAAAAATTAGTACACCTTTAAATACACAGACTACATTATGCATGTATTATTTGATGTTCCTTTCCCAAGTTGGTTCAAAATACATTTGAGCTGATCTAAAGCATTTTTCTTCACACCAGTGCAGCCTCAGAGATGCTGTCATCGTGTACAAACACTGAGACCGTAGTCAGTCAGGAGAAAGAAAAAAAAATCTTTTTCAGAAGGACTCCCGTTTGACTATTCCTTAGTCCCTATAGCACACGAAGGTTTTTATTTTGAGGTGGAGGAGAAACGGAAAACTTTGTGTTAACAGTAAGATTTATGATTGCTATTACTGGATTTCTCGCTCTGGATATCTGCCCAGAGTAGATAAAAGATCCACGTCATTAAATCTTCTCCGAAAACCTTCAGCCTATGTTGAACAGCCACCCCATCCCAAAACAATTCATGTTGTGATACTCTATTTTATACTTTCTGTCAAAAGTTACAGCCCACTACACAACAACTGTCATTACACTCACTGGTTGCTGGTCTGTCACTTCCACAGAAAGTGTGTCTGATTTTGTTTTGGCTTGAGGGAAGAATACTACAGTATGAATTTGATAAAATTTACTTTCTCAGTCACTGAGGCTTCTCTTTAACATATGTGACTACTGCAACTCTGTGCTTTTGCCAGGTGAACCACTTGCCACAGAGATCTGCACAGGATTATGGCAGTACTCCGTGGCCACTGGGCCAGGCCAAGACGCACACAAGACGCATTTGTCAGTGAATAGTTCCTGCAGCTCAGCTAGCACACAGTAAATTAGCAGCGAGTTTTCTGTTGTTAGAGGATGGGATGAACATGCCTGTCTCTCTACGCTTGGGAAAAATTACCATCTGGTCTTCCTGTTTCTGATTATGAATAGAGCTTATCAAAAGCACAAGAATTTGAGAACAAAATCGCAAAAAGATTTTTTTAAATGCACAGGCCAGTATATCACAGATTTTGCAGTATACTAAAAGAACCACTGAGCTGGTGAGGCATAGGCTGCAAAAGAGACATAGAGAAGTTATCATGTTGAAAAATATAAAATTATCTATTTTAGAACAGATATGAGGAATCAATTTCAAATACAGGGCAATAATTTGAAGTGTGGTGTACTTATAAGTGCACTTATTTTCTTTCTGCTGCAAAGTTCTCAGATGCAAAGTCTTATGAGAAAGACATACATGTACATGTAGTTTCATACCTCACATCCAGTTCACTCAAAATGCATTTTTTCCAATGTTAAACATGAATATCCCCGCCTGGCTTATCTTGGACAAAATTTTGCAAACAAAGAACCATCACCATCTTTTTAAAAAAGGGTCCATTTTGGGTTTGCAGAGCATCTTAGAATCCAGACATGATTCTGTACACAAAAACCCACAACCACTTTGGCTGCTTTTTACATAGAACAGGACATTTATAAAGTGAATATTTCATTAAGACCAAGTCCACCACCTTACTAAGAGAAGTTAGTGAGGGAGAACAGAGATACAGAATGATAATATTTTTGTGGAAATCTAGAGTCCAAAAAAACCCCCAAAAGATTGCTTAATCTGTAGAAGCAAGCCAAAAAATATTAAGTAGACCAGAATCAAATAAAGGCTGTGCATTAAGTAACCTCACAGCAGGCAGAGTTTACAATTTCTAAACTTTAAATTCAAAACCCTGAAAAAACCTAAGATCTACACAAAAAGAACAAACAAAATAAAACCCACAAAAAAGCTCACCACATTTATTTTACATCATTAAGGACTTTCAGAATCTCCTTAGAAACAATAGTGGTAAAACATTTACCTGTATACCCATGCAGTGCAAAACAGACCTATAGAAGTTTGATTTTAAAAAGGACCTTGACCTATACATAGCATTTCCTTTTCTACATAGTTATAAGAAATAGCAAATATTTAAAATATCCAATACAAAACAACATCAAACTAGAAAAAGGAAGAGGTATTTTCCATATAAATTTTATTCCACGGGACACCATACAAAATATTAAACTTAAAAAGAAAAAATGAATTTGACAGTAAGTACAGTTTTAACAATGAATTGGTCTTCAACAACAAATACTTGAGAGGCACAAACTGTGCTACAGCAGATCTAAAAGAAGTTTCACAACTCTGTTTGGAAAAGCTAAAATTTTCAAGATTACTTATTTAAATTTAATTTACAGTAGCTGACCAATTTACAAATATTTATACAAAATTGAAACAAAAGCCAGCTTGTTGTAGCAGGAAGGTGTGTTTATTTGCAGACATCACTACTACTACAAATATGTAAAAAGGAAGCACGAGAAGGTATCTCCATGATTCTGTGTGCATATGAGGTATTTACATATATTGATTTATTATTTTTTATTTCAACTTCTTTGTAGTAGATCTGCTGCTTGAAAATTCCAGTTTAGATTACAGATCCTGGTATCCAGAACGCTGTCAAATATAATCTGGTTTAATTTTCATAAACTGTTGCTTGTTGTTCCATGCAAGAGGGAAATGGAATTAGAAGGTGCCAAGTTGATCAAAAGTGCATACTGCGTTAAGCAGATTGAAAGCCCAGGCTGTATGTTCATTAAAGTATGTACTGTGTGCAGTGCCTTAAGGATACAGTTGGACTCGTACTTTGCTTAGCTCTGAATTCCTGTATTTCATGGTTAATTGTGTCCGCATTAATGATTATATAGATTATGGAAGCAACAAGTCAATATATTCCAATACTTTCCTTAAAATAGTTTTGAGCTTCTGTGGACTGCTTTCCGAGTCACATCAGTCTCTTCTAGAAGTCAACAATGCAAGCATTTTCAGAAAACATATCTTGGCATTGAAGCTGTATTAATAAATGTCAGTAATAAAATATGCAATCTGTCTTATAAAGATTTTCTTAACAAAAGTTTAAAGAGAAAAATATGTCATAAAAAATGATGGGGTAACTGCATCTTGATTTTGAGACTGTTCTTTATTCAGCAGGATCCAATAAGGAGGAAATGAAAGCATTCGGTTATCTTTTCTGTATGGTTGTTCTTAAAGGTAATATACAGTTCAAATCTTTCTTGTCTCGTAATATCTGCCAAGACTGGGAAAAAAGTACAAGGTTTTAAAAGGCTAAATCATCTTCTGTGTCATTAATACTTAAATACCATTGTAAGCATTAAGCCCCAAAGTTCCACAAGAAAAAAGTTGGTACTTTTTCCCCCTCTTGAAAAGAGATTTCTTTCTTAGAGAGGAAGAATTCAGAGATGCACAAAGTGCAATAAACTATTGAGAAATATATATCTTCCTGAGAGAAGAAATATATCTTCCTTAACATTCTTTATGTTAAGAATGATCATATCTTAACATTGATATTCTGATTGAAAAATGATTGTCTCAAATTTACATATGTGGAAGTGCCTGATATAAGAAGTTATCCTCTGATATCTCCAGAGCTTATAAATAGGTCTTTAAAATAGGTTATTTCCACTTCTTTCCATATGCTGTCCTGGATTCCAGGATAACTCTGTCATATCTGTTAGACCATGAACCTGCAGACAATTGCACCAAACCTCCTTTCTTTATGCAGAGCCCATTTTAGCCACAGTGCATAATGAAACTCCATCTCAATAGCAATGAGATAGATTTCTCAGTTTTTTAAAAGAAAAAAAAAAAAAAGAAAGAAAGAAGGGGATGGGTATAAGCAGACATTTATAGAGTCACTGGCCACCTTTCACATCTATGATATGTATCTTGAATACCAATACCACTGGAAAAATTAAACCGGATGCAATTTTTACCTTCATAAATTCACCTTTGATAATGTCAAACTTCCGTTTTACATGTACAGCTCTAGCTGTGTTTGTCCCATCAAAAGGCTCTGCAAGATCAAACACAATTATTAAAAGTGTTAGGAACACTGGTGTTAGGCTGTCTTCACTGAGCAAGCAATCAGNACAGGGAAAAAAAAAAAAAAAAAAAAAAAAAAGAGGGGAGTTAACGTATCATTACATCCCAAGAGGGTTTTAAGCAGCTAAGTCCACTTTGCTTCTGCGTTTCTCTCTAAACATATTATTTATTCCTCCCCTTAAACACTGTAATATTATGTAATTTACAATAAAAATCAGACCATTATTTCCAGAGTACACCATGGCTGTGCTGAATTTATGAATCTAATTATTTGTGATGGTTTAATAGTTTGTTCTGACCTATAGAATATGATTTGGCATAATAAAATGTTTTGGAACTTACTGCACATATCCCTCCTTGGAACTGTTCACTTTAGATTCATGTCACTCAACAATCAGTAAAATATAAGAATTACAGTAAAATATTCACAACTTTTTATGTAAAAAAAAAGTATTAACTAGTTTTAAAGTACAAATTTTATTACCTAAAATCTATTCTACTTCACCTGTTCATAAGTTGACAACTTGAGGCTTCCCTCTTGTTTCCAACAGACTAAAAATTTATATGATGCTTACCATTTTTTTGCCAGCACCATCAGTTATGTTGAAAGCTTTTTTTTTTTTAATATCTTGAAAGGTTTAAAATACTCTAAGATGCAAAGACTATATGTTGCAATACACTGCAAACAGATTTTACACAGTTTATTTTCCTGCCACATTACAGAATACTAATAATATTAATTAGACTGGCAGTCTTTGTTTTATCAGGTAACATTTATATTGAGTTGGTTATGAATTGCTTTTATTTGGAGACATATAGAATGAATATTTACACTACAGAAGTGATTTTGACATTATGGAGACTGGGACTTTGAATCTGGAAAATGTTCCATGGCACTGGGTTTTTAATATGAAAGCTGCTTAAACTCTCAGTCAAGGAGATTGTTCCAAGCAATAAAAGTTGCATTTGGCATATTCCTAGAAGGTTTTCTTTAGACTACTTACAAAGTATTTTAATGGATTTTTACGAACAGATTTATTTTAATCTAGAGTACATCATACATTGCAGCATCACACTGGAACACAACACCGGCAAGCAAATAAAAAAGTATCTAGCTCTCTAATTCTAGTCACATAATTTGATACAGTGACAGGCACATAATTTGATACGGCTGCAAGAATTCCATATCGCTCATCACGTGAAGCAGTCGACCACTTCTGCATTTCCTACATTTGATGTTTCTTCAATGCTAAGATGTTTATGCATTTAATCTTATATCAAGCAATGTTTCGAAAAAGCCACAAGAGCAAAGCTTTACCATATTCTAAAACTAACAAGAGGGGAAAAAAGGCACTCTTCACAACTGCAAAGCTGACTCACATATTCCCTTTATTCTTTTTGAATATTTACTAAGTCTCTAAAGACATTAATTCCCTGAGACGCAGCAAGAATTTTGCAATCAGCAACTATTTACATCACTAACATTTTCTAACTATTTTCATCACTAACATGTTCTGAGAACAGAAAGAATCCTTCATTAGGTAGTTTGTGGACAGTTTCAGAGGAAAAGTTGAACAGCTTCAACACTATGATACTTGAGGAAAAGGGATCACATTCCCAAATAAAAATACAAAAAACTATACAAATGCAAAGCAAGCTCTGAAGAATTATTTTTAGAAATGAATTTACTGTGTGTATTAAATTCTCATGGAGATGAAAGACTTATAAATATAGGCAGAAATCACAGTACAGACAGTTTTACCTAAATGATTGCCAATTAATTGTCTTACAAAACTGCCAAATTCCTATTTTTTTTTCTAAATGTGTCTTTTTCAAAAGAATATGATACTATCTAATATAGACAAGACCTAACCTAAACCAGAATACTCATTAACAGTTTAGATATTTTGATGAGGGACGTTCCCAAAGGGTCACTGAGAGTGGGCATTCTTGATATCACCATAATGCTAATGCAACATTCGTTTTTCAAACAGCAGAAATGCAAGCGAAAATCAGTATTAAAAGAAATTAAAGCAGAACTTTTTTTTCCCCTTTTCAGCAAGCCTAACTATAGTGCTACATGTAGAAGCTTGCAAACTTGCAGACAGATTTATACAATCTACACATTTAAAAATAAATATTCAATAAGTAATAACTATTGAAATTTTAGTCCACTAAATAGATAAAGCTTACAGAGACTTTCAAACTAGAATACGTTAACATGTTTATCTAACTTTTTAAAGCTCTTCCTCTCAGTAGAGAGTTCATCTACCTATTTTCAGTTAAACTAGTTTACCCTAGTAGGTCTTAAAGATGAGGCCTCCTTTGAATATAAACAGGAAATCTAATTTTTTCCTTCAGAATTATTAATAGAAACTTGATATGCGAGGATCATGTCCGCACTAATAAAGTCTTGAAGCACGTGGGAACAGCAAGGAATCAGATGAGCCAGCTACAGACAGTTGCTGCTTCAACAGTTCAAACACAAAATGCACTCTCTCCAGAGAGTTATATGCAATTGAGCACATTGGAAACACACACTAAAATGCCTAATTTCTGTGTTGAGATTCTATTTTCCAATTAAACTGAAGAAAAAAAAAAAAAATAACTATTCATCCACTTTCTAATGTTCAGAGACAGTGAGCCTGAAACAGCTCCTGGCTCAACCCACAAGGGTGCAGTGGAGGAGGTTGTGGAGCATTCCCAGCTCCCACGGTGGGAATGGCAGTGCCTGGGCAATGTCTGCATGGCAGTATCCCAGTTCACTTCAGCTGTGCAGATATTCCACTTCTCACATTTCTTAACTCTGCATGCTTGACTTTGCCATCTCAACCTTTTAAACATCTTTCAGTGTACTTTTCCTTATGACCGATAGCCATTTTTTTTTCCAGAAAACAAATGGGTTTGCCACGTGACTCCACACACTCATCCATGTGATACTGCCAAGTTCAATTGCTCTTCTCCACAGAAAAACAGCCAGCAGATAAGTACGCTCTGCGGAGAGCAGCACTAATGGCAAAAGTTGTGTGCATGCACACACACGAATCTGCAAGAACTAAGGAATGCCACTGCATTTTTGCCTTCTTCCAGGTTTTCCTACTCTGTAACAACTCTTTCCATTCCTTTTTTATCCTAAAACTTCACTCATGATCTCCTGATCCCAACTGAGTCTTCCTTTGAGACCCAGGCCAGGGCTCCATCCCTCATTCTGGACCTTTCCTCTTCACCCAGTATACTCCAGCACCATTTCTAATTCTGCCTCCATTCCACCTTGGTGCCTTATCTATGATGTCTTGTCCAGTTGATTTCCATTCACTTGCTGCCTACCAGTACTCACTTTCCTTTCTTACTTGTTCCGTTTCCTCTTTACATTGTAGTTCCCAGTCCCATTCCTGCTTTTCATTCTCCCTTATAATATCATAATTCTTCTCCTATTTATTTCCTTTTCCTGTTCCAAGCTTCATATCTCCTATGCCTGCAAAACGTTCATATTCCTTCTTCATGGAGGCTCCCTGTGGCTGCTCTAAGACATCAAGAGGACACAAAACAGTTAAAACTGTTGAACTGTGAAGCTAGTGTTCAAGAGATGCACCTCCAAAAGGAAGGCCAAGGTGACCCCTTATTGATGTTTTGGAGCACATCACAAATGTCACCACAGTAACAAGTAGCCACAAAGGGACCAGCATACACACAATCACTAGAACTTGGGATGCCAAAGCATTACCGAAATAAATTATAGTCTTAGCGAGGAATCTGATTCTGTGCCCACTGTGTTTTTGCAGGTCAGACTTGGAAAAAGTGATCACTATTTTTTAGAGAACAGCAAAAAACAGATTACTGTCATGAAGACCATTACTTCACAAAATCCCCATCTCTGTTCAAAAAGTAACAGCAATGAGTTCAAATGAAGAAAAAGTCAGGATAACTATTTTTAAACATTATAGAACTTAAAGCTTCCTTCTCAGATGTTTTTAAAGGTGGTCTTTTACATAATTATAGAATAATCTACATTGATAACACTGTTTTCTACAAAAACATCACATTTAAATATGACAGGTAAAGTCCAAGTAACAGATTCAAGTGTTCCGCGTATTAATAGTGGAAAAGAGTAACACAGTGTTACATTTTACCTTCCACACAAATATACTTGTTTCTCCATTCAGTACCATCAGGTCTTGGAATAGCTTTGGCTTCACGAACTGAAATCATTTGATGGCTCCAGCTAGGGAAAAGAAAAACAATTTACTGACCTTATAAACTGTTGATTTTGAATAACATCAGTTTGCATTAAAGAGGTGTCACAGTACTATGGATAGCACAATCCTTTTTAATTACTTGCAACAGAGTACAACAGTTTAATCTTCACATATGAAGTAAGGAATAATGGGTAGGAAACAAGAAACATTTTTTCAAACATTTATTTATGAAAACCTCTGTTAAACAGAATACTACAGGTTTCTACAAGTAGCATACACTGTTAAACAGAATATTACAGGTTTCTACAAGTAGCATACGTTCATGATTTTTTTTTTCAGAAACCACTGTCAACTTGAACACTGAAGCATACCTTTTTTTTTAAAATAAAAAAGAAATTAGCACTTTGTAAATCCATCTTTCACAGTTTTTGTGGGGAAAAATAAGGTAAAGAATTTAAGCCCAGATTAAGTTACATAATGAATTTCAATGCAAAGTATGTGATGGACCAATATAAAGATACTCTGTTTACAGGTCAGCATTTCTTCTGCAAGGAACCTATTGGGAAGCCGTCATGCTTCATATATGCCAAATTTTAGATCCCCTACAGCTGTAGTGCCAGTACAGCAAATATTCATTTGTAGATAACCTACTTTCTACATAGAATTTTCTAAAAGTGAAAACACAGAAAGTGATCTTACCAAAGAGGGAACAGCAATATAGTTTAGAGGGAAATAATGAAAAATACTGGATATATGCGCTTGGCACAGCTGTAGGTCTAAAATAATGGCAAACAAATTGAACCATTTACAGTTTTATGAACTTAATTAATCCTATACAGCTAGTTCCCAGCTGCTTTTAACTAAACCGGGAAACCACCATATCAGCAAAAGGCCAGGAATGCCAAGAGTGGGTCATCACTCCCCAGGCATTAGATAAGGGCTAGAAATAAGGGGGAAGCACTGCTGCCAGCAGCGATGTTTTGTACACAGCTGACTGGAACTGCTGACAATACAGATCTTTTGATATGTTGCAAAGAGGGAAGAACCTGGCTGAGTAACATTCCTGCAGCTATGTAAGTATCCACTGTAAATTAAAATACAATCTGTAAATCGTCAGTTAAATCTGGAGGAATTCTGTGCTTCTTAGGTCATAGCTCAGCTGTCATACCTCCATTAAATCTATGGTGATAAGAGTTTGCACCAGCTAATATCTGCCCCCACAGATTCTACAAATTAGCTTGGAAACAACTCATGATTAAAGATACTTATGAAAGTCAGCTGTTTGAATAACTGCACTTCCTCAGCAAAACACAGGCATTATTTTTCCATTTATTATAATGAATAGTTTTTTTTTTTTTTTTCTTCTTGGTATTTCAAAAGTTTGCAGGGCAAAGCACAAAGCATACATCAGGATATTTATTCTTATATGTCTGAGAAATTTTATATTTCTTTTGATCTACTCTTTAAAAATCAGTACAGATGCTGATGACCATTTCTAGCATTTGAAGACTCAAAGCGAAGGGAATTTTCATTCTAATCCATTACTCTCTCTTTTTAATTCCTAACGTAGACCACTTGTGAGAATTAGAAATACTGTGAAATATCAAACACTTTGCTGCAAAAATATATAAAACAGGAGGGTCCCAAGTGCCCAAATGATAATCACTAGTTCCCTAGCAATATCTTCAGGAGCCAGAAGGCCGTGCTTCAAGGTCTCACTTTGTAAAAAGCCAGCCAAGCGAAAACCTGCTGCCTTCACTCACAGCTGCACAAGTGAAATCAGACACTCTTCAGAGGGCCTGGTAAACAAGGGACAAGCTTCCAAATAAGTTCTTTTGGGAACACCTCCATTCATTTTTCTGCTGTATCAGTTTGACTGCATAATCAGTCCAAGAACTCCAGAACAGAACTCTGATAATGAGAAATACTGAATGGTAGAACTGTGCTAAACGCTTACATTTAGCCTGCTGAATCATGTGAAACATTATACAGGCACTGCCACTTGAACTCTGTGGCAGGCTAGTTACACAAGCCTGCTGGCAAACTGTGTGAGCTTGGCCAGATGTGGTGTCAAAGCCCAACACACACAGCCATTTCCACATAATGCTACTCATAACTTATGAAGGGGAGAATAGTTACTTTCTATACAAAAAGAAAAAAGAAAAGAAGAAAAAAAAAAGAGTAAGAATGTTGGATGGGCACGGTGTAAGTACATGGTCTCCTCTCAGTCTCCTCTCAAACAAAACATAGTGTAAATAAATGAAGCACATAAAAAAGCAAAAGGGAAAAACAACACATGGAGATAAAGTTCTTTAAGGCTGCACAGCATGCAAGGATCTTCTTTCTCCTTTTGTGGTCTACTCACTGGTCCCATCCTGCCAGTAAGTATTATTTACTACATCAAGTAAAATAACATTTACTTTTTAATGGAAATACCTACTGGCCTTTGCTAGACCAAGGGGGAAATTTAAAATAATTCATTTCTAGCTTTCCAACCAACACATGCAAGTGTATCAGTTAAGCATTGCAGGCAGGTAACTTCAGTGAGTTATTCTGTTCCAAACATTGATCTTCATACATTATCTGATCATTCTTGACTGCATGCTGTTCTTTCAGCAAAAGGCATCCTGAGTATCAAATCTTGTAGTTGTGTCCTACTTCACAGGAATCTGTATACTTCACCTAGAAAGGAATCTACTAAAGTCACCTGTGTGACTATTGTAGTAGCATTTTCCTTAGTAATCTTTTTATCAAAATATATTACAGCAAGAAGTTCACTGGCACAGTATAGGTCATTTAAATATGTGACCCGACTTAGTAGTCATATCATCTGGAACCGAATCTCAAGAATTCTGCACCAAGACATCCTGGCAGGTATCTTACAGGAAAAGTAAAGAATGATCAAATTGATTACAGCAATAAAAAATATTCTACATGTTCAGAAATAAAAATATTAATGCCATAAAAGGCATAAAAGGCAAGAGCCCTTTGTTATGTACATTTAAATCTCATTCTAATTCCATATTTCTATCCTTCTAACATGGTTTCCATCAGCAATGTGAAAGCAAAGATAACTTACACTATAGACAGCTTAGAACTACATTTGTTCTTGGTGACTGGCTATCAGACAAATATTTAAACAATATGTTCTGCCTGCCTTTCTGAGCACAGGCACTAATTTGGGATTTTCTCCTCCACCCAATTAACAGTTTTCCTAAAACTTTAAGAAACTCTAATTTAAGACCTCCATCCTGCTCCTTTCAAGTAGGGCTTAAAGTTATCAAGGATAAATGGATGATTATGGCCAATTAATGAGAAGAGCTCATTAAGTTTTATTTCCATAGGACAAATAGCTAGAAATAATACAGGTTGCTGCAGTGAGTGAGTCATTTCCTCATATGATATCTCAGTATAATATTCTCAACACAGAAGTTTGATTTTCTATAGCTCTTTTTAGCATAATATTACTAGTCAGAAGTTTAAATATTGAACAGGTAGTTCATGTTGAAAAATTGACAATATGTTCATCACTGTTTTTGGAATATTTTCTTCTTTTTACTTCACAGCTATCCTATTGTCACTCTGCACTTGTAGCTTCAGTTTTTCTTTTAGTAGGTTTTCATATCCACATACTCAAATCTTCAATTGCATTCCAATCTCCTTTAGAGTATTCAAAGGTCTTTTGATTCGCTTTTCTTCTGCTTCTAGACCTACACTAAGCCCTTCAATCTTTTCAGCTTTTTTTTCCTTTTAAACCAGAAGTTCCTCCATCACACTAAAATATCGATAACATCTTTTCCTTAGATGATGATAATTACTAAAGAGTAATATTTAGGGATTACAAACAGTTCAGGTAACAATAAGCAACAAAACCCCAGAAACCAACTTCTCAAGAATGTGGTCTGAATCGTATGCTGACAAGCACATGAATAAGGAGAGTCAAATTAGATGGGTTTTTTTGCAGATTTGGGCAAGACCTTACCTGGTAGTTTGCACAGGAAAAAATCAGAAATTTCTTTTGCCATGGACAACTATTTACTAAATAGATCACTTTCTGATAAGATGAGATTAACATTATACATATGAGTAGCAAAAGAAGCATCTAGTGTCCTACATATTAGGAATTTGGAGATGTACTTTTAAGGACCATATTGCACCATCCTATAATTTATAGGTTTAGCAAGCAGCACCTGCACAGCTAAAAAGACACAACCCAAATGGAATTTCTAAGAACAAAAGACAACACTATCTGCAAACATGTTAAAGGAAATCTTATAGATAAAGAGCTTATTTATTTAAATACAAATACCTAGTGTTTTATATGCACAAGCAATCTTTGTAAGAGATTCTCAGCTAGCATTTTGGTAAAGTGTTCATAACATGGCTTCTCAGATTCTTTTACAACTTTGCCTTCTATTTCTGTTTCACAAGAAAGATCAGACACCAAAATTCCAGCAAACCAAACAGGCTAACAAATCACCTAGATATAAGACAATTTCTAAGTAAAAATGGCCTATATAACCATAAACAATGGTTACAGTTAAAGTAAGGAGACATCTAGACAAAAACCTTCACTGACTTGGGGTGACAGAACACAACTGTGACTATTAGAGTTCAAGCAATTCCACACCATAGGATATACCTTATGTTAAAACTAGGAATAGGAATCTTTTTGCACAGAGATATGCAGTTTTTAAACATTAATATATACATTAAAAAAATCCAGCTATTTCAGAAGGGCAGAGCTATCTAACTTTTGGCAGCTATTTTACAAACTAAGTAGGTTGGCTAATCAAAAGACTTTAGATAACACTTTTTATATCAGCATTCCCACTGTCCTCAATTCCTTTCACTTATTTCCTCTCTATCAGTTATCACTTCTGCATTGCTGCCATTCTTTCCTATTTAAGAGACTTAAAATGCTGATGTATTCAACAAAAGAGAGCAGTCTTACATATTTCAAAATTGTAAGATGAGTTTAATACTTACTCAAATTCTGTAGCATAATATTTGAAGAAACCTATTAGCAAATCTCCAAGACTTGATCCATTTTTTGAGAGGTAAGGAGGAATGGTGTATGGGACTTTATGAACAAGGTGCAGCTGCATAGTAGGATCAAAAGAGTCCTGTCAAAATAAAATCAGAGAGTATATACACACACACACAGAGCTTAAACTTGGTATATATTTTTATTTATAACAACACTAAAGTTGCCCATCATTTGCTTATTAAAATTGCAAGTACAAATTAAAAGGAGGAAAGCACTCTCTTTCCTGTACTGCTGTGCTAGATATTACTTCTACTGAGCTCAAGAAGAATCACCTTGCCCAGGAGAGCAAGACCATCCCTTACCTTCTGTTTGCTTAAGAATTTTAACAAAGAACAACTTCTGGCATGAACTTATGCTTACATATTGGTGAAACCACATGAGTAGAAGCAGAGTAAGGTAGCCTGCACTGAGCTGACTGCAGCTGAGTTGACACAAGTTGTGTGAAGCTGACACAGGTGTCACGAAGTCTCCATAACCACAGTACAGGAACACTCAGTCTAAAACAAAGGCCACATTTCCCACAGCACAAAATTCAATTTGAAGTCAACTCCACTAGCTCAAACATAAACCTCTGCCTTCCCACATACTAATTTCAAAGACTGTCGTAGCACCTTCTCTGTCCCAGCTCTCTGAAAGAATAAAAAGTGAGCTATACAACAGACTCCATCACTTAAGCTGTAGTAAGCTTTTCTTTTAGAAAAGATGCCTATGTCCTAAAAAGAAAAATCACCACTAGCAGCATAGTTAGTTACTCGACTAGTTTTTGTTTTAAGTTTACTACATTGCTAAAGTGTCCATCATATCATTTCTGTTCCACTGACAAGCTGTTTTTGAGAAGGTGATAATGTCAAGATGTTCTATTTTACCACAATGTCTGCTGAATTTTTAGGAAAATAAATCCAAGATGCATAAAAACTTAGGAACTTATTTAGTCTTATTAGCGCATCTCACCCTCCGCACTTTGTTGTTTTAAAGAGTAACATCAGGCAGAAGTCTCTGACTTTTTAGTACTAGAATATATGAAAATATTGTATATTATCTCCATGCTCACACCAGCGATGTTTCTTTGGAGTCAAACGAAGTTAGTGATCAAACAGGTAAGATCTGTAAGTTTTGTCAATTCCAACAAAGTTGTCTGGTAACTTAAGCAACATATCTTCCATAAAAAAATGTCATGTTTCCAGCTGTAAAACCTTTGGGCTTTTGCTTTTACAGCACAGAATTTTGTATGAGGTATTGTGATAGTTACCAGAGCTCAGAATTTAACAGCTTACAACCCAACAGAACACAACAAAGCACGGAAGGGACATGAAAAGCATGTTGAAAGGATATATGAAGAGATACATGGCATATATTCAAAGATCTAGAAGGGAAACAGAAGCCTGGACTCGATTGTGCAGTATATACAATCTTTTATATATCTACAGGAATGAAAGTTATTCCTTGTCCATGCATGGGGAGAAAGAGGAACGAAAACTGCCAACTTCAACAATAAAAGCAGGAATGCAGTGAAGTTATTGTAACACGTGTTTACTGACAAGCACTTCCTTACTAATGTTAGTTGACACTTTTAAAAAGCATTTTTATGCTTTATATATTATTATATATTTATGCTTTATATATTCAAATTACTGAAAATTTCTCAGCTTCAAGAAAAAACTGCCACTGCAAGGCCATTAATATACTGAGCAACTAAAAACCTAGAATATGTCTTATTATTTTTCAGAGTAAATAAGCTATTTTCTCTAGTACTATTCCTAATTTAGAAAAAAAATTGCTTGTTCTTAGCAATTTTGATATTAAGTGCAACTCAAACACAGAAGCAAGGATATTGTGTTTTATTTATGTTTTTATAAATTAATTAAGATTAATTAATTTGTAGTAATGTTGTATTGATTTGAAATTGAATAAAGAAAGCAATAAACTAGTAAAATAGCAAAAGACAATGTATCTATTATCACTGTAGTAAAGCCCATGGCAAAAGACAGATGTACCTTCATGCCTCTGTGTGTATGTGCTTAAATGCAGTGGAAAGGAAAAGAGCAAAAAGATACAAAGCACCATTTTATCTAAAAATATTTTATCCGTAAGATTTGCTGACACATGAAGTTAGAAAAATATGCAGTTTTATAAAATGTATTTTTAAATATTTAAAAAAATATTTTTAAAATGGTGACAGTTATAGAAATATAGTCCAAATGATGACATTTTTCAGAACATTCAGTTTGCTTGTTTCCCCATTGAATTTACAGCTGATCACAGTCATGTAAGCACCACAGAGACAAACCTGAAGGAGTCATTTGAGGAGCAGAAAACAGAACACATTTCAAAGACTCCCAACTCTAGGTAGAAAAGATGCAATTACTAAATTTTCTGAATTATTTATTAAAAAAAAATGCTAATCACTATTTATAAAGAAGAAAAAAACAAATGTTTTGTCCTTCTCATATACAGCAAATCTGTTATGGAGGAAATTGCTATTACCAGCTTAGAAATTTTTACACATTAAACCATATTAATTATTGCTTTAACCTGAGAAAGGACACAGGGAAGATTTAATGAAAATTTCTGTCAAAATGCACCAATAACCTAAAATGCAGTCTCTTTAAGGTCATTTCTTAACAGTGCAAATGTTCGGTGTCCAGTGAATAAGGCATCAGATTGACCATGGGATCTGGACTGATTTTTCTGCTTTGCCACAGACAACCCATGAACCCTCATAAGTCTATCCCAGTTCATTCACCTATTCTGAGAGAGGGATAACAGTCCAGTTCTTACTACTAGATGAACTTAACAAATTACTAGATAAATGGAGCAAGGTACAAATTACAGATAATATACCTAAAGGAGGCTGGTAATGACAGAATTTCAAAGCATCCTTAAAATTAGCTCAGTTTCAAGTAGACTTGCAGGTTTTCCCTTCTTAACTTGCTCTAGAAGGCAAAAGAAAAAAATCAATTTCTTTTAGAACTGGTCCTTCATTTGCCTGCTGCAAATTTGCCTCAACATTCTGGGAAATGGAAAAAGAAATTCACAAACTGCTAAGGGGCAAGATGAGAAATAATTGAGCTATCCATCATTTTTCAGCTATCCATCATTTCAAAATATTTCAAAAAAAAAAAAAAAATAGTGACCATAAAGCTTTTTTCCCCTACTTCTCCTTTTTCCGCTCCCCTCCCCATACCTCTCCTCCTATTTTGTTTGGCTGGTTCCTCAAGGAAATACTAGCGTAGAGCAGCACGAACCATATGCAAGCTGCAGAATGCATCAAGCTCACACATGCTCTCCTTTCCACTTACACACTGAAAAGCAATACAACTATACAGATTCTATACCTTAAGATATTAAGTGCAAAATCAGCTTAGTTCTGATTGTACAAGAATCTTCCTTAAAAAAGAATGACTGTATATATGCACACATAGATACATATATATTTACAGAAATTACCTCTCTCCAGTCTTATAAGTTAAATTTCATTAGTATTTATCAAGAAAAGAATTTTTATCAAAATTTATTAAAGGAGGGGCAATTTTAAATGAGGAGCAAACTGTATCTCTCTAAGAATGAACTCTCAGTGCTTCAAAGCAGTGACAGTAGCTGAAGCACAACCCCATCTCCTGCTCCATCCCTTCCCCCTGCTTGTGAAAGAGAGGCAGCAGAATGACATAGGCACGCTGAGGCTGGTTACTAAAGTTCCCAAGCCAAACCACCTCCACCTGGAGTTAACTGAGGTGCCAGATGGGCACCTGCAACCTGAGGGGCTCCCACCCCAGGTGCATCCCAACACACCCATCCAACTCGTGCCTGCCCGGGACACCTTGGGGCAGCATAGCCCATGCTGGGCAGAACTGGGAGCCTGCCAGGACTTCTCCCCCTATTGGGGGAGACACTCCATCAGAGGATCTGCCTTTGGGTTCTTATTCGAGGTACATATGTCTCTTCTACATTGCACCTGCAATTTAAAACATTAAGTTTCTCAAAGCCTAGAAGTCTCTTCAAGCTGGAGTTAGAACTGCAAATTTATGTCTGAAAAAAGCTGCCTGCAAGTAGAAAGGTTTTGCCTCAAAAGGGGAGATGCAGCATTTATGGGCAGCATGAGAATGGGGGCACTGCTTTGAGCAGCTGCAAGCATAAGTAAAATGCATCATGTCTTAGGATACTGACATTTTCCCATGCTTTGTAATTATTATTGTAAGCTAGACATAAATCCAGAATTGTTTTAGTGTATTTCTTATTTTGAACTTTACATTTACCTATTGTATCACTATTCAGAAATTCTTCTACGACACTTAAGCACTTAATTATATTAATAGAGATAACAGATAAAATATTTGCAAATTTCTAGCATAATTTTTTGCTTTTATAGTAAGCAGGTATAGAGTATATAAAATACTTTTATTTTATTAGTAACCTTAGAATGTTTAGTCTGCCCTCCCAAACACAACTAACATAAATCCATGTTAAAACAAAAGGTTACTCATTGCAGTGTTTGAGAATGCACACAGGAACCTGCAAGTTTTACCACTGTCATGGGGTACAAAAAGAACCCTTGCATTTTGTGCAAATTCAATTTTTTTAATTTGCTTTAGTCATTTAAAACATTTAAAGCATTTGTGAAGTACTCTAAAAACATTAACACCGTTCAAATTATAAACTTGTTTGAATAATTGTTACAAAGATATACAGAAGCTACTGATTCTTAGTTATTTTCTTTAAGCCACGTGCTGAAAATACTATGGCATGAGCTTCAGGCAAGTGCAATTACCAAACTGGGTAATAATAAAAAAAGATCTAGTTACATGCACAAGAAATGAAAAACTCAAATGCTTTTCAGTACTAACCATGAAGAGATCAGAAGATATATAGCAGAAGAAAGAATACAATTAAAAAAAAAAAGGTACAAAAACAGGACTACAAAATAAGGATAAAACTGCAAGTTATTGGTGCTCAAAGCTTTTTTTTTTGCATCTTATTGTTACTCAGGATGGCTGACTTCACAATATTTCTTCCTGATACATAGTGACATCAAATCTTCCCGTTTCAGCAAAACAGGAAGCATATGCAAAAAGAAAGAATGGCTTTTGGAGACTAACTCAGAACAACTAAACACACACAGACACTACGACCAAACTATAGCAACTATGAATAAGAATTCAAGTGATACATGAGAAGTAAGGGGAGGAGGAAGGCACACAAAATTCCTCTACACAAATCATTGCTCACAACTATTCAACAATAGCTCCTTGTCCCAGACAGGTATTTAAGAGGGTAGCTGTTATTTCTAGGTAATCTTCCTTAGATTAAGTCTTACTAGTTGCAGCCTTAATTCTGCTGAGGGATCAGAGCGTACAGACCCACACAGTTCTCTAGAAAACAACACAGTATAATCTGAATGCAACAGCAAAGTCCAAAAGGAGAATTTTATGTGTCAACTGAAGCACAGTTTTGTGAGGTCACAAGGGTACAAACACAATTAATCCTCTAAATACGGAGGACAAGCTCTGCGAAGTTAGAAAATTCTGATATATGACCATCAGATAGAAACAACAGTAGTTAATATACTAAGAAATAAGTCAAATTTAGAGATGACACTGGAGCATTTGCAACCTAGCATAGAAAGAATTTGGTGAACAGCACTAGTCACCGAGTTTAAAATTTTCACATATATAAAAAGCTGCTTCACTGTTTTCACTAAAGAAATGATCAACAGCAGCAACTAACCATTTTTGCACTCATGTTTAGTGTATCAATGACTATGTTTACAGTATAAGTTTAACTTAAACCTGTTATAGACACTTAAGAAGTCATACATTTTAGATACATTTCATATAGTTATATGATGTAGTAATAATTCATAAGAAACACTTACTGGGTAATTTTTCTGGAGGGATGGAAGGATGGGTTCAGGTAGGGCTATAAAATAAAAAAAAAAAAAGTTTAAAGTTGCTGTGATTCATGCAATTCACAGGAAACAACATCATATCAACTACACCAAAGGGTTGCACTGAAATTCCGTGTTAGAAACATCTGCCCAGAACTTCACTTTCATGCATTTTGTAAAATAAGTTATTCCACAAATCCTTCTAATACGACATGTTATCTATGGCAGAATAAGAAGTAAACTGAGTTAAGAGAACCTAAGATATTACTACCTATAGAAAACAAAAAAAACCTCTACAGTAGCTGGCTACTCCCTGCCTTTCAAAATTCATGTTAATTCAAGGCCACAGAAAACTCACTCTGATGAGCAGACATCCATAGTTTCACATAAACTCTTTTCTAAATCATTTAATACAGTGATTACTTTCTGGACAAGCATATATTTGTCGACTTCAAAAATTTTTTAATGTTGAATATCCAAAAGTAAACTTGAACTACAGCTAAAATGCCCAACATCTTTAGTCAGTATTGCCAGCAAAATTCCTATAAAAAAGTAGATATAATCTTATGCTGTTACCTGGTCAATTAAACTGAAAGCAGAATATAAAGTTCGAATAGATGCTAGAGAAACTAATTAATTATTTATGAAAGACATGGGTAGGTTAAACATATTGCATACTAAAAGCAACAAGACAAAGAATCATCTTGTGGATGTAGCACCAGGTCAGGTGGTGCTGCAGATATAAAGACAGAAAAATAATCCCCATTCACATCGCAGTCAACTCTTACAGCAGCTACAAAACTGTTAGCTCATCCCTAGTAGGAAGGTTTTAATATCACTTCATCAGCATGTTTTTTAAACATAAATTGGTCTCTATCATTCACCAGGGAAAATGTAATTATGTTCAATGTAGGAGTTTGCCATGGCATTTAATTCACGCTTGAATCAAGGTCTCACAGATAAAGAGATGTTCAAGCATCTTTTTTTCTATAGGGACAAAAATTAGAATAGCAAAATTCTCAGAACATGCTTCAGATATTTTCAAAGAATATATTATACTAACTAACATGAGCGCTAATAATATGATTACAGCTGTTTTAATAATCATTTTTATTTTGTTTGTGGGTGTTTGAAAATATGAAGGAGTATCTTATTTCGACAACATCTTGAATATTTTCCAATTCTCTGCTTTACTGAAAGAACAGCCAAAAAAAATCTCAACAGTATGAATAATGAAGATATTTCGCATCTACGAGATGCATTAAGATGACAGGGTTAAGGGAAAAAAATTACCACCAGCATTTACCACCTGAATTTTTCTTTTCCTGCTATACAAGATAATTGGACCTGTTACCTAGAGGAAAGTTCATGAACAAAACATTGATGCATATACAAAATAAACTCAAGCCACATTAACTTTAGGTCAAAAAGCTTCCACACT
The DNA here is from genome assembly GCA_013389825.1 of Crypturellus undulatus. Classification (NCBI taxonomy): domain Eukaryota; kingdom Metazoa; phylum Chordata; class Aves; order Tinamiformes; family Tinamidae; genus Crypturellus; species Crypturellus undulatus. The sequence goes on along the minus strand of VWPW01001942.1, from coordinate 83,263 downwards.
AGTCTGGTAAGAATACTGAAACAGATTAAATAGTACAGAAATTTGCCTAATGAAAAGAGATGATATTTACTGCTAAAAGAAAGTAGTTATTTCTAGCTGTTTTTCTGCCCAGTACCAGCAACAGAAGTCCTACTAGCAAATTCTACAATTAGGACACAAGCAGCTTTCAGTAGTATCATACACAAGTAGTAGAAGTAGAAGAAAAAGATTTAAAACTTAACATACTAATACTAAAAACATTAGTATTCCAACACTTTGCAGAAGATACATATCCAGAATACCTTTCTCCAAGCTTTTTAAGGAAAGAGCTCATGGAACACAGGTTAAAATTCTGACTGCTGATCCTTCATAGGCAGCTGCCACTGCACTACAGCAAATGCCCTCACCTAAAGTCGTTAACATCACTGCAAGCCTACACATTTATATCTGCTTGCAGCTCCCACTCTCTTCTTTTTGTGTATTACTACTATGCGCACCTCAGTAATTGGTTATTCCTGACAGAACCCAGCATCTAATACAAAAAATATCATACTCCCAGTCCCTAGAGTTACTGTAATATCCTGAAAATATATTTTAAGAATTAATTTCCAAGTGAAAAGGCCTGCTCCCACTAAAAATCTTAATAGCAGCAGTATCAAATACTTATCAAGTCACAGATGAGATCGTCATAAATTGTTAGACAGTGTTAGGATCTGTTCATCTCTTGCATGTGCTTCACCCTTGCAGAGCAATCTGCACCCAGTAGCTTTCACCCCTTTCACTCCTGTATCTAATAATCAGTGTAATCATTTTATTTTTACATGAATGTCATTTCATCTCTTCCAATCAACAATTCATTTTTTATTGTTGTTAAGAATCTGTATTAAAAGATCTATCACCAACAATATCATTTCAAAGTTGTGGTAACAGAGTCACAACATTTTTCCCATTTTTTATTTCTTCTTTTCACAGAAACAAATCTATGAAACACTACCAAAGAAAATGCAGAGATAGGATACATTAACTTGCACTCCGCTATCCTCATGATTGGTACGTGTAAAAATACGCTCATACTACACACATTCAAGAACTCAGAAGCAGCCCAGCCAACTAGATCTCACACATACAAACTGCCTTTCTAGGTCCTATAAAACAGATGCAGTGCAGCTGAAAGAAAACTACCAGCTGGAGTCAGCTGTCATAAAAACTTTCAGCCCTAGTACAGAGTGGGTGTAGCATGATCTTGGAGCTACTAAATAGTTGGCTACCCACTCTGCAGTGGATATCTATATTCCAGACCAAACAAGCTGTCAAAGGAACTAAACAGAATCATTGTCACTTCATCCAAATAACCAAAACAAACAAAACACTACAAAGACTGACAAAAGGAAAGAGCATAAATGAAAACTTATACAGTTTGTCTAGCTTATCTACACACAGGATCACATAATATTAAGAATACACTGTTATTAGAATAAATACATCCAAAAAAAGAANTTACTGCATAAGACATGTACCTCAGGGGTTATGGCCAACCCTTCTGAAATCACCCATCTCCTAATAAATGAAAACCTCATACTGACCTAAATGGTTTCTTATGCAATTCCTTAGGTCTTAAGCAAGAATTGCAATTTAAAATTACACAGATATCTATAACAACAGCGACTAATGGGGGGAAATCCATTTCAGGTTACTTCAGCAACACTTTTGGAACACACAGCTTCCTTCACTCTGCAGGAAACTCCCAACAAAAACTCACTGTTTCGAAATATTAAAGTCACAACATAAGATGCTGCTGGTGGCAAAGGCAGCCAAATATCTCAACTTCTTATGGCACAGTCATCTCACAGCAGACAGTAATCAGAAAAATCTCCTAGCTACCTATGCAGTCTTGCATATATATATGCTCCATTATTTATCTCCGATTATCAAAACAGAGAACGAGCACTCCACAGCATTTGTCATGCCTTCATTTTTCTTGGAAGCTCCCAAGTAAAAGAAACTTGAAATTGTGATGTTTAGCTTTTTCCCTTGGAACTACTAAATAATTTTTTGCCGACTGTACAGTGGATATCTAAGGGAGGGAATAAAACCAGCACTTCGTTTTCAGATTTTTCTGTGTGTAAAATGATTCCTGATGATGTTTAATTTTAAAGGCTACACAAATACAAACTTAAAAAGAACAATTTCAAAAGACAAACATACTTACTCTGTAAATAGTGCAAAACCATCAACACAAGACTATAGCTGCTTAGAGTACCACGACTGGCATCATTTATGTCATGAAAACTTGCCCATTTCTTCACAACCAGTACTAGTGGACGAACTCGATTCTCAACTGTAAATACAACAAATATTTATAAAAAAAGCACAATAACTAGATAATGCTGAAATTTTTACTCCCACTTGATCAATGACACTCAATTTGCACTCTGAATTTACCTCTTTATAGACTTTACCTCTTCATAGACCATTTATAGACTTTACTTAATTATCCTATAACTATCATCCATTATATAAAAAAAACTTTTCAAATTAGATTTATTTTTTATAAAATACTTTTTGAGTAGGAAGAGCCACAGATGCATTGCAAACCTGCCATGTCAGGTAGCTCTCAGATCAGACAAAACTGGATGTTCAGTCAATGGAACAGTTTCCTCCAGTTCACTGTACTAATTTCCTGAAGTAAACTGCTTCCAGAGCAGACCAAATGTTTTTTGTTTGTTTGTTTCAGATTATGTAAGCTTTGAGAACACAGAAAAGTCTTCCAATTGTAGAACACAGAACTCATGCTTAAATTTCCCTCAGGGAAAATGAAAGCAGTAAACATTGCATCCAGACATTAATTCTAAAATTGCCTGGTTCTCAGTAACTTCTGATGAAGTTAATGAAACTCATCTAAGAGAAGAATTCTGTTAGATAAAATATCATATTAGATCAAGTTATCCATTTCATCACGAAAGACACCAATATAATCACATTCCAGTTTTGATCTTTGGAGTCACAGTAGAATTATAAAGCCTTCTGCACAAAGGTTTAATACATTTTAGGAGCTGTCACTAACCATGTGAGCAGCTAGGGAGTTCACAACATACTTCATTAATTATTAGCAGGTATGTGGAAGCTGATCCTCAGCCCACTGAGCTGCCTTACTATGGACTAGATAATCCTGCGATGTACCTTTTTTCCACCCGACATTTTTAGGCAAAGTTTTGTATGCTACACATCAAGACAGAAATCCGTCTGCCGGCAACTGCTTCATTCAGGACAAGAGGTACTTTCTATAGCAGTATCTCCCTAACTCTGCTGTTCAAAGCAGCTTCCATCCTACAACCTATCAAACCAGCTTCCTCCTACAAACTATTTGGATGTTCCAAACCAACCAAATCAGTTGTTACTGAACAAACAATGGTTCAGTATATGTGTCCCTGAACAGTACACTCTTCTTGCACATCCCAACTTAAATCTGGAAGACCTCTGAAAAACAAAACTCCCATCACCTGATCCTATCATTTTTTAGTGGTTGGATTAAAAATTATGACTGCTACTAAACAAAATGCATAATAGTTAGTACAGAGAAAATAACAATAACATTCTCAATAACAGAAGCATGATTTTTTTCATGAGACAAATACAAATAGGCTCAAACGATAAACTGGATTTAGTTCTGTGCGAAACGTACTTGCCATGCACTTGCATGGAAAGGATTTCTTTTTATTTAAATTCATTCTGAGATCAAGTTGTGTCTGCTTGTATTCATCATTAATATATAATAAATTAGTGTGTAACACTGCCACTAAGGTTTTTCTGACATTCTTTTAACAATCCAATCTCTCAAGAAAATGCATAGTAATATAATTTGCTCAAAGCTACAAAATTCCAGCTTCCCCTGTAACTGAAAAATTCCACCTATGAATTGCTGACTGAATTCCAGACATGCCTCCTTAGATAACACAAAAACAACAAATCCCAGTTATTAGCTCTACCTACATTTTCTCTTTCTATGGACCTTCTGCTTCACTTAGTTATATAAACTTTGATCTTCTCTACAGCACCTGATGCACTAATATAGAAGGGTTGGTTTGGAAAAGACAGAAGAACATCCATATACTCCACATTTATAAACATTTTTATCATGCCCCCGAAGTTAATCAGCCCTTTGTTTGCTTGAGAATCTAATTATATAACACAGAAATATCCATATACAAATTGTTTTTTTTCTCCCTGCATGCAGGGTGAAACCCTTCAGGTATGCAAATTTTAAGTTAGTAGGCTAACACTTTTAATGCCAGCTGTCCTGGTTGATGACTTATAAAAGCATATAAAAAGACTAGATAGCTGACATAGTTCTCATTTGGTTTTATTTGCCTGAAATCATATGAGAGTTTTGTTACACAAAAGAAGAGATTACAGACTATGCTTGATAAAGATTATCTATTTACGAAGATTATAAAGATTTATTATGCACATTGAGGAGATTATCTTTTTAAACAAAAGTTTCTCCTGTAGTAACTCACTCCTTGACTTCAAGAAAATATTGGTATTTAGCACTATCATCAGGAGATATTAATTTTGACTGAGCATATTAGGGAGCCTGCAAACCCTATAAATGCAGGCACCAGGACAGAAAAAAGAAGTTGGGCCACATGGACCCCTTCCACTGCCTGTTTCACATTTCTGTTTCTGACTATCTGTTTGCTGAGAGAAATGAGAGTCAAGATATGGAAACCAGTGGCAGAAGTTGGAAATGATGTTAACATTGGACTTAGTGAATTGACCCCATACTTTTTTGAGCTTAGAAGGAAATCCCTTTCAAGGTTAAGGCCTTCCTGGGTATATGAGGAAAATAGAGTTAAACAACTTTTACAGGACGAGATGCCCACAACTACAGTTCTAATTACTAGTCAAAAGTAGCTAGGAGGTAGAACTTGTACTGATAACTTCCTACCCTAAAAATCCATACATTTAGGAGTCAATTAGGTACTATACACAGTAACTTGAATTTGTTAGTCTATTAAGACTAAAATACAAGCAGTCAAGAAATAAATCAAAGAAATAAGAAAAATATTAAAAACTTACTGTATGCATAGGTTCTCAGAAGGAATGTATTTCTTATTCCTACAATATTATTTACATTCAAGTCAAACTCGACACAGCTATAGAGAAGTAGAAAAAAGAACCAAATATTATCACATTCAGCTTTAGAATATTTATTACCTATTAGCAATAGAAGTAAAGAAGCGCAATTTTAAAGTAATATTCTAAGATTTGCCTTCCTCAAACAGGAAGAGTTTTAAGGCTTTATCTTCCATTTTGGATCTGCATACAGTAAAATTATGGACTTGAACTCCATTGTTAACAAAATGTGGTTGCTGATTCATACATGGAATTCAAGCTGAACTGAGTTTAGACCTTAGGACAACTTAATTGCTGTATTTTTTAAACAAATGCTTTTCTGAGCATACATGATTCACTACGGATAGTACATTTTATAAAACATCTTTGATATCAGGCAGAATTCTGAGGTTTTAGTTCAGCTCATCACACCAATAATCTGAGAAAGAGAATAATCTGAGAAATAGCTCAGAATGTAAAAATCTCCTTACACATTTCACAACTACTCTTATCCATGAGATATTCCAATTTAACAACACATTTCAGTACTCCTACTTCAATTCTGCAGTGATGGTTCAAGATAAGCAACAAGTACTTTGACAATAATTTATTAGTAAACAGTACATGTTTTATAAAAATCAACTTAACTATTTCAGAGCTTGTAATTTTAGAATTGTTTATATTGTTAATAACAAATAAGAATATAGTAAACAGATATTACCCCCTTTAACTTATCACTCCAAAAATTTCATATTGCATATGCAGCTTAAATTCAGTGCTCAAGATCAAATATTCAAACTTATGATCAATAAATTATAACATTTTAACTTGCAAAAAGAACAGTCTCATTGACAAGACAGAAGGGATGTACAATGTACAGCTATTTATAAATACACAGAATAGATTTTTGAATTAGCTACACTAAAACATCCTTTGCATCAAAAATATTACAGAGTTTAAAGCATGAATTAAACACGACTTCTTAGATATTCTGAGAAGGTAGTAAACAATAACAACAGAGGAAAAAACGAGCTTGAGCTACGGCTTAATAGTTGTTAAAATACATACAAATATCAGTAAGAACATTAGTTATAGGTGCAAATATAGTAAAAAAAATTGTCAGGCAGCATATGCAATTCCAGTTAACTCCATTTGGCAAGATAACATTTTAGTAGATGTCGATTAAACAAGTTTTATTGTAGTTCTGTTGTCCCTCAATATGCACACTTGATAAATGTTGTTGAAAAGGGATTTGTGATGTTTTGACTCAAGCTCTATCAAAGAACTAATGGGGTGGGGAAGTCACTGCACATCAAATGCAGCAGAACAGAAAGCTTTTACATTCTCTACACTATGGAATTGTTTTTAACCAAAGGCCTAATACTCTGCTACTAGTTAGAATTATTTCCTGGGAAAGACACCAAAAAAATAGGGTAATAAATCTTTAAGTGTCAGTGATCTTCCTTTAAGGTTAGAACATTAAGAAGCCTCCAAGATCAAAAAGGAGGCCAAACAAAGCCATATTAGATTGCAGGTAAATGAAAGACTACATAGCAACACCCTAAAAAGGGCAACTTACCTAGGAGGTAAGGACAGTATTACTATGTTATATATTATAGGACTATACTGCATAAAGGTTTGAACATTATTCAGTACCTTTATTTATTTATTAAACTCAGAGTGATTTTCACAAGACCAAGATTACAATTACATGACTATTCTACTGCACCCCTCAACTGTTTTCACATCTTTGTTTATGAAGTATGAGTACAATAACATGCAGTACATCCACTTCTTTCCAATTACTTCCCTCTCAGAAAATGAAAGGCCACTAAAATAGTGTCTACTGCTGTGAAGTGCATGTTATACTATGCACTGTTAAAACCCTGAACACCTCCCAAGGGAAAAAGAATACAGCCTAAAATGAATAGTTTGCACATTTAAGCAAGAAAACAACGTCGTTACAAAATATCGTTTGTTTTATAGTGTTTATTCAATACGAAAGCTGTGAATAATTTCTCAAGTAGCTCAGTATTCGAGATGTTTGTACAGAAAGCTAAATCATCTTTCACAGAAGTTTTCTTCCCACCTTTACCTCCTGTGAAGAAGTATCTGTTAACTGGAGCCTGCTGCACCAGAACTCACCACAGAAATACACCAAATATTGCTATTAATTGACATCATAGAAAGTCCCAAACACAAAAACTTTTGTAAGCTACCAGGGAGGTAAACTCATTACTGCTGCATTTAGCTACACAAATCTGCCATCTCGCTACAGCACAAGGTGAAAGAACAAACCATGACTTCAGTGGAAATACTCACATGCACAGTACGTAACTATTTTCCTGTAAAGAAGGCTAAGAATTGATGTTGAACAGATTACTTGCCTGACTTTATCCCTGAACTTCACTATTGGCACTTTTGCTCGAATCAGCTGAGGTCGCTCAATGTAGCTTGCTGAAAGGGAGAAAATACCCAATCAAGTCCTATATAAAATGCTGATATTAAAACAAAAACAAACAAAAAAAGAAAAACCCAACAGCAAAAGCCATTTCCCCTACTCCCAAAACAGAGTGAAGTCATCAAATTGACTGTTCATATTAATCAAATTATTCCTCAAAGTGTTCTGATAAACTAAGTAACCTTTAGCAACAGGCAACAAAATTTAATACATTAAACTGTGTAAGAACAAAATTAATAGTAAAAAAGCATAAAATCTTAGAGAAAAGCATTAGTGGCAGATTTTAAGAATATTCTGGAATTTTAAAAATTCTACACTTCCTTTAATGAGCAGTTTTTGTAATTCAAATTCTGAATAATTACATGCACAGTTCGAAAAGCAGGGAAAAAACAGACTCATCACAGACAGCCAGATACCCATGCTTGGCATTGTGGACACATGATCATCTGCTTACTTTTTAATCATGTCTTGGACTTACAGTTTAAATGATGTATTTTACTGATAAAAACACACACCCCTTACTGTATTTGCACTACACACATCTTAGGCTTAAAGTTTCCTTTATAAACTCTTTGACAACTTACAAAAAATACATAACAAGAAAAATGTTTCCTATTGCATTAACACAGGAAACAAGGCATCAGACTTGCAGTTATGGCATCACTTTCAACTAAAGATGGGATAAACTCCATTTGCCTTTTGTTTTAATGGAGACAGGACATGCAAGAGATATAGAAATACAGGACTGCATCTCAGGTGACCATTCTCACAGCACAGACATGCAGGCTTAGTGTCAGGCCACCCAGCCCAAATGTTATAAAGCTGTGCCAGACTCAGGCACTGCCCCAAAAGCATCTTTGCGCTGAGCTCTTCAACACTCCTGCAGCAGCCATATTATCTGTGATTTCCTAATTATTCACAAAATAAACGGCATTTGACCACAATCCTTAACAAAGATTGTACCTAAGAAGATGACGGAAGAAAAGAGAGAAAAACAGAGTCCACAGTTTCACAGTATGAATCTAGCTAACACCACAGTTTGAGTAACCTAAGTCAAAAAACGCAGAGCCACTTGAATTTGACCATATGTAACATTACCACTTTTTTCCTCATTTGAGGAAGTTATGCTAAGATGAGTGAGCATGACCAAGGTAGAAGCAGTGTAGATTACAAAATAACAGCAACAACAACAACATCAACAACAACAACTAGCCTTCGCTTTTGGGAAAAAAAGGAGGAATTGTTTTCTATTGGGTTCAGTTGATTGGGCAGTGTCAGCTACATTGCATTTGGCTGATAATTGAATATTACACTTCATATCTGTAGCTAGTAACTTTTTATCTTGGAGGCTTTCTGGAAGTGTTTTAGGGAGATGCATGTTTGGATGGATTTGCCTTTTTGTAACCCTTTATCTGAATTGATTTCACTGTATGATCCTTGAGTAACATGCAGCAATCTGGCAATCAAAGAAAGGGGATAATATCACTAACTTAAGTAACATTATTAATGGTTTTGAACAAAAAATATTATAACTGGCATTTGAGAAGAATTTTAATCCACATTTACTGACTGCACAACATAGCACAACTCAGTACAAGAGACCCCTCTCCCAAGCTGCACCCACAGGAGCATCTAAACACCCTCTTCCAGCATCTCAGAACACTCTGAATGTGAGGTTATTTGTAGAGAAAAAGAGCATAATCACTTCAAGGAAACTTAACACTTTTACATAAAACCCATTCATGCATAATTTCAGATGAAATAGCTTAAAATTCTTCTTTTGCCAAAAAAGTGCAATTGTATAAAATATTAATCCTAAACATGGTACATATCAAAGATTTCTAGCAACCTGCACACATAGTCTAGTCTTGTCTTTCAACAGAGGAAGAAAGAAAGATGAAGCTTTTAAGAAGTATATCTAGAAAAAAAATCTACGTTTCTAAACTGCGATTTCTCTCATTCTACAATTTTATTTGTCTAAAAAAGCTTTAATCAAAGTAATCAGCATACTTATTTGTTTCAGGATTATTAAAATTCAGCATAGCCAAGCCATAGCTTGCAAATGGAGCAAACCAAATGAAAAGACTCATAAGCAATACCATTTCTTTTTTGAACCACTTGAAAATTTTTCTTTGTAAGTAAAACAGTATTCAGCAACTTTTGACTATGAATTCTAACCATAAAGCACCCTTACTATAAAGGAGGAAAAAAAAAGTGGTGGGGACTAGAAATAAGACCACCATACCCATGAAGACGTTAGAATTACAAAAAGATGATCTAAGATCTAGATAACACAACTGACAGAGTTGCACAGGATTTGCAAGATCAAAAGTTGTTTTGTCCTGCTTCACCTTCCCGAGAAGGTGTCTGAAGAATATTTGACCATACAAAACTCTGGAAAGGTACTTGCTTTCCTTACTCTCTCTTGTCCTGCATCAGACATAGACCATGATACAACAAAAACCATCAGGAATCACTCCCATGACAGTGATGTCTTCCTATTCCCCAACACAAAAACTTGGTTTTGTCTAAAGCCATCTCAAAGAACACAGCCTCTTGAAAAAAGAAAGGATGGTCATCATTTATTTAGATGGTCCCTTTCAAGTCCCTGAAAACTTTATCACTGTACTTCCCAGAAAGCATTGGAATGACTTACATCCTAGACTTGCTAGACTAAGCTCTAGATTGCTTATGCAAACAACAGTATACAATAGCAGTAAGCCATTAAATATCAGATGCCTATACTGAAACAGATACATCAGGCTCTTAAGTGAGCTGCTGAAATCTAGGTACAAAAACCTCCCAGTGAAGATGTTTTGAAACCTGCACGGAAATTTATGGTTTGTTCCCTTTACCATTGCAGGACGATTCAGAGCAGCAACAAAAGAAGCTGCATCAAAGAACATATCACAAGTCTGAGAACTAAACGGACAAAATCATTGATATAAAGGAACCTGTTGTCTATTAATAATTCAAAGGATGGTACAAAACCCTCTTTGAATTAGGAGGTTTTCACAAGAATGGTCCCTGTGAATTCTTCATTCTACAGGGAATCTAAACAACAGCTTAGAAGAACAATAGTTCAGACCTATTTCTCCGATACGTGCAGGTACCAATACCTCTCTCAGTAGATAGCCAAGTTCACTATTTCACAATTATCAACATCCATAAAAAAAAATTTCTCTACAGTCTATTTTGAGTCACATCCTACTTGACAACTTTTTAGGGTACCACCTTAAGGAAAGCACTGCAATCTAAAGGAAACAATAGTTCACTAGCAGAGATTTCCAAACAGAAATTCACTTTTGAAACATGGACCACAATCAGAAAAAAAAAAAAAAAAAAAAATCACATTAGATGCTACCCATTTTTTAAAACAACTAGCTTGCAGGGTATCCCTTAGGTTGTTTCAATTATCCACCAGATTCATCATACAAAATAAGAAGTGTTACTATGATCAACTTTTCTAATCTTAACTATCTTTTCCCCCCACTCCAGAAACTAGACAACATGCAAGTACACAGGTATTTAAAACCATAGGTCAACACTCCTTGCAGAGCTGACAGTAATCTTACCACCTCGCTGTAGACTGGAACTTACAAAGTTTAGTACTGAAGAGTTTTTGGACTAAGCTGAGTATATGCCTTGCTTCTGTCTTCTGATTCACCTGAAACATGACATTAAAATTAAAGAATAAAGATATTGTATCCTTGATTTTTATCCTTACATAACCAGTATGCTTTATTTAAAAAAAAAAAAAAAGTCTATAAAGCCTTACAATAAGCAGCAAACACACATACCAACACATTCCTGTCAACATATTTTAATGTTACTTTTCCCAAATTAATTAAGTTAGATCTAAAGTACCTGGCAGACATTCAGAGATCTTAGAACTCTGAAACTAACCCCATCTTCTCAGGGGAAAGGTTGCCCTTGCCTTCTCCTATCACAATTTCATCAAGGTAACAGTTTTCAGGAGAAAAATTATTTTACATACACTAGGGAAATGTCTGGTTTTGCTTTTTCGATATGGTACTTAAAAATCTAAACAAGCTAAAAATAAATAAATAAATAAAAAGTTGGTCTTGCATCTAAAGGAATTAGATGCTCCTTGTTACTCTCTGCTTTGTTCATTTGTGTAATTAAGGCAATGCATAATTTTCAAAGATTTACTGGGTTAAATGGTTTATAAAGTCAAATTAATATGTGCAATAACACAAGAGCCACAGTTCATAGCTACTATTAGTGCAAAATATATATTATTAAATCCAAAGATTTGACTGTTTGTTTCTTATTTTAGAATCAAGCCTGATTAAAGAACATACCTTTTTTAAACAGCTTAAACAGTGACCAAATTTAAAGTGCTCAGGTTCCAGACAGTGCACCATGCAAACAGACTTTAAATGTATTTAAGTTGCTTACTGGTTCTTCTTTAACTACGAGGCACAGATCACCATCACTGCTACGAGTGCCAAAGCCATTCAATGAGGATCCAACCAAAAAGAGTCTGCTCTCTGCAACAAGAGAACCACAGGAGAAAAACTGATGGACATATTTTCTTTTGGAAAGAAGGGAAAACAAGAAATGTCAAGAACATTCAGACTGATAACAAATGGTCCAATTCAAAACATACGTGGAAAAATTCGCTGTATTTCCCTCTGGAGTTCTGTTCTGCAGAGTTCTTTTCTGTTCAAGTCACAGGTCTGTTGCTGACATGCTTGAAACAACTCCAAGACCTGCTGACTTAACTTGACACATACATTCAAAAAAGTAAAGAGCAGTAGATTTTCTCTTAAGAGAAATGCAGTTATACAAAAAATAAAAAACAGAAAGCATTGCATAAAACAGAAAGCATTGCATTAACAAATAAATAGTAACATTGTTTCCCATAATTTGTTTGAAATTTTATCCTGCTTAAATTCATATTGAACACCTCCCCACATGAAATTTCTATAGTTTCTATTAAGTTTGTCAATTCTAGAAAATATGTCTATCCCAATGAAATAAGCTTTGCCCTATTAGCATCTGCAGCTTTTCAGGCAACAAGCAGTGAAAGACCACAGATATCTTCTGCCAACTTTAAAGTCACTAATTTGACCAACTATAATATGAATAAAAATAAAGATTAAAAACTGATCTAACCTAGTTTTTTTTCCTTTTTGTCCTTTTTTTTTTTTCTTCATTTCAACCCCACTCAAACAATCAAAGTATAGTCAGATGTTTGTTGGAGGTAGGTATTGTCTCCTCTTTAATGATAATACCTCTATACACTATAATCAACTGACAAAAACCCTTCCTATCATGTTGATGCAAGAGGAAATATAAAGAATGATTCATGCAAGCTTTTTTTTTTTTTTTAAAAAAAAGGCTCCATCCTCTTCTGCATATACACGTATGAACCACAACTTTTCTCTCCTTCTGATATACTGCTATTCCTTACAAATAAAGCACAGCAGCAGACTTAATGATCTCATGGAAGTTTCTGTTGCCTTCCACAGCATCACAAGTCTCACCTCCTCACCAGTGCAATGTAAAGCGCAGGCATACGTAAGCATTACCTTATCTTTGGCCACAGGGAGTGTGGTCTCTATAGGGTCTGAAAATGAAGTGTCTCGCAACAGAGGGACACGTCCAGTTAAATCAGGAACATGACGCGCATGGAACAGCTGAGATGGAGCGGATCCTGGGAAGGAGTACCTACGTTCTTCTGCTAAAGGCACTGTTTGGTTAACTGCAGTTGCTTCGCGACAAGGTGAATGAAACCGCTGCCGTTTAACGTCATATGGAACACTTTGTCCACTTAGTCTCCTACAAAATAAAACACAAAAACAATTCTTCTAAGCTTACAAAGCTCCAACTTCTGATTAAAGCATACTTGCTACAAAGTACAAATACTCACAATTAGTTACTGTGACTATTTCACTAAAACCAAGCATTCCACAGAATCAAAAGGCATACCCCATCCTAGATATTAGGTGAAATAAACTTGGACTGGAAAATGCAAGAGAATACACAAGTGCAAAAGTGCAGCTCTCCTTGAAGTGGATTGATGCAAACTGCTTAACAAGAGGATTTATATTAAGCAGTTGAAACCAAATGGCAAGTCCAGTCAAGTAGGACAGCTAAAAAAATATGAATACTGGTCATACTATATTTGTGACCACATATTCTTTNTCTTGTCTCGCTTTGAACTGAGAACATTGCAGACATTCCCATAGGAAAAAAAAAAAAAAAAAGGAAAAAAAAAAAACTTACCCCAATAGCCATTCAAAATGTAGCATTTGTCTGTGTAGACTTAGATTGTACAGACAGTTAAATGTGTAATCTGGGCAAAAAAGAACCACTATTCACTTGACAAATCAAACTAATGACCACGTAGGTCATAAACCTAACACCTCATTTTCAAACAAACTCTATCCCCAGATTAATTCATTAGTCATAGAAACTCCCAGAAATACGTACCTTTAAAGAGACTGTGATCTTATGGATCCTTGGCATCCAAACCCTTTATTAAGAAAGGGTTGCACTGAAAGGTGAAGTGGCTGAATACCAGTCTACCACATTAAAGAATATAAAAGTGGACATTTATGCTTTGTTTATGTATGGGGATATTCACCCATTAAAAAAAAAATGAAATTCAAATGTTCATTTCATGTATGAACAAAATAATTATCAATAAAACTAGTCATTCCTTGTAGTCAGAAAGGTAGCCATCAGAATTCCTTGGTAACTCAGATAAAGATTTATTAATATTATCTAACTGAAAAGACCTCAAGTCATCCTTTCAGTTTTCAAGTTTTCAACTTCTCTCTGATAAAAGTTACTAACAACAGTACGTACAGACTTAGAGGCATTAGAGGCATTAAATGCTCATAACAATATTAAATCAAAATATGAGGTTGCTTCAGCTTATTTTAGGCAAGAAAAAATTACAGGAACTGATCTCCAGGGAAAATACCTTAAAAGCTGATTAAAGATCTAAAGAACTAGTTGACTTCAAGTCCCTTAGGACACCATAGTTTTCCATAAGTCAGACCGCTCAAGGTAAAAATATGCACACAGCATGTGAAACCAGGACTTTTGGTTAATGAGATACATAGTGCTAAGATATAATCAGTTATACAGGTATTTAACTATTCATATCCTCTCAGAAAGAGGAATGACATACAGGCAAGAGTTTCAAAGATGAGGTTTCTTAAGGTTTCCTCCCTATCGCACCGATTCACAGAATCACACACACAAAAAATCAATTATTATTTCTCAACTGATAAGCAACTCAACTGATAAACAGGATAGGAAAATCATTCTTCTAACATGTCAGGAAGAAACAATGCATCCAGAATTTCTCTTACTGTTGCACAAAGGAAGCTCCCTAAATTAGTAAAGCTTTACCAAAAAGGAGAAGAAATATGTTTTCATAAAATACCCCCTCAATTGCTTGAATTTAGAACTTTCTGTTGGAAAAAATAAAACTTCACTTAATTAAGAAGTTCAGGAGAAATATCTATTCCATCATCAGAAAAATATTATGATTCTCCCAAAACACTGAAGGAGCTTTTTTACTCTCAACTTGGTAAATCAGTAAGAAGTTCAATGCATTGATACAAGCCTTCTATCAGTCAAGCATACATAGATTAGGACCTACTGCAATATTAAAATAAAATAAATAAGACTGTTCTGCTACAACTGTTGCAGGAGAAAAACTACACATATTAAATCATTAATACAGAATAAAGTTCTTAAAAACAAGTAAAAGAACACTACAAAGTACCATAACATGTGAATTGTGGACTACATGAGAAAAGCTATATTTGCTATCCTTAGAAGGTCCATCAAAATTCAAGTCACACAAGAAGCATGCAATATATAACCTATGTCATACATTATGATCAGAATTAGTTATA
The DNA here is from genome assembly GCA_013389825.1 of Crypturellus undulatus. Taxonomy (NCBI): domain Eukaryota; kingdom Metazoa; phylum Chordata; class Aves; order Tinamiformes; family Tinamidae; genus Crypturellus; species Crypturellus undulatus. Next base: position 67,804 of record VWPW01001942.1, on the reverse strand, counting down.
CATTAGTTAATTATTACACAGAGTTAACTCTACACACACTAAATAACTTACTTTCTTCCTCGGAAAGACATAGGCGCAGCAGATGTATTTACTGAACTGCCATTTCCATAAGTCAATGGCTGAGATGTAACAGTTGGAAGAGTCGCAAGGTTCCCACTCAACAGAGTCCTAGAAAGACTATAGTCCATAATTATTATTCATACAATACCCAAGAAATCATTTTTTTCAGTTGATTTGTATTTACTGAAGAAAAGCAAACTTTGCAAGTCCTGTCTTTTTTTCGTCTTAGAAACAACTCACCTGTCTTTTCTATTAAAGACAGGAAGTTTCAGCAGACAGCACATATGCTAAAGCTTTACAAACATATTAGCTTAAGGCTGCATTAAAGCTAAGAGGCTAAAAGCACTATCATTTTTCAAATTTCACACAATGCTTAAGAGTTTCTTCTTCTCATCTCCTTCCTAGATTCCCCAGTGAACATACACAACTGATTTTGTTAAAATTAACAAATTGTTGTAAGAATAAACTAGCTAGTAAACTAGTTAACTAATGAAATACTATCTCATGCTCGTGTGTATTAACACACACGAGCATTAAAACTTGCAGATCGCTAACAGAGGTAAAAATAGGGGTTTTTTTGGTTTGTTTTTTAATGACACACAAGATATTTTCTTTAGATTTCAAGCTTTACGCAGTATAATTTTAAAAATACTGACAATAATTTTCCATAAACAGAAATACTTCTTTCAGAAGACAGCTGTCTCGTACAAAACCCCACCCCCAATCAACTCTTATTGTACTTACACTGCATTCTGGAAGTTAAACTGAGCATCAGTAATTTGCTGGTGAAAGAGAAGAGTAGGTGGTATGTTTAGAGGAAGCTTATTGAAGAAGGTATTGTGTTGCTGATGTTTTGGAGGGAAGGGTGGACGACCCAAGTTGGAGGAATTTGGGAACATGCTCTTCTTTACCGAAAGCAAACATGTATCCTTTTACCTACCCAAAAACATATTAAAAAAGAAAATATATCAGGCAATAAAATAACAACTAGTTATCTTTTAAACTTTGGGGTTAAGAATGCTATAATCTAAAATCTCTTTCTACAAATTGTGCAATGATTGTAGACATGCTTATCACCTTTCAGGTTACACTGAAAGAAAACACTACATTGTTCAAGTTTCATTATTATTACTTTATTTACTTACTTTAAAAAGTTAATTTTGCTCAAAAATCACTCAGTTGTAGCTTGTACTTTAGGAGAGTTACTGAAAATAAAGTTGTTCACTGTTTCAAATAAAATTAATGTTTTAATTGAGTATGCTTCATACTTCAAAAACTCCCCCAAGATGCTCACAATGTAGATGAAGAAACACTTTACTATACCACAAGAACATGATACAGCTGATCACAAACTGCAAGTAAAATTGGTTTATTTTCATAATATGAAAGGCAAATAGGCAGCTACAGGATTAAAGTTATTTGAAAGTAATCTACTCGCATTTAAGAATATCACACTCGTAATGTTTTGTGTGCGTGCCTGCAGAACGGACAGTAAGTCCTTGGACAGTAAGTCTATGTTTTTATCTCTTAATTTTAAAATTGATTCTAACACAACTGACAAGTTAATCTTGCATGACAAGATCGTATATGCATTATACATTAGCAGAAAAAAAAAAAAAAGAAAAAAAAAAATGAATCTACAAGACAGAGAACGATGTGATATTATTTAGTATTCCTGACCTAAAACTCCATTTCAGATGTGAAATTTGTTTCTTACATGTATCTGGCAAGACCAGAACTCTCATAAAACCCAGCTACTCATCCTGTATAAATCTCTTAGCTGCAGGGCTAAACTCAACATTATTTTCAAGTTTAGTCATCCAGTTTCCTTCCAGTCTTAAATCAGAATTCTTCAAACAAATAAGTTGTGCCACTAATGCTGCTTTTTATGCTTGATCTTAGAACTTTAAACATAAATATTTACCTAATTACAGCAATAGTGGGATTCAAGGAGGGAGCTTAATCAAACTGCTACAAACAACTGTTTTCCTGTTTTAACTGTTTTTTTAATTTTTTTTTTTTTTTTAAAAAAAAGCTTTTACAAACTCGAGGCTCCAGTAATATTAAAAAAAAAAAGTGTACTGGTAGATCCATGCACTGGCATGGAAAACCAATTGCCACATCCAAGGATTAGTTGGAATAAACTTAAGAGCTCTCAATTACCAAAGAAAGAACCACATTAGAAAAAAATTAAAAAAGAAATAACAGTCACATTGATAGGTTACAGTTCCTGCTATAGCATCAGGCAGCATCAACACAGATGCCAGGCTAAGCCATTTGCGGTGCTTACCTCCAGTTCTACCAAAAAGAGAAAAGAACATTGCACAATGAGAAAGTAACCCGATCTTTAACTGTAGTCCCAACGACATTTATATGTGATTCTAATAACGTTCAACAGGACAAAACAAAACACACATACGCAGAAGAACTAATTCACTCACCTTGAAGAAGAAAGGCATAGTAAGCACTCCATTGGTAAATTGATAGTTTGTTAAAGAACAGGAAACTAGGTTTCACAGAAACAAGTATATTGGGCTTTGGTTCTCTCGGGCTTTCGTTGGATAGACAACATAACTGTTTATACACCTCATTTAGTCCTGGGCATTTTGAGCACTGCTAGCACTACACAAAGCAGACGTAAGGATTTGGCAGATCATAGTCAGCAGTAGTAGAACGACACGCCGGAACTCGGGATGAAGTTTGGAGTAATGCCTGTTAGGCCCTTACAACACCCAGAAGGCGAAGTTACTTTCCCCAAGTCAAGACCCGAAGCGCAGCCAGGCAGCAACACAGGCGCCCCGGAGAGGCGGCCCCGTGTCCGCCGCCGCCGCGCACAGAGTGCGAGCCCCTGCCCAGCCCCGTGCCCCCGCTGCGACACTCACTCCAGGCCTGGGCACGCCAGCGACGCCGAGAAGCCTCCCCACCTCCGCTCCGCTCGGTCCCGCTCGCAGGGCCGGGGCCTGAGGTGCTGGGCCAGTCCCCGCGCAGCTCCGCTGTCCACGCGGGCCAGGAGCTTGGAAAAGGTGTTTGCCCAGCTGAGCGCAACCCCAACCCGGATCCGCAAAAGCGCCGGCAGGAAATGGCCGCGGAGCCGCCGCTGCCCCGGCCGGGGCCGGCTGCCGGCGCCTCCCCGCGCATGCGCGCCCGCACCCAACGTGCGCCGCGCGGCCGTTAGGCGGCCGTTGCGAGGCCGTAACCGCCCCGCACTCCCAAACTCTACCCGCCCGCCGCCGGTATTGGGAGTAGAGTGAAGAGGCTGCAGCGGCCGGGGCTCCCGTGACAAGCAGTACCGGCTAAAGCCAAGAGATAAGAACGGCGCCGCAGGTACTTTGACGTTTAAACTCACCCGTGATTTCTAACTAAGCTGCAGTGCAGAAGTGTGTCAAAGCGGTAATATCTGAGTAACCAAGTGAAGGTTTGGCCACCAGAGACGGTAGTTGTGCTAGAACAAATCTCAAGGGACAGTGTCAATAATTCCTTAAATGGATGCTCCCTGAAAAATGCAGAATGCAGAGATTTGCAGATCAGCCCACAGTTAAGCTTAGGACTGGGATAAAGACTAAGGTTTGGAAGACAGGAGTTGTTTGAGTGTTGATAAGAGTTTGGAATGGAAGGGCTGAGATAGAAAATCAGTTCTGCCTTGTAAAGGTGTTGAACCCGAAGGGAGCTTTAACAGAGAATGACCAGTATAATAAACCTCTATTTTCATACACCAGTGTGCACTTTCACACCACTTCAACTTGATTTTTCACTTGAAACTCAGGCCTCTTCATGTGCTATCATATTTATTTGGGTACAAAATAGAATATACCATTCTTTAAGGCTTTTCATATTTGCCACGGCCCTTCAGTAAATTGTGCATTGACAGTAGGCAGTACTTGTAGTAGTGTATTAAGCTCCATATTTGCTGTACAACTAAAAATGCAAAAGAGGGAGGTTTACAGCTCCCAACACCTAACTTGCTGCTTTCACTTGTCTGCTTTTCCTCCACTAACAGGCACAACCTGTTATTTTGTGTTTGCTTTAATCCATATATTTAGCCATTTGAGACATAGTCTTTCCACACCTGAGTGTTATTTGGCATGTCATGCCTGCTATCTCTTTGTCAAAATAGCCACGCATTTCACTGAGGTATCTAAATAATATGATATTTTCCAAAGCCCCAACAGACTTCTGAGACAAATATCTATGCCATGGCATGATGTATTGTTCTGATTTTTCCTTGCTTTCTAATCCTGATGGTGAGCTCAGAAAATCATAGCAGTAATAATGGTAATAGATAGCTTAGATACACTCTCTCTCTCTTTTTTTTTTTTTTTTCCAGAATAGACTTGCGAAGCTTTACAGCTACTTTTACACATTCCTGACAAAGAATCACACTGCTGGTCAAGAGACATTTTACTGAACAACCTAAGCAACAGGGAATTTCAAAAGTAGCACTTGAGACTTCAGCAGATCTCTCCAGGAGAATATGATTAGAAATGATCCTGTGTTTATTCCTCCACAGAAATTACTGATATGGAATATTTATTGTAACAAGATAGTTTGTAGGACAAACTTTTTAGAACAACAACAAAGAATCTGAATGAAGCGTAAAATAAGTTTGTGATTTGAAATAGAAGCGGAGGCTGAATTCAGCCTTTAAAAACTGTGAACAATATTTTGTCCTAAAAGAGAAGAAAATGGCTTCCAGGAGTCACTGTAGAAGAAGTCTCTGGCACACCAGCTACAATCTCAATTACAGAATGGCTTGAAAATATAGAAATGAGGTCATGAATTTTCATTGAAAACAGTGGAGGGTGCCGATTTTACAACATTAGAGTTCCTGTTTGCTCTTATTCATAATTTTCTGAAACTCTTTTTGCACCAAAATATTCCAAGCTTAATTGCTCTCTGAATGTGGAAAATTGGGTCAAAGTAGTTCAGCCTTTAATAGCAAAAGTAGTGAAAGTGGAGAAATGTCTAATCTTCTAAGGAAACCTTTGACTGATCTTAAAAAGTCTATAGGCTCCTTTCTTTATCTTTTGCACCAGACAAGGACTATGGGAGCTGGTCCAGGATAATGTTTAGAATATACTTTATGACAGGAAGCTCAGCATTATAAAAGAGCAATGCATGCTACAGCTTTTAAAAGTAAAAGAATAATAATAAAAAAAAACAGTTAATTGTAATGTTTCTCTATGGGGAAACTATTCAACTTTCTTGAAATATTTTTATTGAGAAATTTTTTTTCAGTTTGGGATGCAGCTACAATATATATATTTTTAGCCAGACTTCAGGACCAGATACAGGATAATGAAAGTTCCATCAGCACAGTTTCATTTTACATATATCCTTTTTCATATTTTGCACTGACACAGAGCATGGCAAGTATATTAAAATACGAAATATAACCTCCAATGAAATAAATGGAGCTGTAACAGGGATTAATATGTCTCAGGATCCACAGCGAAGGTGGTATTTTTTAAATCATGATACGATTAGATATGATACACTTTGCAGTTTGTTTAGAAATTAGGATATTCTGGGATTGAAGTTAAACCAGAGACTTAAACCTAAAATAAATCTGCTGTACCAGGCAAAAGCAACGCTATTCATGAAAACAATATTGGATTTTAATAATAAAGAACTTAAATTAGATGTGCATTAAGAAACTGTATTAAAGAAAACAAAAGCAAAAAACAAATTACTTGATAGATTTTGGCAGATGTCCATATAAATATATAAGTATCCACCTTAACTACAAAATTCACAAGCTTAGCAAGAAAATCCTGAAGGTAAAATTCATAGTTTTCTTAATTAAACAAATACAAAATATTTTATATTGTTTCTGACTTATCAGTGATTTTTGTTTTATTTTATATATTTATATATATAACTTTATAAATACGCGCTTTCTCTAGTGCTTTTCAAGTAAGAAATCAGTTGATACCTTCATTATAAGTTAATTTATATAAAGCTATATGCCTATCATTTACATACCGTGCGCTCAAAAATCAATTAATATATATGTATGCCAATGTATATTAACTATACAAATATGCATATTACATATGGATTCTATAAGTCTGTTCTGATGATCTATGGCTTAATATGTATGTATGGTGATTTTTATTTTGGATGACTTAAAAATGTCTACCCATGAACAATCCGTTGGCTCCTAAATTAATCAGTAAAGTATTTGAAAAGTTTGCATGATAAGCAAGTTTCTGAAAGTTAGTCCCTTAAGAGGGAATTTGATTACTGCTATGAAAGTCTAGCTGATATTTTACTGTGACCTAGCCGGTCTTTTTACCAATAGCTTAAAAAAAATTGTTAACGGATCTGGAGGCTATACCTAATGATTAACCTAACTTTTTGTCTTAGAAACCCAAACTAGGGGCAGAGGGGAGGAAGAGGTAGGCAGTGGACATGTGGACAGAACAATCTTCTTTTCTTAAAGCACTAACCACCTTGTGGAGAGAGAAAAGCATTACCTCGATTTTATACTAGATTTTACTAAATTAGTAAGTTAGATATTAGGTCTCAGCCAGTATACTGAGATTTGAACAAGCTGGGAGGACTTGCTCTGGGCTCATAAATAAAACACAGCTTGCTACCTGAAGCATGGGCCCTTTTCCTGATGTTTGATCTGTGCACTGCCAAAGCTCGATAGATTGGTACAAGGTAGTTGTTGGTGGTCAACTTGAAACTGCTATCAGTATCTTCTTCAAGTCTTTAAGTCTATTTTTGTTTGTTTACATCTTTGTGGAAAACACAGCTAAGCAGACAGTTTATTTGACTCTGGAGTTCTCCCATTTTTAAGAACTACATTTGGTCAGCTAGGTTTACAGTATACAGTATTACAGTATGATAGTATTTTAGGGAAGATTTTTTTTCTCTAGTGGTTTTGCTGACAAAAAAAAAAAAGTGTGTCTGTAATCTAATCCTGGCTCTTAAGCAATTCCTTACCATCCTGGAAGATTTTTGAAGATAATATTATTCTGGATATTACAAGCTTCTCTACACAAAAGCTATTTGTAAAGTTATAAAATGCTTGACAGAATGAGATACATTTTAAGTATAAACACTTTGAAATAATGTGTTCTAGTATTTGAGACATTTTCCTCAAGAAATTACAACGCTGACAATATCTGTTTTCTTTGGGGTTTTTCTATGTAGTCTCAAAATGTGAATAACTAAAAACGTGTTTTTCATTAAGATCGTCAGTAAAGCAGACTGTACAGAGTACGACCTAAGTACTTTGGAATGGAAAACCCAGGCTTCTCTCTCTCTCTCAAGTTGCTTGAATTTGTACTACTATCCAACTATAAAAATAGTTTTCTTTCTACGATGCATCCAGCCAACAGATCATAGAATCACAGAATGCCTAAGGTTGGAAGGGACCTCTAGAGGTCATCTAGTCCAACTCCCCTGCACACGCAGGGCCACCTAGAGCACGTGGCACAGGGCTGCATCCAAGCGGGTCTTGAAGATCTCCAGAGAAGGAGACTCCACAGCCTCTCTGGGCAGCCTGTTCCAGGGCTCTGTCACCCTCACTGTCAAAAAATGTTTCCTTAAGTACCTGTGGAACAGGAACTTATAAACACTGATTAGATCCCCTCTCTGCCTTCTCTTCTCCAGGCTGAACAGGCCCAGCTCCCTCAGCCTCTCCTCACAGGGCAGATGTTCCAGGCCCCTGATCATCCTTGTGGCCCTGCCCTGGACCCTCTCCAGCAGCTTCACATCCTTCTTGTACTGGGGGGGCCCAGAACTGGACACAGTGCTCCAGATGTGGCCTCACCAGGGCTGAATAGAGGGGCAAGATACCTCCCCCGACCTGCTGGAGACGCTCTTCTTAATGACGGACAGATATCTGTGGGCAAGGAATGCCCATATGCATTCCTAGTGAATAGTTCAGTTCCTAGTAAATAATTCGGTTACAGAAGTCTATCAAAAATTATAGGTTCAAAATTGAAACAATACTGTCCGCTGCAGCAGTAATCCATAATATTACTTTTATTCACAACCAGATACACTTGATATATTCTCTTTAATGAATTGTAATTCAAATAATTTGATTTTCTTCTTTTATATTTGCAGACATGTTCCTTCTTGCCTTCAAATTTAATCTAAAATTTTCCAGGATTTTTTTTTTCCAAACAGTGTCACAGAGGAAATGAAATAGGGCTCTGAAAGAGAAGCCACTTGCACCTTGTCTATGAGAAGGCTACCACATATCCATAATACATTACACCTGCTTGAGGCAAGTTCAGGCTTTCTTGTAAGCTATATATTAGTGCAGTTTCTTCTGAATAATTTACAGTGTTGCTGTGCAAACTAGGTTAGTATTGGGAGGCCTAGAAATGTCAAGTTTGAAAATAATCTTTCTATTGGTAAAAATATTCAGTGCAAAATACTATATTAAAGCAACACTAAAGTTGGGCTTTTGAAATCACACAAGGCAGGAAATGCAGAGTTGAAGTTCCCATGACAACCTTAACTCTATACCCCTAGGTAGGTAGTATGCTATGGTTTTAATTACTTCCTTTTTGCACAAATACCTGCCTTTTATTATAAGGCTTCCAATGATACTGAATGTTAATTGGAGTATATATTAGTTACATTGACTATTCTGCAGACCCTAGAAAACATGTCTTAACTGCTCCTGACTGCATGAAAAGGTCTTGCACAGTGATACTGAGGTGACTATATCATATGTATCTAAAAAAGCTAGCTTACCTGCCTAGACATTTGTGAGTGTTTTCTTCTAAGTTAGAATAGTACAATATGACTTAACTTCACAGGTAGAAAGGTATCCTCAAAAACACAAGCAATTTAGAGAATGTAAACTGAAAATGGTACTTTCTAGAAAGTTTAAGAAAGCTAATAGTCCACTTTTCCAGCAAAGCATGAAATTATTAGTACCTTAGAGTGCATTGTTCCCTAACTCCAGCTTGTACTTACAAGGACATAACTCTGCTCCTTTTCCTCCACTTCCGTTCAAAATAACTTGGCAAGCAGCATGAAATCTTTGCAAAGTTAAGCATTTACCTACTGAACTATAAATACCGCTGCCTAACCGAAAAGGCAGATTTCAAATGAAGTTTTGTTCCGTTTTTTGTGGAGGCTCGTTCATAAACAATAGTGCCTTGTTAGCAGACAGTTAAGCGTAAGGATGTCAGCAGATGGGGGAACAGACCTGGAACAAGGAAGACATGCCGAACATCTCCCCCCCGCCCAGTGCGGAAACAAAGCCAGGACAACGGCGCACAGGTGGCAAGCTGCTGATTGGCAGTAACCTTTGCTACATTTGTGTTAAGAAAGTATAAAAAGAAGTTAGCTTGAAAATAAACTTGTCTCACTCTGCGCCCCAGACTGAGTCCGTTCCTTCATAAGGTGCAACAATTTTAGTTAACACCTGATATGTTAATTAAACATATCACCTGATAATTAATCAGTTAATTAAACATAACACCTGTTATCCAGATGTAGTCAATGTACAGATGTTGGAAGTTAGAATCCTCGAGTCCAGACACATGGCAGAAAGATATTTAACTTATTTAGGATAGTACCTTGAAAGGTGTAGCAGACTGTATAGTACATTACTCAGAAGAAGGATGTCCTGTGACCATGGCAACAGGAAGGGCAAAGAGTTTGCATGGTGTTTGGGATAGTCTGTTTCAGGAGAGGACATTTTTGTAGATAAACTTCCTAGTAGACTTGGAAAGATTAAAGTTTGAGTTTAGAGTTAAAAACTGGAAGACGGTCACCAAAATAATATAACAAAAAGATGCACTGTGAAAAGATTTTAAAACATGCTTCATTGTTTCTCAGACTATTGGTAAGACTTTTGGCAGCACTGTTTGGGTAATAGTAAATGTATTTCCAGAATTAATGCAGGTGAGCATTATGGCTAGGTTAAGTAAATTTACATCTTCCATGGGAATAATGTTTCTTTGCAGTGTCCAACCAGTCATCTTTGTGATAATTTGAGCACTGCAGCTATATAAAGGGACCAAATGCATTCCAATATACTTGCAAGCCTGACTTCCAACAGAGGTGCTGCTGGAGGGCAGCATTGCTTGCTTGCTGAATGTACACCACCTAGATGTTCTTCTAAAGAAAACCAGAGCAGGAGAGGGAAAAGGAGGAGATGTTCCCTCTCAACAGGTAGCTGGCAGTGACCAGGGGATATGTCTATCCTCAAGTGATATCTAGGAAGTACTCTCAGATCCTTCACTTTAGATATGTCCCATGGCAACTCAAAATTCTGCATTGGAGCCTCTGGAGGAAAACTATTGCAGAAAGATTACAGTCCTCATACTGCATCTACAGTGAGCATGTTTCTCTTAAAGAATGTTTCAGAGCAAAAGTCTAGCTTAGCTCCATATGGTGAACTTCCTCCATGGCAGAGCTTCTTTCTGTCTAGCAACAAGAGAGAGATTCTAGCAAAACAAACTTCACAACAAAATTAATGTACACTTACAAAAGCATGCACAAGGCTAGCATCAATGCATCAACCTATATAAGATACGTGTTTACAATGCCAGAGTTTATGAAGTGTCCAAGAAGTTTTTCTATTGCATGTCATAGACTCCTACACTAATCCTTGCATATTTAACTCTTCTATTTAATCAACTCAGAGTCAATATCTGAAACTAGTAAATAGACTAGACCCTTCAAAATATTCCTTTTATACAATTCTTTTTATATAACAAGACTAACAAGATCAGCAGAGTGAATACATGTTCTTTAACAGAAAGTGTTTCAGGCAAGTGTTTCTAATGCACCACCCCACTATTAGTGATATGGAGACTTCTTTTTCCAAGTATATACTCACAATCAGCACAACGAACAAAATAAAATATAGCATATGCTCTGTACGTCTTTTGACACTGATATCCTTTCTCCATAATAAACTCATTTCTTTATGGCAAAATTAAATGGATCTAAAGTTGGATGTGATCCAGACGGTTTATTGTATTAATAAAATCTTTAAAAAGCCTACCAAAAATAATATCAGCAATGCCCACATCAGCCAGGAAACACATTTAAAGAGAAGTCATGTAGTGGATTTGGCAGACTACTGAATTGGGCCTCAGGAAAAAAAGAATTATATTCTTAGATCTGCCTTTTGCTTTCTGATGACCTTCTGCAGAGTTGTCCATTCTGTGATTTTTTTTTAATCTGCCTATTTTTATGAGATAGTGATACTTAGCTCAGAGTTAAGAAATTTGAGATATTTAGATTAAAAGCTACATCTGGGAATCATTACAAAATGTAATTAAATTACGGCGTGATTCCTGTTCGGAAGCACTTGTTATTTCTGCTTTCTTCTCATTTTCCAAGGGACTTGAATAAGGGTCACTGAAAACATTGAATTTTAATTCTTTTATTTCTTTTTTTTTTTAATCCAACGTATGTAGGAACAGAAGTGCTGACTAACCTCCTGAATTAGAGAATTTCTTTGTTAGTTATTTTTCCTCCTTTACCTAATGAATATTAAGAAAAAAATATAACTTTCATCCCCAAAAGAAACACATTTCTGCTATGCCTCCATAATGACTGCAATTAAGTCAGTAGCAAAATTTGGGTTTAGCAGACTAATATTCTCCTGAGGACTGTATTATTTTGGAGTGAAAGAAAGATAAAAAGTTGTCAAAGCCTTTGAGTTCTCAGAAAATTGTAGAATATGTTTAAATATAAAATGATTGAATCAGCTTCTATTGTTTTATACTATTATATCAATTTGTGTTTGAAAGACTGTGTCCAAGCTTGATGATCAATGGCTTAATTTTGTTAAAATTTTGTTTGAAGATTCTGTAACCTCAGCAAGTTCTTTTCCTCTTGTGGGACACTGTCCTTTACACCATTACTTCAAACCACAAAGAACAGCTAATGTGGAAAAAAGACTGAATACCATCTAAAACCGTGATACTTGAGGTGGAAGCAATCAGAACCAGCTACCAACCCAGTATTGTCTTGTCCCTCACTGCGTGCCAGTACTTGAGTTCTGACGGATGTTTTAGAGGGTCTCTCTGTATTCTTCTCCACTCCTTCAAATCAGTCAATTCTAGGATGCTTACAAGTTTCTTATAGAGCAGGTCATCCATGAAATTCCTTTTTTTTTTTAATTTAATTTCGTTTTTTCATTTTCCAAAAGTAATCATCCAAGAAGACAGGAAGCCAATTTATTCGACCATATTCTGTTTTCTCTTCCTCTCTTTCTCTTTTAACAGTGGACAGCAGACACTGACAAACTGATGAAGGACAGACTGAATGAGTGGACTGTGAAGTGTCTTGAAAAACGGTTGGGATCAAAGAGTATTGATCAGGGCATGAAGTCCAGATGGACACCAGTCACCAGTGGTGTGCCCCAGGGGTTGAGGCTAGGTCCAATACTGTTTAGCATCTTCATTAATGACTTAGACCAAGGGATACAGGACACCTTCAGCAAATTTGCAGATGATACAGAACTGTGAGGAATGCTTAACAAACCAAATAGATGTGCTGCCTTTCAGAAGGACCTTGGCTGGATGGAGAAATTGGGTAGAGGAACTGTTAATGCTTTTTCTGCTGCACAGATTTTTACCTGACCTGCAGTTTTTCAGTTATCTCAGAAGGTAATGATTTATTTGCTAATGTGTCCCAGAAGAAATATATTAAATAATTATGTAACATGTTTAAAAGACCATATGAACTATGGGCACACATTCTTCTCTGGTATGAGATAAAATGCAGGTTTGAGGAATCTGCTTTTTATGTAGTGACAGTACAAAGTCCTGGTGCCTCTCACCAGCTCATCTGGTGCTTTGACTCCCACCATGACAGCAAAGATACAACACTGCACAGCAATGCAGCAACATGGGCAGGAAAGCAGTTTCTTACCTTTCTCTGATTGCAGTTGTGTCATTCTGTAGATGATACGCCTAATACAAGAACTGCATGCAGCAGGTCAGGAAAATGTTTACTATTGTAATTTGGTTATGAAAGTGTTACGGATTTAGGATAGTTCTCATCCACTTGCCTAGACAAAACTAAGAAGTAAATTGTGTAATGGATGCATCGTCTCTGTATCCCTGATGACATGAATCACAGCACAAGAATACCTAGGTCTAGGAGGAAAAGTGCCTTTCAAGCTACTGTCAGAACAGATAGATAACATATTTTCATACAATTCTGTTGTTTAAAGACATTTCTGTGCCACTTAAAGTTATACTTTATTTTCTCATTGAGCAAAAGCTACCTATGTTTCCTTCTTTATTTCCTTGCCAATCGCCCATGAAAATTTCAAGTCTTCCGTAATATAGAAATGGACAATGAAAGAGAACTGTAGAGTGTAGTACACTATTGCTCCTGATGCAGCAAGGTTCAAGGGGCTAGTAATTTGCAGTAGGCTATTGAGTTAGCCAGAATCTTTTGGCTAACATTTATTAAACCATAAATCCAATTCTCTCTATGTCAGATTTTCCATCAAAAGCTCAAAACAAACTCCAGTATTCTTCTGTACTAATGCTGTAACATATCTATGAAAACTGCATTGATGAGAGATTGTTCTTATATCTAGAAGGGGGAAGTGAGGGAAACTAGTGTATTTTGTGCATACTAAGGGAACTCAGAACTGTGGGGAGAGGTTTTAAACAGGATACTTCTAAAAATAGATAAGAGGTAAAGTTAGGTAAACAGTAATTGTTAGGTAAACAGTTAGGTAAACAGTAATTTTACATATAATTTCCATAAGTTGCCATATTTTGAGAGGTGACAAGATGTTGGAAATAATATCCAAATATCTTGCTGTTACATAGTATGTAATGCTAGTAAAGGATGAAGCAAGGCATTTTTTCTTTCTGTACACATTTATATATAATGTCAAGTCTTTGGATAAATCTTAACTTTCTATGGGATAAGCAACTGTCAATGATATGGAAAAAATGAGTATTTTATTTGCTTGTTCTTAGAACTGAAATAATGAAATAAGTGACTGCTCATCCTCAAAAATAACACAGACCTGGATACCACAAACAGGTAAGCGGATTCTTTACTATCATAAATATTGAGCAATTCATGTCCATAAGTGTTCCAAGAACATCAGTGAATGTGTTTGCCACTAAATCTTATCATAGTTAAGTTTAAGATTTTTTTTCCTGCTTTTTTGTTTTTAAGAATTACAGTGGTAAAAAGTATACATAATCCTAAATGCATGTATCAGGAAGGTAACAATTGCACTCTGGAAAAGATGCGTGAGCTGCTTCATGCTCTAAGCACAACTGAAGAGGGAGAGCATCTCGCTGCCTGCTGATGGCTGAGGCGACTGGCCTCTCTTGAGTCTCATGTCACTGGGTTGCCAAGAGGACATGGCAATCATGCTGAAGGACGCCAGTTCTTCACTAGTTTGTGATTTTATTGCACTAGTCATTTCCTGGCAATGAGACAACAGGGGACTTAGCTGCCTTCCTACCTCTCTCAAAATTATGAAGTTTCGGCTTTGGTCCAAAGTGACTGTTTTTAATGTAGAGAGGATGGGGTCCTTGACACCATTCTGGATACTCTGCATCCTTTTTTATGAAAATCCACAAAAAAGAATCACTAAGCCCCCGCACTTACTTTCAAAAGTCACATGATGAGACAGATTTATTTCCAGAGAAAGCATATGAGAAATTGGGTTATTTAGTAAAACCTAGAAGATAGACAGACATATATAGGACAAGGGTGTATCTACAAGCACAAGACAAAGAGAATGTAAACATTTATAAGCAGTGCTTTACTGGTCCCTATGCTTTGCCCTCTTCGCTTTGTCAGTTTTATTGTGGCCTCTGTATCTATAAAAAGACTTTGTAAAGTTACATCAGATCCCTATGCCATTAGAGATATAACAATAATCCCTGAGTCTCTCTAATTTGCTATGTATTCTAAATTAAGCTGAAAAAAAAATTGAAGCAAAAATTGTTTCAGAGTACATATCAGAAATCAAGACAGAAGTTTTTGTAGGCTCATAACTGGTCTATGATGAAATACACTAAACCTCAGGAAATTCAGGAATACCATATGCAGATTCAAGAGCAAATATAAATGTCTTAAACGTGTTTTATAAGGACACACTGAGAGGATAGTCTGGGTGGAAGGGTGAGAGATCTGTGTTTTTAGGAAAACAGTTTCCTCACCTGTGGAACCACCAAACTGAAGTGTTTTAACCTGAAGCTGCTGCATAGTATAACTAAAGGGTACAGATATATGTTTTAGATTTCCTTTTGAGACAAGCACAAGGATATATATAATGCAGTTAATTAAATAACTAAACCATGCTGGTTCTAAAAATCAGATTTCACTTCCATCTCCATTTCATTTTCTTTTTCTTTTGCAAATTTCCTGAAGTGAGAGTTGTGCTCCTTATGGCGATTCCTATCAGAGGAGGACACCTACCCGAAGACTTCCCAAGGTGCTTATAGTTCCTACAAAGTAAGTGAGTCTGTTACAAAAATTTGAAGTACTACCATTGATAGAAAACTGTTTTTGAGATGTGTGTGCATGCATGCATCTTCCTTATGGTGTGTGTGAGAATATTCTGGCCTGTTTTAACATTCAGCCTCAGACAATATGTACGGATGACTGCATGTAGTTGATGTATAATGCAGTGTCTACAGTTACATGGCTAAAATTAGTATGAAGTAGCACCTAAGGAGATCTAAGGGAAAAAAAAAATAATCAGTGTGACTCAACCATGTCTGCACTAGTTTTGAGCGTACCTCTCAATAGTACCCAAAGGTATGTGGACAAATAGTAGCTTATGGGCTCAAGTGTCTGGCTGCATTCAAGACCAGGAAGAGGCATGCAACAACATTGTGTAGGGTCTTAGCAGCTCCCCTGCTCCTTGCAGGCCACAGCCAAAGGAGGGCAGGGCTGGATGGGACTGCACTGAAGGCCATAGCTAGCCCATGAACCATTAGTCTGACAAACCAGAAAGGACAGAGCAGTAAAAGGACTGAATGAGGTTTTTGAACCAGTCAGGAGAAGAAGAGGAGAAACAGGTTTTAATCTGGTCTGTGTGAAAGCGGCAGGAAGGCAGCAGTGTCCTGCTTCGTGGGACAGCAAGACAATGGGCATTTAGATAGGGGTGGTATGGAGCTTGTTAAGGTCATTAGACAAACATGAGCAAGAGTGTAATTAAACTAAAACACAACTGCAATGCAGCAAGAAGAAATTAGGTTCCCCCAAACAGCATTCAGCTGCTAAAACCATAGTTATATTCTCTCTCCCTTTTAGAACTATTTATCTTTCCTGCTTTTCCCACTTAAACCTGCTTCTGTGGCTCTTCCTATCATCTTATAGTACAGCCTTTTGTTCCAGACAAATAGAGAGAAAGTTTCCACAAGGAAGTGCATGTTTTCCAAGTAATGCAATACACAAGGCTTCCTAGAGCCTGCAGATCTATCTTACTAGCAAATCCACCCTATGCACTGAATAGAGTAAGAATTCTGTGCAAAAAAAAAAGTATTAGACATGTAATCACCTTATCATAATGTATACGCATAAGGTGATGATAAAGTTTGCCTGTGCATCTACAGTTCCACCATTTCTAACTCTTGAGAGCTTCCTGTGCCTATAATAACACTCTCGCTAAATGTCTCTTAAGTGTCTTCAGAAATCTGAATCACAAAAGGTAAGTCCCATCCTGTTGCATCATACAGTTCCAGTTTTCTCAAGGAAAACCTGGCCAAAGTTTGTCACATGCACAAACTTATGAACATACTAGGACTTCATTCTATGCAATCACTGAAATTCAGGTGCATGGAAACTCTGTAAAAAGAGTTGGAAGTTCACAGTGTTCTTTATGGAAAAAAATTACAGAAATGCAGGATAATTTTATCCAATTATGATATTCCTTCAAAATAAAGCCATATCTGAGGAGGAAAGCTAAGGCAGAAAATTAAGTAGTTTCTTCAAATATTCACAGAGAGATTCTATTGTTAGAACTTTTACAGTTCTTTTTTTTATATAGGCATGATTTGTAATGTAAATATGACTGAAGTTTTTTTTTTATAAGAATATATTTTCTTAGGTGTGACCTATAAAGTACATGCAGTGATGTACCTACATTTACATGTAGTACATGTACCTGCAAGTGATGGCTCTGTTTTCAAGCACGATTTTAACAAGAAAGAAATGTTCTTGGAGAGTTTCAGATCCACAGTACCATTATTGCTACATTTCAAATTCGTAAGTAAAACTACACTGTTTTTTTCAATATTCAAAGCATCTTCAGCTGAAATTGGGCAAAATATTTGCAAGGATTTGGGGAACAAGAGCTGAGAAATGAATCTAGATAAACTTGGAGTAATTAGACAGAATTGACAAATTGACATAATCAGTCTGCTGGCATAACCTAATTCTGCCTCTTCAGTGGTCAGAAAAAAACATGGGAGGGAACTGCAGCCACTGATAAACCTGACTGAAAAATGAAAGCATTACTCAGGGTTCAGTCTCTTTAAAAGATTCCTGTAGGGGTGTGCTGCCACAGTGCTGTGTAGGAGATGTGTAATCTATTTCTGGTGGAAAGACAATGAGATGTTGGAAATGACTGCTGAAAAACTAGCATTCTCTGGCAACAGAAGAGTTAGAAATATTGGACCATAAGGCATGTCAGGGAATTATGTCATACAATTGATTTCAAAAACAAATCTAGTCCTATTTTAAGAGCACCACATTTACTTGAATATAAGGCAGCATGTATATTTCTTCATCTATTTCGGGAGAAAGAATGCTGAATTTAAATTCCTCCAGAATTTCTCTAGGCCTTTAAACCATTGTTCCATCTGAAAGGACAATGAAGGTTTTCTTAGACTGATGCAGACAGAAATCTTGGGCTAAAGGAAGATGAGGCCATTTACTCTCTTCTCATCTTCTCTCTACTTCATTTAAACACAGATTCTACAAGGGAAAATGATGGAGAAGTGATCCCACTCACTGAAAAAAGCATGTGTGTGGGGAGAGAGATTTGTGATTAGACAGGAGAAAAGAAGGCAGGGAAAAGGCTTAAAGAAGTAGGAGGAAGGAATAACACAAAATAACAGTGATGTACTAAGAGAACTGAGGGAAGAGCTAAGTGCTCATTCCCTTATCTTCATGGGGAATAAACAGACTTGGCTTCTTTAAGGATTTGGGAATTCATACTCATCTGGAATTAAACCAAATGGCAGCCAATGGAAGGGAGTAGCAGCAGTACTCCCAATGCAGAGCCTTGGAGGCAGTAGTAGCTCCATCCCTCCAGCTTTCTTCACCTCTCCCACGTGGAGGCAGTGAGGACTGCTGCCACAGTCCCGTGATTACTCTTCAGTCATTGTTTCTTTTGGTCACAAAACTTATTTTGGAAGGTTGATTTTGTCACCACTTCCTGAAAATCGGAAACCTTTGGATTGCTGGGAACAACTATTTACAGCAAGTTTACACCCGTCTGTTCTTTTGTCCTTTAATAGCTCT
The DNA here is from genome assembly GCA_013389825.1 of Crypturellus undulatus. Lineage (NCBI taxonomy): Eukaryota > Metazoa > Chordata > Aves > Tinamiformes > Tinamidae > Crypturellus > Crypturellus undulatus. Next base: position 49,288 of record VWPW01001942.1, on the reverse strand, counting down.
TTTGTTCCCTTGTTTGTATTGTTCCTACCCAAAATATTTAGAAAGAATAATAGTATGTTGTTTCAGATTTTAGTCTGATAGATCAAACAAGCCAATTTTTAATTCTCTACTTGCAAATAACAGATCTCAGGTTCCCTGAATATCCTGATAGTTTCTCTCTGCTTTTGGTGCAACTACAGTTCCCTTTTCGGAATGTGCTGACTAGAACTGAACAATGAATTACAGATCAAATCTTCTCACTTTAGCCAGTGAAATGGGATTTTCCTGTCTCTTGTACTAGCACATTTGCTGTAGCAATATCATAATGGCGGTTCATAACCACAGCGCCATACTACAGATCTGCTTTTGCATAGAAATGCAGAGGTACACTGTAAGGTTATTCAAAATGCAGATATTCATGGTGCTGCTTGCTTCTGCCGCTCTGTACCAGCGCAGTTTCGGGACTCTGCCAATATCAGGCCTGAGAGTCAGGCACAGCCTGAGCTGTTTTGTTCCATCTACAGGTATCCCACCAGGAGGTCCAAATCAGCACCCCTTTCAGAGGTACTGACACTACTGCAATTTTACAGGTTTTGCCCCAGCTGGAGTGACCATTTAGGGCATGGGTTTCAAAGCATTGTTTGGCAGCACAGTCATTGGCTATGAATATATATGCCAAGAATATGTTGCCCTTAAGTTTTACCTTGTCGAAAGCCATCAGTCTCATTTGTTTGATGGTGAATATTTCTTACCAGCTTTGCTAAGTCACAGATGCTCATACATTCCTAGTTTGCACTAGACTGTGTGCTCTGCAGCTCAAGACCGCTTCCATCAGAGTGCTCCAGACAAACTAGAAATTCTGAAGCAAAACAAAACAAACAAACAAACAAAACAAACAAAAAAAAACAGAAAGAAACAACTTAAAGCTGAACTTATAACTGTCACTATTAAAAGTCACCATGTTTATATTACCTTGGTCTTCAAGTTGAGGTGATTCTGTATTGTTTCTCCTGTTAATGATGTTGTATACATTGTCCATTATTTAGTTGCCTAGCTTGCTTTCTTTTTACCTGCATATATGGTTTAACTCTAGCTCATGCATGTCATCGATGTCACATATTTGAAGAATGGCAAGATAAAGAAATGATTTTGGTAAACTTGGCAAGCTTAGCCAAGGGCTTAATATTATCTTAACCAAATCAATATGAAAATAGATCAAAATTTTAAAAGCATATCATTGAGACAGAGCTTAAGACTTAGAGATACCTCAGTCAGAACTTGAGGAACAGTAACAACAAATGTGGAAGGAGAAAAAGCAATTACCTGGAGCTGCTACACTTAATTGTAGAGACAAATTCATAATTTTAAATCATGAATTAAGGAAAAGAAAAGATTAACCATATGATTTGCCTGGGGAGGTGCCTCTTGTATCCCTATAGCTCTGTTCCCCCACCCAGGAGTACTGTCCCAGTACTCATATTTCATTACTCATACAACAGCATGAAAATATATATGCCATTTCACACAGTCAGTAAAGATTTTGTTGGTATCTCACATAGGAATATTCTAGAGACTGATTAGGTTTTCTTTGCCCCTTAATCTATTCACACCTCTGATTCTCATGTGAACATGCAAATCAGGCTTGCGTGTTTGGTTTCTTTTGTGTGTTTTATGTTTAGATTCATGGGGTTTTGTTTTTGCATCTATGCAGTGGAAAAACATCATACATACTTCATGCAACCCAAATACATGAACAAATTGAAAGACAGAGACAGACGGAGCCATCTCTAGGATATCTAAACAAAATAGTTTGGACACCAGGAAATACTAAAGCATTTTCATTAGCGTGAGAGCTTGAACCAAAAGAATAAAACTAATGCAATGGTTACTCATTTAGAACCTTATCAAGAGCCTTCGCTCTTGAGTTATCATACAAAATGTCACGGCGGACTTTCAGAAGCTAGTGAATCTAGCTAGGCTCCTAACTACTTGACAGCAAGGAATATATTTATAAGCCTTGGTTGTTTACATATGCATAGACTGAATTTTTTTCATGGTCTCTTTCACTCTTATCACTATCATCATATGGAAGGAAGAATGGGTCTGGATCTTCATGTTTTTCCAAACAGTAGAGGAGAGGCATATGAGCAGTTTTGTATCTAAAAGCCTGTAGATCCGACCTGATTTAGGTGGAAAGCGCAGATTGTTTCAGATGTTTCAAAGTTAACATGTGAAACATAAGTAAAAAATGACAATGGCAACTGTGCATGTTCTGAGCAGCGCCCACAACAAACCTCAGACTAATACCACTGAGTCTGAAGCCAAATTTCTGTAGCTCTGCGCCTACCCTTGAAGCTATGAGGTAGCACGTGGAAAATGTGAAACTGAGGAAGCTGTTGTTTTCTACCTTGTGAGGTAATCTGCCTAACACCTAGTTGCTGCTAATACGAATGATTCATGCCAGGGTTCTTGTGCTTATTGTTTTTTGTTTTGAGGAGATTTCCCTTGTTCTTTGTCATCTTCATCTTTGGTCTTACTGAAGCTGATTCCTCCTATAGGTGAAAAGGTTAAAGCAAGGAACTGTAACCACACATGCATATAGAAACTAAAATCACTTTTGAAAATGGCTGCTGATACTCTGGAGAGAGGAGATTGCTGTATATATCCTGTTGGAACGTTTCACTCCAGCCTCTGTCTAGAATACACTTGGTCTCTTGTAGTAGAAGAGTTTGAACTTGCTGTTAAATCAGCAGCTATGAACAGAGTAGCATGGGGTTTGTTGTGTTTGAGAGCCATAAACAACCCATCTTGGAGTAACATCTTGCATCTCATCAGCACGACCCTCATTCTCTGGGACATTCAATATGCCTGTTTTGGCCACAATGTTGCTTAAACAGGAAAATACTGGGAAAATGCTTGGAGTGTGTCTAGAAGCAGGAATTAGCTGCGATGCACACTTTGGCTTCGGCATTGCAGAGCCTTGGCAGTGTCCAATAGTGATTACATCCAGTGTTTATATGCTCGGCAAAATCCAGAGAGTTAAGGGAAATATTTGTTGAACCCAAGATGAAGTGGCTGCCCTCAATCTTGCGGGTTGCACAGGAGTCCAGGTTCCTCGCCTTAGGTAGAAGGAGCAACACATGTTGTCTGTTCGCTCGGTGCTGTTGAAAGAGAAAGCCACAAACATTGCGATGGGGCGAGCATTTCCATGCTGTCCCGCTAGCAGGGGCACGTCGGGACCCAGGTCTCGGCGGTGCCCTTGAACGGCTGCCACGGCTGGGAGCGGCGCGGGGAGCAGGAGCTGCGGCGGGGCCGGGGGCGGTGGCGGAGCCGAGCGCGTCGACCCGGAGACGGCGCCGCGGGGAGGCGGGAGGACGGCGGCGG
>VWPW01001942.1:0-44712 GCA_013389825.1 Crypturellus undulatus | reverse complement strand
CGACGCCGCCGGCCGCCATGGGGTAAGGAGCTCGTGGCCGCTGGGCTCGGCGGGGCGCGCGGCGGCTCTGGAGCGGCTACCGCTCGAGCAGGTGCCGCTGGTGCGCGCGCGGCCGGGCGGCAGCCTCCGTGTGGGGGCATTGCGCTCTGCCGCGGCCGCAGCGAGGGCCCCTGCGCCCTCCGCACATCTCCTTGCCCGGGCAGGGATTGTCCATCGCTCGCAGGGGTACTCGGCTCTGGAAACACTTACCTGGAGCTCGGGGTGGCGTGGGGAAACTTCGGGGCAAAGGTACTTGCTTTAGCTCTCGCGTGGTCTTCAGAGAATGTACGATAAACGTGTGAATTTCTCAGTGTAGTGGAGAAGAGAGCTGCATTGTAGTAGGGCCCCTAGGTACCATGAGACTTCCATTTGAGGCTTAAAAAATTATTTTTTTAAATTATTAAAAGGAAATGGATGGCACCTAATTCAGTAGATATCAGACCAAGACCTAGATGTTCGTGAAAACTTTCCAAAGTTTTATTTTTAGTGATTTTTTTTTTTACAGTGAGTTGATGAACAAATCTTACTACCATCCTTGCCTGCTGATCCCTAAATGGAATAGGAATTCATCCATATTCAAAAACAGCAGAAACCCAGTCATGATTTGGCTGATAAGGTGTAAGGTGGAGGCAGATCCTCCATGTATTAACAAATTCTAAGACTCTGTTGCATTATTTATATAGACGCAAGCTTCAATGATTAAAAATATAATTTATGTCTCTTGTATTTTTGGTCATTAAGAAATCTGTGGAATTGATCTGCTTATCTGGAAAGGAGAATATATTTTTTTTCTCTTAGAAGCTATTTAAAATACTTGGATTTCTCAGAGTTTTAACTTTTTTAATTGTGGGACAGCAAGAGCTGGGTCCTTGGCTCTCTCCTAGTCTCCAGGGCACACCATGCAAGATGCGGGAAGGAAGGTTTTCCTAGGCTAGCTCTTATTCTATGGTTGTTTCTTCTTCCATTACAAAAATAATAATAATTCTTAATAGAATAAGCCCAAACTGTTGTTAGCCTGTATCTACAAGACAAGAAAGTGATAATACAGCATTTCAAAAGCCCAAATGACCATATAGTATTTATGGGAAGTTCTCTTAAAACTGCTAAGCAGACACAAAATTATATAGCTTATTTAATTCAAATAATGGAAAACTTCTTGTTTATTTCAAATTGGTGTTGTCTTTATAGGCACGTTGATTCAGTACATTTTATTGCTAATACTGAAGAATCATTGAAAAGTAACAAGCTTTTTACTTCTGGAATTAAATTCAACGCTTCTAGAAGCAAAATATGACTTAAACCGTCTCCCAAACTCCAGTATTTCTGGTGTTTTCATACAGTAGCTTTTTAACAAGCAGTACAAATCAGTATGAGCATGCAGAGGGAGTAGAAATTTTGCTAAATTAAAAATGGAGAAATAGTATGAAATTACTGTAAGGTGCCTTTCAAGCAGTATCTTACCCTATGTGGTCAGTAAAGCAAAAATTGCTGGCGTATATCTTGAAGAATTTTTAGACAGTAAGCATTGGGATGTTATAATATAGAATTTCTTCACAGACCATCTACAGACCATAATTCATCTACTATTTAACTGTGAGTGAGTGTCTCTTAAGCCAGCATAGAGACTAGCTCTGTTGATCTGTCAGTTAAGGAGTCACTTGTTAAAGTTCAGAAATCTTATTTCAAATGCTATTCTATATTAGTGTCTAAATACAGTTGCCTTTGGATTTCAGGGTAGTTTGAGAGCAAGATATACTACACTTCTAAACTACACTAGTAGTTGAGGAGCAATTCTTGTCTATGCTGTATCCTTTGTATCCCCTTGGGTTTCTCTTATCCCACAGGAAAAAGTGAGTGAATCAAACCTCAGGGATTGTGCAGACTAGACATTCTCTCATAGCATGTCCACTCTCCCCACCTCTACCTGAGCCTTCTCCTTTTTTCCCAGTTCCTCATCCCCATTGCGTAAAGAAATCCTTATCATTAATCACTGTCATGTGATAAACTCATTTATTTGTGCAGACTTCTCTGCTGGGTTGAGGACAGTGCATGTAGTGTTCTTCAGCAAAGAAAAAAAATTGATTTTATGTAAATTGGAAGACCTCAGTATCTTCTGTCCTAATTCATAATACCTCTTGTATTTCCAACACTGAACAATACAAAATTTACCAGTATTGAGCAGTCAGACTTTTCTGAGCAGAAGTTCAATTATATTATAAAATCTTAAAGAAATCAATCTTAAGTGAAAATACTTATAATGGGTATTAGTAGTCCAGATTATGCCCTTGATGTACACGGACCAGAAAAAAAAAATATTGAAAACTGCAATCCATTATCTTATTTTCCTGATCCTGGAAACTATTTTAGTTCACTCGGGGATTAATATTTGTGGATTACAGTGTAGTCATTGCTCAGAGTGAGATAAAGACACTTCATGCTAAGTGCAGAATAGAAGCTGCACAGCTATGAATGCTGATAAAGTTGAAAGTCTGGTGTTCTTTAAATTTAATCTCGTGGATTAATTCCTGGTTTATTAATGAGTAGTTTCTCTATAGCTGTGTTCCTTAACGGCCCCTTATGCTGTGGACACATGTCCAAACTTACCTTGCTAGCTTCTCCTTTTACTCATGCTGAATGATTGGAGCATAACCAAGTGAAAGCTTCTGTAGAATGTACTTGTCTCTGTCATGTCATGTTAATCAAGGTGTCTTTTATAACACTTTAGCTACTCCTAACTTTTGTTGGACTATATTTAGTATGTTATCTTAATAAAGATGATTATGATATCTGTCAGTTTGAGCTGGCATAATTAGCATACTAGGGTTCTTAAGCTGACTAGAGAATATTATGGAAGATGGATATTTTGGAATGTACTTCTTAGGCTTGTAGCTGGCTACAAGCTAGGAATAAAAGGGGTGGTAAATGAGGGCAAAATGGCTGTTATGAGTTGGTCTGCTACTCTTATTGTTGTTGAATGATGGGGGTGTTAGTCCAATGCCTTTGCTTAAAAGGCATATATGATGTAAGATGCCATTCTAAAGAATAGATGGTAGAGGTGTAGGAGAAGTGGGTAATCTTGCTGATTCTGAACTTTAGAATGTACAGATGTACAAAATTTACAAAACCGGTTTGAAGCTTTAAAATTAAGTGTGAAAAGCTACCCTGCATGTGTGGGATAGATCAGTTTTGCTGAGGAAACTGCCATGTAGCAGTACTTTCAAGAATTCATCTCTTGCCTGGCTACCTGTTGACTTCTTTTTTAGATCTTCCCATACAACATTTAGTCATTAAAATTTTCATTTCTCTTTCTCTACCTGGGTAGCAAGACAGTAGTGTAAGGATGTTGCCTAATGTTATATAGCTAGAAGCCAGAAGCATGGCTAACAGCTGAATTTAACCTCATGCAAGTTCTTCTACCTTGCATTTTTCTTCCTGTGTAGATTAATCATCTAGCTCTAACCCTCCCAAAACTTCCTCTTAAAACAGTCCATTATATCAGTTGTGCTTTTCTGACGCACAATATTTGCAGATAATTTCAGTAGAAGACTTCTTGGCAGAAGTTTAGTGTTACCGGAAGTCTAGGAGAAAATGAGGCACTATGGCAGTGTGTAGAATATAGCAAAAACAGATCAACCTTACTTTCTATACAAAGCACCTGCAAAACTTAATTAGCTAAAAAATTGATAAATGGGTAAGGTATAAATACCTGAATGGATGATTTCTGTGTGAATCAGCTTGAAATGCTTAACAGAAAACTGGCAGGCAATAACATGTGGAGACCTCTACAATGCTTAAATTATTTTCTGTCACAGTGACTTTATGACCATCAAATAAGCATCAGAAAAGTGAAGCAGCTCTTCTGGCCTGGCAATGCATAAACTATTTCTTGACTGACATGTGGCTGGCCTCCATGCAGATTTAATAATGGTATTAAAAATGCCTTAGGATTGCAATTCATCTGTTTCCATATTGCCAGGTATTATAAAGATTGTATAGACCACCTCTTTTGATGAAGTTCTAGCTCTTCACAAATTGGAATCCTTCTCATTCCTCTCGAGATTACTTGACTCTCTCTTAAGACAAACATCAGGTTTGTGCATGTGTTCTTTTTGCTCCCATATAATGTTTGCCCTATCCCAAGCACATTTTCTTCCAGGACTCATAGTCAGATGTCATGCCAATACTTGAAGAAATATATAGTCTTAAAACTAATGAGACTGTAATAATTTGGAACAAAAAAATGGTTCTAATTGGGCAAAGACAGTGGACTTAACTGTGCCAATGAATAAATGTAGGTAGAAGAAGTGGCAACTAAACTGTGAGCAAGATACCACTTTATGGAAGGTTCACTGGAAAATATTACTGTCTTTTGAGAATGTAATTTGATTTAAAACTCTTAGTTGTTCAGTGTTTAAATCAGAGCTGTTCAAATCTGTACACCCGTGTACTGCAAGGAGGAGAGCATTATCTAGCAATGTAATATTAATTTATTGATAGTTTCTCATTAATATAGGTCCTTGAGACATGTTTTCAGCTAAGCGTGTGGTTTTGTCATGTATTCCAGATGACTGACTAAACAATAAATGACTGATCATACAATATGAGCACTTCCTACAGACTAGAAACGTAGCTTGTTCACTTATGTCCGGCTACAGTGTTCACCTTGGTTAGTAACTTCAAAAAACAAAGATAACTTAGGTCTACAGTAAGGGTCAAGGGATAATGGCTCTTTCAGAAATTAAACTTTGAGGCATCTCTAAGGGTGGCGAGGGTCGTGCAGAGGCACTCAGAGACTGTTATCAGACCTGGAACTCTTATTCATGGCAGGCATGATTTGAATGTTATCTAAACATGGAATGTCACCATGCTTTGATTTTTAACAATGTGCTTTTCATACCTGAGACAACCATCACACTCTCAAGAGAAAATGGGTGTTGGATGTTTAGAAGCTCTGGAATCTCTGGTTTCCGCATGTGTGAGTGGTTATAGTCAAAGTAGCAGGAAACTGCTAATAGATAAGGGGCAAACTGTTCTGTATTATTTAAAAAAAAATAGATGGCTCGGTCCATTCCCTCTTTTTTTTTCTTAAGACACTGTGCTAGATAAAAATGTATATTTAAAGGCCCCACCCCTCTTCAGAGACAATTCTGCAAGAGCGTGCTTTCTAGTTCAGGGTTTCCTGCCCTGCAAGACCTTCTCAGGTAGGCTCAGCCTTAAAGGAAAGGCACAATTTGTATGGAAACATTTAAAATACTATAAAAAAACAAATTTTGTTTTATTTTTTAAATCTTATTGTGACAGTAAGTTTCTTCATCTGTTCTACTGTGAATACCTTAGATGTTTCGTATTCACGGTTAAGCACTTTGGGATGCACCAGAATAGTATTGTGCTTAAGACTGGAGCTTAGAGGGGAGAGGTTTATAGAGGGACCTGTGAGCCTTGCACATGCAACGTTGGCCTTTACTGCATTTTTTTTGCAGAGCCCTAGTAGTAGTATTTATTGTCTGCTTTGCTCTGTAAAGTAATGGAACTGTGTTTGAATACTGTATTGATTTTTCCGGAACTGCATCACAAACATGCTTCTGGCAAAGCACTGCACTTGGACATATTTTTTCTGGTGGCCAATGTTGGTGAATGTCAGTCATTAAAAAGTTTACTGTAGGGAGACACTGGTTAAGCATGTAGTAGATCATGCCTGATTGTCAGATGCAAACATATGACACTTCCAGTATTTTTTAGTGTTGTTTGTTTGTTTTAAACTATAGATACTAAGCTAGCTGAGGTAAGCATTCAGCATGACGAGTTTTGACTGATGGTTTTACTTGCCTGAAGAGGGAGGAACTTCACACGCATACTTCCTTTCAGGCTTTTCTTTCTGCTCTCTATGGCTGCAGACTGTTCACAGGCACCATTTTGCCCACCTCCATGGCTGTATTCCACTGCCAGGGCCTTAATCATCAGGTTTCAAGCTGACCTCAATGTCACCACCGCTGAAAATAAGCAGGGACAGCAGAAAGGGGGAACTGCTTTTCTTGTTGGTCTTATTGCAGCATAGACCTTCAACTGTTCAGTGAGTCAAATGGGTGCCATGACCTTGCTGCCTACCCAGCTGTGCAAATACTTGGTTCGCCATGAGGAAAGTACCGTTACAGGTGGATTGGTCTGCTTTTTGCTGCAGCGGTGCTTTTTTATCCAGGAAGGAAGGGCTCAAAAAGGCAGAGGGAGAAAAAAGAAAGAAACTCCTAGCTTTGCCTGGTCTAGTTTGCTCTTCACTTCCAAAGCTGAAGTCTTGATATTTTTCTTGAGACTTCTCAAGACTCTCTTGAGTCTTGAGACTTCTGTTTCAGCTTGTTGAGAAGAGGCATTTTTTTTAATCCCTACTTTCTGTCTTTCATAGTAAAAACCATGTTTTGTCAACATTACTTTTTTTTTTCTCTCTCCTCAGTGCTTTTAAATGACTCTTATGCCAGTGCTGGTTCTCTGTAAACAGCATACTATAGTCTTGAATCCATAGTTAATCCTGAAACTATTCCTTTAACAATATATATAAATTAGATCTTCAGTTAGTTTTGAAGACTGAAGAATGACCTTTAAATGGTCAACATTTATCTGAAGTTTCAGTGAAATAACATCTTTGACATATGTTTTCACAACTCCTACTTCTTGTGTCTTCCTTTCCACTAATCTCCTAGATCTAAAAAACTCTACTGTGGCATATTCGGGAAACCAGTGAAGAGACTCTTGTTTTCCTACGTTAATGCAAGCAAACTGACTGAGTTTCTAGTTGGTTCCACAGAAATTCAAGACTGAAGCAGCAAAGTTCAGTAGACTACTAGTCATGTTTTCTTCACCAGGTGACTTACTGTGAATTATGTTGCCATGTAGGGGTTTATTGGGATGCAGAGTGTTTTCCATGCCCATGGAAATGCACAGGGAATGAGGTGTGCTATAGATCTCTGTTGTCAAGCTCTAGTATGCAGTATCTGGGGCTCTAAGCAGCTTACTGGGCTAATTCACTTTGAAACTAGATTGCCACATGCTACTTTTGCGCTAGCTATGATTTTTTTTTTTGACTGACTCCTGTGTGTGTGACTAAAATTCAGAGTTACGGGATTTCTGTGAGTCTTGGGCACTAAATTCTTATATGCCCAAGTTACCTCAAGATTGGATGCAAATGGTCTCCGTGTCACTTAGGACAGATCTCAATAGACCACTCAAGATCTCAGGTTACTTTTACTGGTAATTATGTATTTGGTGATCTTAGGTTACAATGAGAGATTAAAAAGAATCCTTCCTTTTGGTACATGTTAATTAGTGTTTTAAAAATCAAATTGAATAAAAGCTAGATCAGTTCTTCCACTGGAATGTAATGAAACCTTTGTAGGGACCTTTTCTCTATACAACTGTGACTTGCTTACTTATATCATCTGGAAATTACTATGAATTCCCAGGAAAAGGGGAAAATTGCAATTTCCACAATAGTTCTGCCAAACTACTGTCTTTACTTAACATGAAAATAAATTGGAATGGTCTTCCTCTGTTCCTCAATAACATGTTCAAATCTAGGTTTGGAGAGTACTGCTACTCTTGAGTATTAAAAATCACTGTAATCTTCAAATGACTTGCATGGACTTAAGCCGTATAGATAGGATGCAGTTCTGGATCTCATTAAAGGATACTTTCTATTTTATAAAATTAAACTATCTAAACAGTTCTGAAGCTTTAGGAAACTTGTTATGTAGGAGAAATCTGAAACAGAACTTTGATTTGATGTCCTGGCTCTAGACAAGTCCTAATGAGTCTGTCTAATCCTTAAACATTTCTGGCTCAGTGATCCCCTGACTTTTATATGAGACTATTTTTCTCAGGTTCCTCAGAAAGAAAATGGGTGATATTTGCTTAGTTATTAAAGTAGTTTTCTGTCCCTGCCTTGTATAGAACATCACACTAAGCTTCTCAGTGTAGAGGATAAATAGTGGGAGAGGCAGAATCATGATTTTTGTGCTGCAGGTAAGTGAACCTTTCTCTGAAAAAACAAGTCATTGAATTGAAATAACGATTTTCTTGCAAATAAGCTGGCTCTTGGCTCCAATGAAGATCTTGATTAGAGCACAGGTTAACACTGCAGGATGTTATCATTAAGTCAAATATCTTTCCCATTTGAAAATACAACTAATGTTTTATGCAAAACTCATTGAACAAGAAGTATTCCTGTAGAGAATGCTCATGGCGCAATAGCAGTTAACCTCCTCAGTTGAAACTTGATAATGGTGCTTGTGATTGATTTGCTTGTGTCACCTGCAATCTTAATAAAGACAATTTAAGGGGAGTAAAGGGGGAGGAAAAAAAAAGGACTAAAATTCTAGTGTCAGATGCCTTCAAACTTATAAAGAAATATACTCCTAAGGCAGAGGTATGGCAAATTGGTACTCACGTGATAAAACTTCACATAGAACAGATTAAGTAATGATTAAAAACTGATACTTCAAAGTCTACTGGCAAGTATACAACTTTGTTTGAAACCATTGTATGTATGCTGCTTGTCTTTCTAAAAAAGGATCTTAGCTTGTTTGTAAGCATAAAGATTTGCAAATGAGTATGGTATTTCTGCTTTGCTCTGTACCCGTAAACTTTGCTCACTAGTTCAAACAGTTCGTAGCTTAGTATGGATTCTCTTTCTAAACATAAAACCTACTCTAAAGTAGAAAATATCAATTTATGCTACATCAACTTGTATTTGGTGTTTAATTAAGCTGCCTTGGGATGTAGATGTGAGCACTGAAGTTCCAGTTAAGTAAGACAACGTTGTTTTGCGTGTGTGAGTAAATATTTTGCAGTACAGTTTTCTTGAAACCTGAACCCTGCGTGTTTCTAGCCACTTTGGAGCAGAGGAGTGGGGGAGACAAGTGTCTCTGTTTATTGGCTCCTCTGTGATATGGAAGGTATGATCCCCTGTTTGACATTTACTACATGAAACTGCATCTGAGTGCCTGCAGCAGCCTCTGTAGCAGGCTGTGCTGGGCATCATTTGCTCCATGCACAATGTGGTAGGCTGCTGTGTTTTAAAACGAGAGTACCCCACAAGCTGTGGCAAAGGGCACAACAGAGCAGGGCATGTTTCTGGGGACCTGGGACTCAGAGCCATCCTAAGGCAGAGCCTTAGTGATGTGATGAGCAAACTTCCCTGGACATCCATTGGGAACGGAGTCTGGTTGTCCTGCCCTAGAAGGAGTCTCAGGCTGTTTGGCATCTGTGTGTTGTGAACAATCAGGAAATGGAGATCTTCTCTTCCAGTAATGGCTCAGTATAAATGCAGCTATTGCTTCCAAAATTCAGCATTTACTAGGCTGTAAATTATGAAAAGGGAGGGACTTGCTGGCATGGTAACAGCATACTTGAAGTGAATTAAAGAGGTTTTATAGCTCCTGCAGCGCTCAGTGGGATGATTCAAATTGATTTGTTAGTTATGAATATAAAATTAATTTGTTTACCTTTCTGGGAGTTTAATTCAATTCCTTGATACAAATGAAATAAACTAATTCTCACGTTGTGGTGAAGACTGGTGATTCTTTTTGAAACTTGGTGTGCTGCTGGAGCAGTCTGGAAGGAAATGTGAATTGTTTGAAAACAGTTGATCATGCTAATTATGAAAGTTTTTTCAGGCTGGTTAATTTTGTTTTTTGCTCCATACATGAGTTCTAATACTTTCACTGATCTTAAAGAAGGTGCAGCTTCTGCTTCCACATGCCTGTAGTCAAAGTGCAGGTTGTGATATGCAGATTCAATGTGTGTATTTCTGAGCACTGTGTAAAAGCTTTCAGAACTGATTGTACCTGATGACTTCTTAATGTAACTTTGAAGATTCTTTTTAAGTTGGGAGTGAAAGGGATAGCAATTACCAAGCCTGGTAGAATAAAAAAGGATTTTCACATGTAGAATAAATATAAAAATTAGTAACTTGGAGATAAAGGTGTGTGCCGGATGGGCTCGGGATTCGGCAATCCAAAGACAAAAATGGACTTAATGACAATGACTCCTTTAATTAAAACAATATAGATACAAGTACAAAGAATAAGAATCAGTTGGTACACGTGAATGCAAAATGGTTATTTACTGAATAATACTTGCCAGCATGATTATGAGACCGTACGTCTCTTCAAGGTAGCAGACTGGAGGGGCCAGCAGGTTCCCAATCATAGCGGGCGTCCCCGCGGGAGACAACATTGGCCTCAATATTGGGAGTCTCCGTCCCCCAAATCTGCCCCGCGTATTTTATTCCCTGCGGCGTCCGGTCACGTAGGGCCAATACATGCCAGGAGGCTACCCAGGGGCGGGTAAATCTCCACCTCCCCATTGCATAATCCTTCTAGGACTGCGCCTGCGCAAATTCCAGAAGGGGGTCTCATTCCTCAATTCGGTGGTCTTGATTTTCTTATCCTTCTCGTTCTCACAGTGTCTTTGGCCTTCAAAGCTCCTTAGACTGTAGTTTGTAGTCAGGCTGGCAGTAAACCAGCCTGAACAGCAGTTCTCGTTTCTTCTGGACTAACTACTTCTTTGTTGGTTTCGATAACATGTTGCTTTCTGCTCTTCTTCAGAGATTTGGGTATTACAACCTTCCTTTGTTAGTGGCCTCTGCTGAGCATATTATCAATGTTCAGTGTTTCCCTCCAAGGTCTGGATTTTGTTTCACCCAATGCTTATTTATGACTCTACAGATCATAAAAATTTTCCATCTCCAATACAAGGTGGACTACTTTGATGTGTTGAGAAGTGATCAGGTTTGACTATTTCCATATGAAGATGTCCAAGAAAGCAAATGGAAGGCTAACACTGATAAAGAGGGCAATGAAAGGAAACTGTTAAGAAGCAATTTGTTACAAACCTTAGTGCCAAGAGAGGAAACCGTCTTGTGACACTAAATAGAGACAGATTCTAGGTGACTAATAATAAACAAAACAGATTTTTTTTTTTATTCTTTTCTACAAGCTGCTGAGGGTTTTTTTTCTGTTCTTTTCTGCAGCATTTGAATTTTGTCAAAATACTTAAGCGAAATAAGGTTTGGCATTAGTTGAGTAGTCACTCCTTAGTGCACAGATGATCTGAAAAAAACTTCTTCTAGTTACAAACTTTATCTAGACACTCCATAATGTCAGCTTGACCAAATGCTTTGCTTGCAGCATATCCAAGTGCAAACTCTCTTCTTGGTTCCCTTTTTTTACAGTGACACCAGTAGATACCAGTAAATGGTGCTGAAGGATTTCATGATGGTACCTGAATTGATCTGTCCCAGCTTCAGAGGTGTATGTTGATTTTTGGATGGTCTTAGGCTTTCTTGACAGGGAAAAACAGTAGTTTAAGTCTGTTAACAGTTTGAATGTTCTGATGTGCTTGAGACTTCTACTGCTGCTGTCTTATGACCCTCATATCCTACCGAATAATATGATTAACCCCAAAGTGTGCTCAAGTGTTTGCAACTTTTCCTTATCTATATTTATGTTTGGGCTTGAAGATCTTGAAGATCTTTTCCAACCGTTATGATTCTGTGATTCTTAGTGACAGCACCAAAGTGACCCCATATTATGTGTCTTATTTCTCCTCTTGTTCAGTCAGCACCATTAATCCACTTACTCTGGCAGTGACTTGCGTAGTGAAAATAGTTTTGTGACGTTTAGGTCTTGGGGAGGCCATGAAATAGTTGTAGGGTGTTTGTGCAATGAGAAAAATAAAATGTAGCTGACTGCAATAGATTTGTCTTATGGAACTTGCAGTAAAGCAAACACCTTGTCCTAGTGGAGCCTTTCTCCTCCTCTGGATACTGTGCCTGCGTCTTACCCGCTCATAAAGCAGAGCACAGAGTTTTGGCTCACGAACAGCTTTTCTGGATCCCAAGGGGCTCTGTGCTCTCTCTGGAGAGAGTAGTGCTTGTTCTGCTGTTGCAGTTAACTGTAAAAATTTTAAAACGAGACAAAAGGTTGTTCAGCCCCTTTGTCCACTTGTGTGTTTTTCTATTTTTCTTCCTTTTTTTTCCCCATTATGTTAACTGTATGCTCTACATATTTTAGAGGTATCTCTTTTTTTTCTTTTAATTGCTAACCTATGAAGCTAGTTAATCCAGATCAACTGACATTCTTCCAAAGAAATTGAGAGATTTTTGTTGCCTTTTTATCCTTTCTGTAGAATAAACCTTAAATCTAATGTCCATATTATTCAGAATAGTCATTTGCATCTTAACTGGAAAATATACTTGAGTGTGTATTGCTTCTGTTTTGACTAGACTTGCAGGACATATTGGAGGCTCTGCATTTCAAAATCCAGGCAGGTTTGTAACCAGGCCTTTACAGTCTTGGGAAGCCCAGCAAGCAGCAGCGCTAGACTACAAGTTGTGCAGTTAGGACAATGATTTCTTGCTGAGGTTCAGTGTGGCAGCAACAAACAACTAGTGAGATACTATCTAGAAAGTAAACTGAAGTGCTTGGTTTACAGGGGCCAGAATAACTTCCATCAAAATATGTTGGATTTAATTGCTGATTCTTGCCATTTATCTTTCTCTTCCTTTGTAGAATGTTCATGCTCTCAAAAGCAAACTATTTACAGCTTTTGATTGTGAGAAAGCAAAACATGTTTTTGGTGTTAATCTGAAATTTAAGCATATCTAATTAGACCCTTCTGATTCCACTATAGCAAGGATTTGATCCGTTGTTTGTTTGAAGGAATATGAATGGAACTTTGTCCTTCAGATTTTCATTTTATTCTGAGAGATAGTAATGCAGCTGATAGATTCAGTTAAAATTTCTCTATTGGGAAATGAAAAAAAATAAATTGGAAAAATCTGTTGCACACGATGAAGTTGACGGTGACTAAAGTAATTTATTCTATCAGCTTCACAAATTTTAAATTAATCTGTCAAAGTCTTCTCCACCCAATCTTAGACATCTCAAGAGAGATAAGATAAAAGAGAACTCTTGGCTTCTCAGTTCTTTCTGAGTCTTTTGTATCTGGTGATGGGGAAGTGGGTAGCAAGGAGGCTGTTCTTGATATAAGGTTTTCATGACAGAACTTCTTGCTTGGTGTGGTTCAAAGTCTGCTGTCTGAATTGCTGTTACCAGATAAATTTGTTTTGAATTTGCATGCATCTTATCTACTGTTTTAATAAATCTGAAATAGTTCCCAGTACTACTTTCATGACTGTATATCAGTGTTTAATATGCTTTGTGGGAGAGGTCTTTGAGATATATATGCTATATACATATATACCCATAAACATTATATACAGTTTGTCAAAATGAATGTGATGTTAGGACTATGAAATTAGGACATGGACAAAAAGATTCAGAGAAGAATATTGAGGGACAGCTGTTTCTAGAACTCTTCTCCCTGCTTTTTGTAGGATTTCAGTCAATGAGATTCTTTACCAGAAATGTTAGGGAAACAGTTTGGAAAAGTCTTTTCTAAGAGGGAGGGACCCAAGGAGGAGGCATTTGGGTCAAAACAATGACTTGCCTTAAGACAAGAAGGCGAGTCTGTGGCAAGCATCAAGGTTTGGGGACTTGAGCCCTACTCTAAGATTTGATGCCTTTTGTTCCTGGGGTTGTCGGCATATGCAATATTCTCTCCTCCCTTTGCCACTGTAACTACAACAAAATTACTGTGTTTGGCTTTTCTTGCCCTCAGTTGAAAGTGAGAACCTAGGCTTTGATTTATCCCATGGTTTGCAAATCTGCCAACTTCCATGCTGTTGATATTAAATTTGCGAGATTGTAATGTCTGTGCTGTGCTCCAGTTAATTTAAAATCTGTGCTGCGGAAGAAGCTTTTCATTACTCTAAATTTTACCAGTAGCTGCTACCCTTCACTGATCTCTTCTGAATGGAAAGCTCAGGCAGAAGAAGAATGAGTTTAAGTGAACTTTCTCATTGCTCTTCACAATCAGGACTTCTTTTCTAACACAAGTCCTATATATATTCTTGGGATAAAGTAACAGTAGCTCTTACACTTTTATGGTGACTATAAGTTGTTAGTGCTGTCTGCAGTCATCTTACAGTGCATGCTTAAAGGATACTCTTCTGATTTCATCTGCCCTTCGTCTTCCCTCTCTGAAATGTCTAATGCGTGGGCTTCTCAAGCATTCACCTGAGGCTGGCACATACTTAATAAGTAAATTTTCTCCCAAATGGACTTCTTTATAAGATTACTTATACTTGTATAAGATGCTTTGTAAGATATGTGCCATCCACATCAGTGAATCTGCCAAAACTTTATCAGGATGAATCACATTTGAAAAATCTTTCCTGCCAAGTCGAAAAGGCTTCATCTGGGGGCTTGTTGAAAGAGTTGAGAGCTCTACTTGTGCTAATAGAAGAGTCTGCTGGGTTGGACACTGACCCAAGGGCCAGGAGAGATTCCTGGGGAAATGTCCTTTTGCTTAACATTAGAAATTCAGTCATGAGATAGGGTTTTATACTACCTTGTATTAGTTCTGCTGTTTGCACTAATACTTTAAAAATCCTTGGCAAAGAAGAGGGAGAGAGTTTACTGTTATCACTAGCAGCTTCTTATTAAGTGAACAAGTGAACAGAGCATGGAACTGTATAATATGCTATTTCTTTAGGGTTAAACAAAATGATGCTAGTGTAAAATTATGTCAAATTGCTGTCAGCTTTCCAATGGAATAGGTATCACAGTATTATATCTTTATTCTCTTTTTCTGTTCTCTCTTATACAGACCCACTAGCTCTCATTGATCCCTATATTCAGATTGTTTTTCTGAAGCTGAATCATGGTTCATGTTTATTCATTTATCACATTATCCATGTGATAAATTTATGGTCGACATAGCCAAAATCATATGCGTAATTACCTGCCTTCACTGGAAATAATACTGCTGCTTTGAAGTTTTGTTTTTGTTTTTTTTGTAAGGTATTTTTCAGGGACTTTCGTGTGAACTGGAGTATGCATCACAGTATCATTCCTAATAGCAAACAAGAATAACCTTTTTGACTTGAGCGCTAACTTAGAGCATATAGTGATTTTTTTTTTTTTTTTTTTTTTCCCCAGTCACTGGCCAAAAACTACTAACTTAATGTGAATTCTGAGAATTGCCTTTAATAGCAGAAGCTCTTTCATCAATTCCATAAAAATTTCCCTTGTTTTCTAAGGTTACTTGACATCTAAGGATGAGAATCATGAGAAGTTGTAGGTATTGTGACAACAAAAATAACAACTTGGAAGTCATGGTAAAAAAAGTGTGGGGAAAGGAGTAAAAGGGCGAAGCAGATCTGTCTTAGAATTGTATTCTTTATTTCTAGTCTTGATAAGATGTGGAAATACTGGACATATATAAGAATTATATATATTTAAAAATATATTATAGATTATCAAGGAAAGTTCTTTCTTACTTTCTCTGTTAACTTTAGCTTCTTTTGTGAAAACTTTATTTAGTCTCAAATACAGCAAAAGGAACCTTTAGATACTTATATGTGTTAGTTGGCACTTTCTTGAAACTGTTGTGTTAAGGTGCAAAAATGGAAATAGGCCTTTATCCTAAGCCTGGGCTAGGCCTAATCACATAGCAATGAATGATAGAAAAGTAGTGATGAGAGAAAAGTAGACTGCATCTCTTGCATGTGGTGCTTGCCTGCCTTTAGTCCTTGCAGGACTGCATGAGTCTCAGCCATTGCACAGCTACTCATTTTCAGTCTATTTGACTGTTGTATTGTTGAAATAGTAATAGAGCATAGAAATAGAGCAGCATATTAGCCTTAATGTTTCCACTGTACTTTAGTAGGCATTTTTAATAGCCTAACTGTTTTACTACAGCAGTCTGTTAGTGGTTTTTTTATTGTTTGGCATAAATCATTTTTCTGGAAATATTTTGCTTTTCATAATTAGTGGCTAGTTCTTTTCTTAGTTCTTACTCTCTCAGTCTGTACTTAATGTACTTCATGATAGCAAAGGGATGATAAGAGGCAAAAGTTTAGCAGGCATTTACAGGATTGTTTTTCTTATTGAAAGCTTCTTCCTCATATCCATTTTGAATATATGTAGCTTTATTTGTGTTTGTAAATATGTAAAAAAGCATGTGTATCTGGATATTTACCAAAGGAAAATGGCAACTAGTCTCCCATTTAATAAACTAATATGATTTCAACTGTATTAATTTGAATTGAGATACTTCTGGATTAGGAAGGCTTTGTATAGATAAAGGAAGAACAAAAATGTTTAGAGGTTGGTTAGCTGAAGTATATTTTATATACTAGCTTCTGTTTGTATCTGCATGTTTCAGTAGATCTAAAATGCAAGTAGCTTTGTAGTGTGTTGCCATAGATGAGTACAGATATCTAATTTTACAGTAGCTTTAGTGGTCTTTAATGTAAATCAATGACTGATTCTATAATGAACTCCATCCTTGAGACATAATGTGTGCAAATTCCATTTGTTTGAAGAAATAAGTGGTAAAACTGTTCATCTTTAAATGTTGAAACACTTTATTTAGTAGTACTATAGGAAGATCTGAAATTTAGCATCTTTGTAGAAAAAAAATACCCTATACAGGTCAGTAAGTGGGCACAAACATGATTTATTGGGCTAGTTAGACTGCAGGGGGCTGTGCTTTTTGGCACACAGCATAGGGAGGTTTTTATTCAGCAAACCTGTAGTTCACTTACACCATGGATGAGCTGTAGTTCTTGTTTATTGAGAGCAGTAAAAACAGTGCAAGAAAGCTTCACTAATACTGTTCTGCACCTCCTTACAAAGCCTTCTCATTTGCCTCTGAGAAACACTGCTGAGCGATCAGCCGGCATTAGTAGACTGTCTAGCCACACAACCTGAGGATCCTCGTTCTCCTATGGAAGGTTTTTGGAAGTGCAGGACAGCATCACTTCAGGATTGAACAGCTGAACTTTTACTGACTTAAATTGGCTTCACTTGCATATTATTGCTCCATGTTTTACATGTTAAGATTCTGACCTGAGATGTGTTGAAGGTCTGGTTGTATTCTCTGTTGCAATAGAATCGAATAGTAGTTTGAATCAAATGTGTATGTATTAACTACACATCTAATGTTTGTATTAATTAATTTGTATTATTAACTACACATCTAATATTTGTATATTTGTAATTTTTTGGTAACTTTTTGTAACTTTTTTTGAGGTATTGAGGGCCTTTTTTTCTCCTTTTGATAAATGTCAGTCTTAACCCCCAAATTTGCGAAACTTCTATGATTTTTTGATCTGATGGCCTCTTACACTAACCAGTGTTACAGAGTTGTTTGAGGTATGGAAATATACATTGGATTACATTTGGGTATACTTAATTGGGAGGTGAATGGAACATGTTTATGTCTAATATTGAAGAGAGGAACCAAAAAGAATATGGCTGAAGAAGTAAGTGTAGAGACCCATGGGATGGTAAGAATTGGTGTCAAGTTTGTTAAACAAAGAGCTCTCAGTCACCTGAGTGTAGCNGGATTACATTTGGGTATACTTAATTGGGTGGGG
Organism: Crypturellus undulatus; assembly: GCA_013389825.1. NCBI lineage: Eukaryota > Metazoa > Chordata > Aves > Tinamiformes > Tinamidae > Crypturellus > Crypturellus undulatus. The sequence goes on along the minus strand of VWPW01001942.1, from coordinate 27,176 downwards.
AATAGAACATGTTTATGTCTAATATTGAGGAGAGGAACAAAAAAGAATATGGCAGAAGAAATAAGTGTACAGACCCAAAGGGTGGTAACAATTGCTGTCAAGTTTATGTTAAACAAAGATCTCTCTAAGTCACTTGAGTGTAGCTTTTGCAATTGTGCAAGGGATTGGGATCAGGAAAACCCTTGCCCAATCTCATAGTTTGATGGTTTTGAGGGCAAACATTAGTTGCTGCTGAGGGTACTGTGACATTCATATGCAGTGAACACGTGGATCCATCACACTGGACCTCCTTCCTTTTCCTTTAGTTTTCACTGCAGCAGTGCAGTCTTTGGCCTATGCCATATCTGTCTTATCTCTCTTCCTCACACCCATCACAGATGACCTTATTTTCTTGCAGATGGGCTTCAAGGAGCGTTAACTCCCAGCTGAGTAAAAAGCTGGCCCTGGCTCTTGCTACCAAGTAATAGAGATGATTACTTGGCAACATGAGGCAACGTAAACTTTTTGACTAGGAACATTCAAAATTCTGAACAGTTTTTTTGCTTTTATTTTACATAGAAAAATATAGTAAAACTATTTGTTATTTCTGACTTAAAGGGAGAGAAGGGAAGGAACAAGGGATATGTGTGGATCCAAGAAAGGAGAGAAAGCAAAACAGTACAAAACCCTGCAGAGTTAACTCATTTTAAAATTCTGTAATGTTAGCAATGTTCCCTGAAGAATTCACCATGCTATTGATCAGTAAAGTGTAGCTAAATAGTGATACTAAAGTACTATGAAATTTCTATGCAATGCTATACATTTTCATGAGGGGGGAATAGTAAATTGCAAATTCTAAAGTACAGTTGCTATTTTGTCTTACATAATTTTATTCTCTAACTAGTTAACTTTAAACCATGTACATTAAATATGTTTAAGAGTCTTTCTTCGAGAATATTCAGGGGCTCCTGAAGCTCCAAAGAGCAAAGGTTTCATAACGTATGTTTTTGAGCCTAATGATTGTCAGTTTTAATATAATTGTATTGAACCAGCTGGTCTAGTTTCAGATTATGACCTAGGATGGAATATTCTGAGTATTTTTAAAAAATTAAAATTTAAATTAATTTAAAGACATAGACATTCTGTGTGGAGAGCCACAAAGAAGATTAAGGGACTGGAGCATTTGTCATATGAAGAAAGACTAAGCGAGCTGGGCCTCGCTTTAGTCTGGAGAAGAGAAGGCTGAGAGGAGATTTGATCAACATGTTCAAGTAGCTGAGGGGTGACTGTAGGGATGGGGCCGGACTCTTCTCTGTGGTGGCTGGTGACAGAACAAGAGGTAACTTGTGTAAGTTGAAACACAGGCAGTTCCACCTTCATGTAAGGAAGAACTTCTTTCCTGTGAGGATGACAGAGCCCTGCAACAGGCTGCCCAGAGAGGCTGTGGAGTCTCTTTCTCTGGAGATCTTCCAAACCCGCCTGGATGCCACCCTGTACCTCGTGCTCTGGGTGTCCCTGCTGGAGCAGGGCGGGTGGACTAGATTTCTCTAGAGGTCTCTTCCAGCCTTAAGCATCCTATGATTCTGCAATATTAATCAGTTGATGTTTCACATATGTTAATAATAGTCATTGTGAGTATAGAAAGGAAGGGAGCTGAGAAGGTAGTGGATGTGTTTAATTTATATTCAGCAATGTCTGTCTCTATTGACTACACAACTTCCNACTGTTCATCTTTAAATGTTGAAACACTTTATTTAGTAGTACTATAGGAAGATCTGAAATTTAGCATCTTTGTAGAAAAAAAATACCCTATACAGGTCAGTAAGTGGGCACAAACATGATTTATTGGGCTAGTTAGACTGCAGGGGGCTGTGCTTTTTGGCACACAGCATAGGGAGGTTTTTATTCAGCAAACCTGTAGTTCACTTACACCATGGATGAGCTGTAGTTCTTGTTTATTGAGAGCAGTAAAAACAGTGCAAGAAAGCTTCACTAATACTGTTCTGCACCTCCTTACAAAGCCTTCTCATTTGCCTCTGAGAAACACTGCTGAGCGATCAGCCGGCATTAGTAGACTGTCTAGCCACACAACCTGAGGATCCTCGTTCTCCTATGGAAGGTTTTTGGAAGTGCAGGACAGCATCACTTCAGGATTGAACAGCTGAACTTTTACTGACTTAAATTGGCTTCACTTGCATATTATTGCTCCATGTTTTACATGTTAAGATTCTGACCTGAGATGTGTTGAAGGTCTGGTTGTATTCTCTGTTGCAATAGAATCGAATAGTAGTTTGAATCAAATGTGTATGTATTAACTACACATCTAATGTTTGTATTAATTAATTTGTATTATTAACTACACATCTAATATTTGTATATTTGTAATTTTTTGGTAACTTTTTGTAACTTTTTTTGAGGTATTGAGGGCCTTTTTTTCTCCTTTTGATAAATGTCAGTCTTAACCCCCAAATTTGCGAAACTTCTATGATTTTTTGATCTGATGGCCTCTTACACTAACCAGTGTTACAGAGTTGTTTGAGGTATGGAAATATACATTGGATTACATTTGGGTATACTTAATTGGGAGGTGAATGGAACATGTTTATGTCTAATATTGAAGAGAGGAACCAAAAAGAATATGGCTGAAGAAGTAAGTGTAGAGACCCATGGGATGGTAAGAATTGGTGTCAAGTTTGTTAAACAAAGAGCTCTCAGTCACCTGAGTGTAGCTTTTACAATTGTGCAAGATATTGGGATCAGGAAAACCCTTATCCAACCTCATAGCTTGATGGTTTGGAGGCCAAACATGAGCTGCTGCTGAGGGTACTGTGACATTCATATGCAGTGAACACGTGGATCCATCACACTGGACCTCCTTCCTTTTCCTTTAGTTTTCACTGCAGCAGTGCAGTCTTTGGCCTATGCCATATCTGTCTTATCTCTCTTCCTCACACCCATCACAGATGACCTTATTTTCTTGCAGATGGGCTTCAAGGAGCGTTAACTCCCAGCTGAGTAAAAAGCTGGCCCTGGCTCTTGCTACCAAGTAATAGAGATGATTACTTGGCAACATGAGGCAACGTAAACTTTTTGACTAGGAACATTCAAAATTCTGAACAGTTTTTTTGCTTTTATTTTACATAGAAAAATATAGTAAAACTATTTGTTATTTCTGACTTAAAGGGAGAGAAGGGAAGGAACAAGGGATATGTGTGGATCCAAGAAAGGAGAGAAAGCAAAACAGTACAAAACCCTGCAGAGTTAACTCATTTTAAAATTCTGTAATGTTAGCAATGTTCCCTGAAGAATTCACCATGCTATAGATCAGTAAAGTGTAGCTAAATAGTGATACTAAAGTACTATGAAATTTCTATGCAATGCTATACATTTTCATGAGGGGGGAATAGTAAATTGCAAATTCTAAAGTACAGTTGCTATTTTGTCTTACATAATTTTATTCTCTAACTAGTTAACTTTAAACCATGTACATTAAATATGTTTAAGAGTCTTTCTTCGAGAATATTCAGGGGCTCCTGAAGCTCCAAAGAGCAAAGGTTTCATAACGTATGTTTTTGAGCCTAATGATTGTCAGTTTTAATATAATTGTATTGAACCAGCTGGTCTAGTTTCAGATTATGACCTAGGATGGAATATTCTGAGTATTTTTAAAAAATTAAAATTTAAATTAATTTAAAGACATAGACATTCTGTGTGGAGAGCCACAAAGAAGATTAAGGGACTGGAGCATTTGTCATATGAAGAAAGACTAAGCGAGCTGGGCCTCGCTTTAGTCTGGAGAAGAGAAGGCTGAGAGGAGATTTGATCAACATGTTCAAGTAGCTGAGGGGTGACTGTAGGGATGGGGCCGGACTCTTCTCTGTGGTGGCTGGTGACAGAACAAGAGGTAACTTGTGTAAGTTGAAACACAGGCAGTTCCACCTTCATGTAAGGAAGAACTTCTTTCCTGTGAGGATGACAGAGCCCTGCAACAGGCTGCCCAGAGAGGCTGTGGAGTCTCTTTCTCTGGAGATCTTCCAAACCCGCCTGGATGCCACCCTGTACCTCGTGCTCTGGGTGTCCCTGCTGGAGCAGGGCGGGTGGACTAGATTTCTCTAGAGGTCTCTTCCAGCCTTAAGCATCCTATGATTCTGCAATATTAATCAGTTGATGTTTCACATATGTTAATAATAGTCATTGTGAGTATAGAAAGGAAGGGAGCTGAGAAGGTAGTGGATGTGTTTAATTTATATTCAGCAATGTCTGTCTCTATTGACTACACAACTTCCTTAAGAAGGCTTGCACTTTACTTGCATATTTATATCACTGCATTTTATCTGCTGTATGCAGCAGCACATAAAGTTCTTGGGGAAAAATATTCGTGCAAAGATAGGTGTGTATATCCTAATAAGAGCTGGCAGATCACTTGTGTGCAACCAGATTACATCCAAATCAGATTGATCACTTTCTGCTCTTCTAGGGAACAACCCATCTTCAGCACCCGAGCTCATGTCTTCCAGATTGACCCAAACACTAAGAAGAACTGGGTTCCCACCAGCAAGCATGCTGTTACTGTGTCCTACTTCTATGACAGCACAAGAAATGTCTACAGGATAATCAGTTTGGATGGCTCAAAGGTAAATTATGTTTCAGAGAACTTGTTTTCTGATGGATTGTTTTGCTTGTTTGCTTGTTTTCCAATCTGCTGTCCTTCATGTATTTTCTCAGATGTTTTTGTGAATGTCTATCTGAGAAAGAGATTACTTTATAAAAGTGCTTAATTGTTCACTGAAAAAACGCTGTTTTCCATCCATTTGTATCTAATAAATGTATTACCAAACTTTAGCAATGGCCTGTTACCTTGATTAAAAAGGCATTCCCTGTGAGGAGTGGTAAAAATTACAAATAAGGTTACTGTGTTCATCCTGGGCTTTCATCATTTGTTTCAGCATTATTAAAAACATCTGTTTGGTGCCAATAATCACTTTGTAAATCCTTCTTTGTTACGTAATCTTCATTTTTTTCCCCTTAGAGATTGTAATGATTCCGTCTTAATAAAGCTGTCCATGGTAAGCTTTTATTAAAACTCCCTTCGAGTGGAGATGTTGTCTTCATCTTTAAAGTGGGTATAAAAACTAGCTTTACAAACAGCATTTCAGAAGTCTCTGAAATAGGGGCATTAAAGGTATACCAAGTGTAATCAAAAGCTCTAATCCTTTCGAGAGATTTTTCACTTGCAACTGAGTTGTATTAATTCCTGATGGCTGAAATTAAAATACTCTGTTAGAACATAGCATATTCATAGAGTTTTCTTGGCTGTTATGGAAAGCTTAAAACAAAAATTTAATACCCAGAATATTGTAAACGAGGAAGGAAAATTTCTAGCATAGAAGTACATAGGAATTTTCAGTCACAGATCTTTGTACAGTGTACTTGAGGTCATTAGAAATGCTGATACCAAAACAGCAGAAATTTCTTGCTAAGTTTAATTCCTACTTTTCCTTCCCTTTCAAGCCTTTCTTCAAATGGCTTTGGGTTCTGCCAAATAATGCCTTTTGTGTGACTGTTTGTAAAAGACTTTGGGATTGAGACAAAGTGCTAGATGAAATCAAGGCTAGTAGTTGTGTTCTGTCATATCTAAACTGATCTGCACAGTTTGCACGGTCTTTTTTCGGATATTCACTGTTTTATTTTTTCCTTTGTTGAAAGCTAAAAAACTGAGTTGTGTTGTTAAGCAGTTCTTAGCTGTTTGTTCTTCGTGTGCTGAAGCATTTCTTATGCATTTACAGAACTAATGGCAATGTATATTGATAATGCAATCTGTCCCTCCTATTTCCTCTCTCTGTGATTGCTGCAACTTTGATATATTATGCTTTGGAGGAAAGCAGTATCTAACTAGGATTAAGTCCCCACTCATGGTTAAGGCCCGTTGTTTTAGGTAAAAGCGCATTTTTTGTTCGTATGTTACACCTTAGAGCTACACTGCTCTAAGACATAACGTTATGAAGTGCTAGGGCACCCATAAAAGAGTTTTAGGAGGTTTTCAGTATATTTCCTGAGGCTTTTTTTCCCCTAATTATAGCACCATTTTTTTAACATTTCTGTGGACTAAATATAAAGGATTGCATTCAGAGCACAACTGAATCATCTGTATGCTCTGTGGTGTGCAGTTGGCTGCTAGTAACATTATTTGCATCACAGCCTGCAATGCCTTGTAGTGCCCATTGGTCAGACAGTGGTATTAGATTTTTCAAAGGGGTAAAGGTTATGCAATTTAATTCCCCAGTTTTGAGTTTTGATGTGAAATTGAATAAAGTTTTTTTTAACAAATGTTATTTTGAAAATGTTTCAAATTAACATGTTACTACCTGCCAGAAAAAATTGTCAAGCCATACTTATTGCTTTGCAATTCTCATGTGCCTGGCTCAGCAGCAATGACTATATAATCCAGCTATATTTTATTGAAACCTTCAGTGCTGGTGGGTTTATTGCACCCTATTGGTTGATACCTTAGAGATAATGAAGTCCCCATGGGTGCTCAGTTATTGCAGCTCAGGTGCTGAGTAATAGAGTTAGTAAGTGATAACAACTCAAGGGTTTGCCCATTCAAACTGTAGTAAGGCATCTTTGAGAGAGAAATACTTGAGGTTTGAATCATAATCACATTTCTGTCCCCCTCCTTTGCCTCCTGCTTAGACCCTCCTTCTTGCCTCAGGATGCGTGATAGAGCATTAAGGGAACTTTGCAAGCTTGCTTTGTGCCGTCCTGGAGGAGGACAAGAAAGTCTTAGGTACTCCTTGCTCTGCAAGAAGCTGAGTGTTCTGAGTCGGAGCAGAGAGTAATCTGCTGTGAGAGCTCTTCTCCATATCAGTCTTTTTCAAATTTGGTTTTCTGGATTGTAAACCAAACTAAAACCTTTTCCAGTTACCATTCAGAAAATAATTTGAAATAAAGTAGTTTATGTCCTGGTTTTAAGGGGAAAAACACAAGCTACACACAATTTCTTTCTGTTAACTTGTGTACTGACTGTGTCAGGAGCATCAATAGATCTTCTTGAAAACAGAAGGACGTTTTTAAGATGTGATCTTTCCTCTTGGCTGAGGGGCACTGTCATACGTTGCAAATTGCCACCAGAATTTGCCTGTTGAAGTGTCTGGTATGTTTTGTGGGAGAACTCTTTCTTTCTTCCTTTGGTTTTGCCGATTCATGAGTCAGATCTGGGTGAGGCAGGTTGTATTGCATCATCTGTTCAGCAAATTAGGAAGTTTGTATATATCCTTGACTTGACTGAGGTTGATTTGTTCCTCTAAAAAAAGATTATGTTTTTGTGTTTGTATCTCCTCTTAAAATACCTCATGTAAGAAATGCATTGCCCTCTAACTTGAGGATCATAAGGTGTTCAGTGTACAGACCTTATTTTACAATCATATAGGGTATTCCTGTGACCTATATCAGGCAGATCCTGATCTAAAATAATAACCTGATGTAACCTGAAGCTGGTTTCTGTAGCTTCTTGAGTAAATAGCTGCTATGCAACCTTTTTCTCGTACCACTCTTAAGAATTGAGAGGAGACCTTAAAAATAAAATCTTTTATATAGTGTGACATGACAACACTTATCAGTTGTTGCTAAGATTTTCAGTTCTCATTAATTAAATAATCATTTCATATCTTCCTGGAGAAAGGTATCTTGGTACTTCTTTCTCTAGGGTGATGGAAGAATGTCTCCACTGACAGTGCAGACATATGTTAAGATTATTCCAATAGCCCTGCTCTTTTCTCCATTCAGTCTCTGGCAGGCTCTAAGAAAAGAAAGGAGATGTTCTTGCACTACTAATTAATTCTCTGATAATACTTGCGTAAATGCAAGACTAAAGTAATTTGTGCTTATCCAGAACAAAAAGATTGTAGAAAAGAGTGGCTTTTCAACCTGTAGGTTCTGTAAGATGCATGCATGTGGTGAGCCAAAAGTTACCAATGTGTGTTACTGCAGTAGAGAATCTTTAACAGCAATTGAAAATAAGCTAACACATTAAAGTGGTAATCTGTGTAATGTTAAATAGAGTTTTCAAGAAAGACCTTTAAAATTAGGTCATTAGCGATTTTTTTCCTGAAAAAGCAATATGTATATTGATATAATCATCTTTCGTACAAGATAAAATCATTTTTGATTACTACTGCATATTTTGCAGCTGTTAGGTGTGCAGTCAGTCAAAAGAACAGCTTAAGCATGTGCCCTATTTTTTCATAGCTAAACTTATTTGAAAGGAAAACATGAAAGCTAGTTTATTATTCCACCCAAATTTGGAGATGATAAAATCAGTTTTCTTCAAAGGCTAAATGTCTGCCTGTCAGATCCACTCTGTTCTCTTTTTAAAATATCCTTGTACATTTACACTAACAACGTTCTTAAAAGTTGATGAACTATCTGACACTTCTTATACTGGTGACTCAACAGTAAAATCTCCTTGTGTAAGGGAGAACAGTTAAAATGCTACCTATCTGAGTAGACAATACAGATATAATTATAAATTCTAATTTAAAAAAATTACTGAGTTTAAAAAAATTACTGTTTTTCAGAAGTAGCTGACACTACTAGTAGTGTAGAGCATATCCACAGCATGCTCTAGCATTGCACTTTATTGCATAATAAAGTGTAGTTAAGAGATCTAGCGTATTAATACTTTTTATTTAGAGAGAATTGAACATCTTCATTTGCTTATAAAACAGCTTTTTCTAATGAAGGATTCTTCTTGTATGAATCTCAGTATAATCTTGACAATGAGAAACTTCTCTTTAGAGCAAATACTTCTACGGAAATGAAGCCTCCTCCTCTGGAGGGGAAAAACGGGCAGAGTGAGAGCAGGAGGCAGTTTGGCAGTTGCTGTAACTGCTGATAAAACAAATGCCTGCCTCTGGCTTGGGCAGCCCCTTCACGGAGGCTCTTGCACAACTGTCCTCACTGGTGCTTGGGTCAGGGCATGCGCAGGGCCACCTGAAAACTGCCTGGTTCCTTCCAGTCTTCCTGCTGGGTTAGCCTGTAGCCAACGAAGCGACCTGCAGATTGGAAACAGTCGCTGGTTTGGGCTTCCACCAGATTATTTCAAAGAGAAGGTTTCTAGCAGTTATAGTACATAAGAAGAATAGATGCATATAAGAAAAGTAGAGCTCCGGAACACTACCTTCCCAAGAGAACTGTTCATCTCCACTGTCTCATGTTCTCTCCTCAGTCACGTGCAGCATAGACAGCCCTCCTTTGAGGTCAGTGAGAGGCTGTAGTACAAATTCCAGAGATGATCTTTACTTAGCAATAAGAAACTTTCAAACTTTGTGGACACTTAATGCTGGAGATGGTGCTCTAGTCTCTAGTAAACACAGGGGATCTAGCCTTTACCTGTTGAGGTGTGCTTACTTGAACATGTTTTCAAGCATTTCAAGATTCTGGACAGTTTCACATTGCAAGTTTAGAATATACTAGACAAGCTTTAATGTGTTGAAAGAGCAGGTATAACTCTGAAATTCATGATAAATCTTTAGCTGGGTTCAGACGGAATCAAGTTATCATCCGACAGTTGTGTTTTCTGATTACATTAGCAAAAATATATGACATATCGTAAACTATAGGAGAAAAAAAATATAAGCATGATGATTCTTCTGTACTTGGTGCATGACCCTGTTTTGTAATCATGGGTGTGTGTTTACCAAAGAAAAATTCTTACAATACAGAAGCCCGTGAAATAGGTTTTCAGTGAGAATGCATTATGCAACATACACATGTTTGCATACAAATGTTCACATTTCTGTGAACATGCAGAAATGCAATAAAATTACAGTGCTGCTTGAGATATGTTGTCTTAAGGGAAAAAGAAATACCCTTGTGAGGCAAAAAAAGAAAGGTTTTTTAGTTCTTTCATCTCACTAGCCTGTGTGGATGCCTTTGTGACCTTTTTTTATGTTTGCTAACTAAATTACTACTTGCAGGTGCAAACAGGTGGTCCACCCAGCTCTTGCTTCTGTTCCAGAAACTATGCCAGTGCATGCTGTCTGGATTGTAGCTGTGACTGGATTAGAAGAAAATTGTTCCCTAGTTGCCAGCGCATGGCTCACTCATGATGCACAAGTACTTGTCTGTAATTTTCAGTTATGTGTAGTCTTAATCTTAAAAAAGAACTTTTACAACTGTTACTTTGTTTCAGGCAATAATAAATAGCACTATCACCCCCAACATGACATTTACTAAAACATCCCAGAAGTTTGGCCAGTGGGCAGACAGCAGGGCAAATACAGTCTATGGCTTGGGATTTTCTTCTGAACATCATCTTTCAAAAGTAAGTATAACTAATGAAAACCTTTTGGGAAATCAGGTAACCTTAGCATTTTTGATTATTAATGTTTACATCTTGACTAACTATGATATTAATGCTTTCTCTGAGTGTTTATTTTCTCTTTTTTTAAAAGTTCTTCCATTTTCATGATGGAATTTAGGACTGAATAATTTAGTTTCTTGTGCATTTAGATCTTACAGGAAAAACTATAGGTGAATTTTAGTTTTGGGTTTTTTTTTGTTTGTGTTATCCACATTCACTTTCATTGTTTTCTTTGTGGTACGTATTAGCATGTTGGCAGACTTAAGTTTAAGTTAGTAAGAAAAATGCTTAAATACTATTTTTTTTTTTTATTTGAATACAAAAGTTGAAATCTTTAATAAAGAAACACTGTGACCTATGTAAATATTTTTCTGATCTATCTGTGCAGGAAGTCTGCTCTAATCCAAGAAAACTAGTTATTTTCTTCAATAAACTGATAGCATAGTTGACACATAGTTGCTGTGAGTACTGCATCTACAATGCCATTTGCTAGTGATACTGCTATGATAGATGACTCCAACCACCTGTAGAAACCAGTGTCATTTTTGCAGATAATGAATTTCTTTTTTATTTGACGAATATGCCCTTAACTTAAACAGAGATCTTTTGTAGTGTACCAAAGATCTGGAAACCCAGATGCAATAGAAAGGAATATAAAGTAATCTACAGAACATGTAAGGAATAACGATTGCTTTATTTCTTTAAAAGGGCAGCCCATTTGAGAAAGTAGTAATTGCCTACTAAGCATGGGCCTTTTAGAAGAACAGTTGAAAGAACTGGTACATCTACTTAACTGGGCAATATGTTTTAATTATAGGAATTCTTTCTTTCATAATGGGGTAGCTTTCATTTCTACAAAACAACACAAACTGCAGGAAATTATGAATAATGTTAATAGTGCATATATGCTTGTGCATAAATGCACATGTCATTGCATCAATAAGCTTAGAAACTTTCATTTATTTAAATTGTTGTAAATTGGTTTAAATATATGCTAGAGGCCCTTGCTAACCAAAATAGCAATAACTTTTGTTAATATTTTAAAGCCATATAGCATAAGTGTTAAATTAGTTTTCTTCTTTGCTTTTTTTCTTCTTTTTTCTTTTCTTTTCTTCTTCTTTTTTTTTTTTCTTCTTTCTTCTTTTCTTTTTTTTCCACAAGTGCTACTGCTTTCTCAATCAGTTGTTTCATTTTTTCATTTTTTGGTTGCTCTCAAATGGACATATAAGAATTCTTGAGATGCTCTTGCCTTCAAACTTTTAGATGATGATTGTTACAACAGCAATATAAAAGCAAAAGCAGACACTTTGTTAAAAGTATCCCTTTGAATAGAAGTTACTCAGGTTGCTATGATTTTTGGACAAATTCATAAATTCTTCTGAAAAAATATCAAGCCACAGACCTCTTCAGAAGCTTATGGTGATGAATCCACAGGACCTTATCAGCAAACTATTTTCTATCCAAATTATTTTTGTGGGTGTCAAAATAGCTAATTGTTGCTACTAAAATTTATAAAGATAAAACTTTTTTTTTTTTCTGTTAATTTTATAATAACACACACAAATATTTGATAGGGAAAACAAAACTTTTTGTCATCAGCTTGGTAGATGTGATCTTGAGATCAGAAAACCTGAAATATAAACCCTGACCCTGCTGTGCAGCTTCAGACAGATCACATCTATGTGAGCGGACAGACAAGACAGAAGACAATTAATTCTCAGTTCTGTGCACTAGCATAGTGGTCAAGTATACTACAGCAGTCACTGGGATACATGTGGTACTATACGGCATGAAATTTAGAGCCCTATTATATATCATTTGCTTTGCATAGCATCTCTGGGCCTCAGAGAATGAAGCAAATAATCAGGCAAAGAGAATAAAAGTTATGTCTTGTATGTTCTCACACAAGGAGAATAAAAGTTATGTCTGTATGTTCTCACACCATTATCAGCTCAGCAGTGTCACTGATTAAGCAGATGTTTTCTAAAGCTTGTAGTAAGGTTTTGGTTCATAGACTCTTTTTTTGGTTCATGTTCCCTTGTCCTTCTAAATTGATCTGGTTCACTGTTGTAGATTACAACAGCGATAACCTCTTTTTCTGTCATAATACTGACTGAAAATTAGCTGAGTGATAATCTTTAATGAAAAAATAGTCATTCTTCATCAGACTTTTACTCAGTATATGAGACAAGATTGCTTATCTAAAGTGAAGCAGTAGTAAGTGATACCTAAAAGATGATTCCTCTGTTGAAGAATGTTTCTTTCCTTCACTGAATCATAGTTTGCTAGCAGAATTCCTCTAGTTGCTGTGGTAAATGGAATAGAATGTTCTGTAATATTCATGTAAAATTGCTGAGGCATAATCTCTCAACCACAATACAAGGCTGTGTTTTTGATAGATTATCTCTTGCTATACTGCAGAACTCTCTCAGATGTGCTGTCTCTTTGAGATAGTTGACCTGATTGACTTAATATGGTAAATAGCCATAGCACCATCATAGGTACTTGTGAGATCTTATAATCTCCTTGCACAACTTTTCTTTAAATTATTAATCTTTCTTTTCCTTAAGTTATTAATCCTTCAGTGAACCCTTGTTAAAGCTTAAAAACAATCGGGCTTTTCAGGTACTGAGTTTTGATTGAGCAAGTGAAGTTTTGATTGAGATAGTTGAGGTGATTGTGACATGCAGAAGTAGCCTTTATCTCTTCCATATGCTTGCAGTGCAAAGCTAATGCAAAGTTCTACTACTGGATAAGTTTAGGAACTGTTGGTGAACTTTTTATGTTTTTGCAAAATTAGTTTTATCTTTAACTGATCATAGTAAAAAAAAAATGTTCTGTATAAAAGCAGTAGCAATCAAAAAATGCTTGGATACTCTAGTGTTTAGTGTAGTATGAGGCCAGTTTCTTCTCTGGAAAAAATCTAGGCCATCTTAATAAATCTCTCAAGTTTAACGGCACATGCATTTCTCAATTGCACCTTTAGCTGTTTTCAGGAAGAAGGTACATCAAGCTTCATATGACAATCCAATGTATAATTCTTGAATTTGGTGCTCAATATATGAGGGAATAAATTTCAACAAATTCATTCTTCATCTTGGCTGAGGTCAATTGGCTTGGGATTCCTACTACTGCTTTTTCATTTAGCTATTGAAATTACAAATGCTATTAACATTTGGAAGAAACTAGTATTGTATCAGGTATCAAAGAATGAAACCTATTGAAGACTTCAGGCTAATAGTGGCTAATAATAGCCAGATCAACCACTGTAAGAAAGATGACAAAATCTGTACCTGATAACAGCTATTGAAGGCAATTTACAACTGTTATTAGCCATATCTGAGGGGCTGTGGGTTTTTGATGCTATCAGGAAGAGATACAACTTTTTGGGGTTTTTTTGTCCTATTTTTTTCCTGTTATATAAACAGTATGTAGTGTCTGAAAGGTATTTGTCACTGTAACTCACTTAAATGAGTATCTAAAGGTGAAAAAAATTAACATTTTACAAAGTTAAATTCTGGCAGTAGATTTTTTTTAAGTATTACATTCTGTTCTGCATGTAATGTAACTACTTCACGCCTACTATCTCCCTCTCTCTATCTTCTCTATCTTACTCTCTCTTAACATATGTACCTTCAGTTTGCGGACAAATTTCAGGAATTCAAAGAAGCTGCACGACTAGCAAAGGAAAAATCCCAAGAAAAGATGGAGCTAGCAAGTACTCCCTCACAAGTGAGTCTTAATTGCCTGATTGAAGCCTAGAACCTCATAGTCTGTGCTACTTACTGTTTTAAGAGTTTATATTGCGTTTTATCCACTTATATCTTATCGGAAATACTCAGGATACTTCCTAGTTCAACATAAAGCCTCTATACAGTCAAATAGAAATGTCAAAATGTCCACTATGGGAGTATCAAAGGGGCTTCTGTAAATTAAAATTAGGCCTTTGGGGTTTTTTCCCTCTTCCTTTCCCCCAAGCTTTCTCTCAAAGGTTTTGAGTAAAGATGGTGAGTAGTTATTTTAGTAAATCTGTAATTAAAAACATTTTTGTGTTTCTTTTATTGTATCTGTGAAACTGAAGGAAATGCATAGTAGAGAACTCTATAACAATTCTTTTAACAAAAAGACAGAGTTAAAATAGTACCACTTAAATTTTTTTCATGCTATCTAGTATTCAGTTGTGAAATGTGTTGATGCAAGAGATTAATGTGGAGATTCTGGAGTTTTACCACAGTTGGACATGTTGTAAAAAGATTAAAAAAAAAAATAAAAAACATGAACATCCAATAGGAAGATAAATTAATATAGCTTTATTATATCAGCCAATCTTAAAATTAATTCACCTGAGGGCAAATATATTTTGAGTTTGCTTTGGAAAGGGAAATTGCATGAGGCTTTTATGCCTCTCCCTGCTAGTGTTTTTTGGCTCTGGAGGTAACCATTTGTTTTATTTTAAGCAATTGTAAAGGCAAACGTAATTCCTCCTCTTCAAGGAAGAAACTGTTAAAATTTCAGCAGGGATTAGGATTAATGCATTTGTTTTCTTTTTTTTTTTCTCCATCCTCTCTCCTCTTTCTCCAAGGAGTGCCTCTGCATTTACTGACTCAGTGCATCTTTGTATTGCAGTGTGCTCCTAATCTTTGATGAATCCAGGATTTCAGGCAGTTTGCAAAATGCAGAGCGAATAGATTTGCTGCCACCAGAGAGCTACGTGTGGTGCCCTTCCAAGAGAAGTTAGGGTGGCAACCACAAGAAAATATACAATGAGCTAGGCTTACTTTTTTTCTTAGTAGGCAGGATGCCCAGGTGTTATGTTGGCTTGTAGTATTAAAAAAGAATGGCTTGCTTTAGTGCAACAGGAAAAAACGAGGCAGTGTTTTTCATTAATTTCCTTGATGTTCTCTAACCTTCTGATAAATTCCATTAATAATATAGTATTTATGGTGATAAAATAGCAAATAAATATTGATAACAGAAATAAGAATTTCAGTACTATAACCTAATATATACTTTATGTACAATGAAATGCTTAAGTAACTTACTTAATATAGGCAAAACGATTACTGTACTTCTCTTGACACACTGAGTAATAGTCTGAAGTCAAGTTAAATCTGACACTGTCAAATAGAGTGACTTATTTGTGGGGTTATTTTTGTTTGTTTGGAAATTGCTCAGACACAGGGTGCCCAGAGTTAAAGCTTTACTTTTAATCCATACAAGCTATTAATATTGTTCATTTTCTTGTTCAGATTACTCTTTATACCTAATGTTGGGGCCTAATGTTGAGCAACTCTGTAATGCTTGTTGAGCTGCAATTTAATTACTGCGCACTTAGGAATAATTTTGTATTTTGACCTTACCTTTCATCTCTTGGCTTTTACCTGTGTTGATAAGTTAGTGTATTATTCCAAAAGTGCAAGTTACATTTAATGCAAATGCTGATACATCTGCATAATAGTTTTCACATACTTAATGCTTCTCATTAGTTCCCCAAAGAGAAAGAGAATCAGGAACTTTGGGATTGTGAGTAGCTGAAAAGCAGTGGCTTCATGGCAGACTGTTGCATTTCTTGGGTGCTTCAAGGCACCGGGGCTCATTCAAAGAGGGTAATGACTAGGAGGGGAAGAAGGATGTTTGGCAGGGAGGACCCTAGAAACATTTGCAGGAGCACTTGCTACTTTTGATTACCTCCCCAACAGTGGCTGTAAATGCACATGAAGCCAGTACTGCCATTCTGGGTCACTTTGCAGCATTTCTTTCCCTTTTGTATAGTGATGATTTGCCAAGAGGGAATGGAAAAGAGGAAGGAGAGGTAGTCTCTTGCCAGGCAAGATTTCCCAAGAACATGGCTTTTCAGGAAGCCTTTGACAGCAAAGGCATTGAGAAATAGTGTGTAAGCGAGCCTTACCAACACTAGCACAGTCACCTACAACCATCAGTTCTTCTTGCTCTGGCTTTTACAGAGTTCTGCATCTAATAGCAGAACTGGCAAATATACATATAAAGCTTATATAAAATGTGTTATGTTTCTCTTGATACTGCTTTAAAAAGTCTCTTCTTACTATTTACCGGTTAATTAAAGTGCCAGATGCAGCACATTGTCTGCCCTTTTTGCTACACAGTTCGAGAGAAAGTATAATGTGCCTTTTTCTGCATTCAGTCATGTACCTATAGCTTTATTAAAGTCCGCATCTAATGCAACAAAGCCTTACATAAGACATTTAGCATTCAGCTTTGACATAACCCTGTATGTGTAAGCTTCAATTCTGAATGTCCTGTGTTGTGTCCATGACAAAACTTGAAGTGAAGCTGAGGATAATTGAAGGAGATAACAGATACCTTACTTAAATAGAAAATGTATTTAGAACTCAAGTATTTTTCTTTTTAAAAATATAACTTCTGAACAAGAATCTTACCTAAAGTTCACTGAAGTTTGGCTGGCTCTCTAAGTTGTATTGAGTTTTTAGCAGAGTCTTGGTACTATTTGGTAGATTTTTCTCTCACCAGCAGACTTGCTTAGTGATCAGGAGGGAGCAGGTCCATATGGAAGTATTTTTGGATATACCCTTTTGTTTTATGGCATGTATTTTGTGATTTTTTTTTTTTTTTTTTNTTTTTTTTTTTTTTTTTTTTTTTTTTTTTACTGTGAAGCATATAAAGGTTGTGGTAAACTTGTTGTTAACTTAGTTGTAAACATAACTGTTGGTTGGTGGAATGCTTTCTACCTCTCTCTCTCCCCATTTTCAGGTTTAAATTTAATCAGGTTGAAGTATACACTCAAAGAGTTCATTTGTGACTGTACATCCTTCCTCATGAGTCTTCCACGAACTACAGTCTGGACCTCCATTCTTTTTTAAGGCCAAAGCTGTCCTCAGGTCTTTCTCATGACCACGATCATTTCAGCTAAAAACTCCTGTTAATATCTGAAATTGTGTGTCGAGTCACTGATTTCCAATAGTCAGACTTTTGTCTCAGTGTGGGAGAATACCCCTTGTGCAGACTTGTAGGAATAGCAGCTGACTGATTTTCAGGGTTTTGGTATCACAGTGCTTTCGTAGAGCAAGGAATAGACTGATTTTGGCAAAATAGGCATGGCTTTATCACCTATTGATCTCTTTTTTTTGTAGAAATACGAGGCTTACTTTCAACGTTTGTAAAGGACTGTATGAGTTTGTGTCCTGGAACCAACCAGCATTTCGTGCCTATAATGGTATCTGCATCTGTAGCTGTTGGCCTTATATTATTACCAATGCATGCTAAATGCAAGCTCTGTGAAGAACGGTGACCACAGGGGAGAGCAGAGAAAAATTCTAAAGTATTATAAACTATACTATACAAAGGAAGGTTTCTAGTATAACCATCTGGAATGGGTTTGATTTCTTCATAATTTTGGAGCCCAAGTTAATTGTTAAGCACCTACTCCAAATTTGTTTCTGTTACATACTTGGTCACCGGTAAAAGGCCTCTTCCCTGTTACAGGATCTGTGTGTTTTACTTTAGAGAATTTTTTTTGTCTTTTTTTTACGTGCATACATTTCCATAATAAGGTTCTGAAATCATATTGGGATGTCTTTTGATGAATTCCCCTCTCCTGTGCTTAGTTTCTAGACTGTAGGCAATGTCCTATTTATACTACTCTGTATTACCAGTATCCTGACCTATTGATTACTCGTGCCAGGGCTCCCGTTGACAGTGGAGATCTCTGCATAACTCTTAAATAACAAAATGCTCCTGACTGACATTCCCACTTTTGTTTTTCACTTTAAAGATAATCCTCAGCCTATATCAAAGGCAAATGAGCGATTTGAAGATGAATATCCTCCAAAAACTTGTGAATTGATAGTGGTTTTGTACTATAGAAGAGCTGACTAGCCTTTTTGTCAAATGTACAAAAGTATCTATTTATAATTTTTATGAGTGAGAAATATTAGGTCTTAAAATATACTATGGGTTTACTGGAAGGTTTGTGAGTATGTGTGTGGTTTGTATTTAATGTGGGGTTTTTTTACATATTTTTCCATGCAGTTTCTATACAGTTGGATGTTAGTTTTATGCTATCCTGATATATCAGGAGATATATATATAAAAATATATCTCAGGTCAATTTTAAAATACATATGTGTGTGTGTGTGTATGTGTATATATATATAATATAAAATATATAGCTTAGTTTAAAATTTAATATATTAAGTAGACCATAATTTCTTCCAAAATTCTATAAAATTTGAAGTAGATATAAGAAACTAATAAAACTTTATTACTTGCTAACATCCCCCCAAAATATTTCTAGAACTCTTTTACGCTTTTTAAGTACTGTAAAATATGAAAATATTATTTGCAAACTCAGTTTTGTTAGCTTAGTTCTCTGACTTTTATAGCATTTATTCTGTTTTATTTGGTGCTTTATTCATTGCCAGATTGATTATTGTTGGCTACAGATATATTATTTACTAGGCAAGGATAGTCTGAGAGAGCACTGATGAATCTGTGTTATCGGAACAAATACTAGAACTTAATGCTTTTCTGCTACATACAAATCTACTTTTCAGGAGTTTGCAAGCAGGAAGCCTGTATTATACAGACAAAGATATTTCCTTTCACTGATTTTTCATTTAAAGCTCATTTGAATTAGAAGTCTATCAGTCATTTGACCTTACTGAAAAACGAGCCTGATTGGAACTTGCAGTTTAATTTCTTTTGTAGTGAAATTATTTTTATGTGTCTACACAGATTCGTTTTTTATGGATATTCTCTTGCTATATATATGTAACAGTGCTGTAGGAATTTTAGCTTGAAGATGATAAGTAAGCCAGATTTGTGGAGAAGTTGTATGTATTTTTGAACATCTAATGTAGTTGGGAGAGAGGAGAAAAGACCAAAATTCCTCATTTTTAGTGGAATAATACATGTGATTATCTTGCTAATTCTGTTTTCCTTTTGCACTTAATTTCAATTCAATTCCAGTTCTGTAAAATTCAGTTTTGTGGAAATCAAGGTTTAGTTTTGATTTCTAAATAATAAAAATTAATAAAAGATTTTTGAGTATAAAATCACAAGCTTGCTTCTAAAACAGTTTACATTTGCATAATAAATATTAACGTTTATATGGTGAATTATTTGCATTTATATAATAAATCAGCGAAAGGTTCTGCTTTGTAATCTTCGGGAATGGAATAGGAAGGCACAGAATGGAGATACTTCTGTATGTACATTGCATAACTTGATGAATATTAAATATAATAAAACTTTAGTATTAAAATATTGTAATTTAATTCTGTATCATCCACTAATGCAAGCTGTAGAGGAAGAGTAACACTCTATGTGGGGTGGGAATAAAAGCAAAATTTTTGGTAATTGTTGAACTGTGTGCTGTAAATGTTGAATGCCATTTAAAGTGTAGTGAAAACTTGGAACTACACTGTTTTAGGTTAAGTGATAACATTAATCTAAAGTAACCTAAATGATCTTTGTGAAGGTGATAACAGCTGGATGTTGTTTCCTTTAACTGAGTTTTCTCATGTGATTAGTCCTTAAAATCAAAGACATCTTTTTCCATAGATGTAGATCAGATTCAGTATTGGCTTTTGAAAAGTCTTATTCCTGTAAACTATTTGAAGGTTACAAATGCAACTAAAGGCTCAGAATTAGATTTTTTTTTTTATTAAATCCTGAGCATCTCCAGATGCTTTCAGTTTTCAGTTCCTTTTGAGATGACTGCTCCTGAGCCTCCTATGCAGAGTGTCAAGGAGCTGAGAAGGGTAGCATCCAGACTTCCGAAGACACTGCTTGTGCTTCAGTCTAAAAATGTCTTCTTTTCTCCATGCAGACAGTAGGAGGCTGCAAGGCTGTAGGAGCTGCTTAACTTCTGGAAGCGTAGCGTTTACAACAGTCCTTTGCTGTGTGGGCATTCCTCCTATGGATCTCTGTTCATGCTGCCCTTCTGTCTTGGAGTTAAATGATACCACTTGGTTACAGAAAGCCTACCAAGACATTCTGAAATCCAGCTGAGTTACCTAGCTTGTATGACTTGTTCATGTCCAGCTGTGCAACAATTCTTACTTAGAGAGAAAAGTATACAGGGTTTGAAAAACTTGTGATAATTGAACTTAGCTTGTGGGCTAGGGTGTTCTTTGAGATTTGTTGTTTCTTAAAACTAAGATATTAATCAATGGCCAGAAATCAGCAAATAGTCTTTGGTCAAAATACAAATACAAATGTTGATGTGATAAGGTGTGGTAAAACTGCCCCTTCCCTCCTGCCACCCATTAAATCCAACAGAGGAATCTGCCTGCATGTAGATGTCGTCTTCCCAGGTGGAACCTGTGAAGAGCCGAAGGCCTGGCTGAGGTTGACATGTTTTCTTTACAAATGGTTCGTGGGAGAAACTGTTAGTGACCTCAGCAACAGCCCTTTTACTGTTCACTTTGGCTAACAAAAATATTACAGCTAGATCTTGAAATAAATATCAAGATTGCTTGTTTCTCCCTCTTAGAATACAAATTAAGAGATAAGAATGTTGGGTGTAAATAGTTGCCAGTCCTTTAGCTGCCTGAGGGCTGAATATAATACCAGATAAGAGACAGAGATTTACAAAGCCAGTAGGCAGGAGGCTGTGTACCTGCAAATAAATCATAGATCAGTTGTGCTTTTTGTGTGATAATCTCATGATCTACACTGCTAAGTAATCCGTGATAAAATATGAATGTAAGGCATGTGAGAAATCTGCGAGCTTCACATTACTTTTGCCCGAAATCTTTTTTTTTATCTCATTTATCATTTAATGTTAGAGCTTATATGCACATTGCCTTTCTGAGTAGATCAGCTTGTAATGGAAATTTGTTGTTTATTTGTTTTACTCAAGGAATCAGCTGGAGGGGATATTCAGTCTCCTTTAACACCTGAAAGTATTAATGGAACAGATGATGAGAGAGCAACGCCAGAAGTGACGCAGAACTCAGAACCAAGGGCTGAACCAACCCAGAACGCATTACCATTTACGCATAGGTACAGATTCCATTCCCACATCATGATTAAGTGATACTTTCTTCCTTCCTTGTTAAAGGGACCCTCTTCTAAGAGGTGGTTTTCAAGTAACACAGTTATGAATTAATTGATTTAAAATGAAATATATAAAGGACTAGCTTTCAGATTTTCTGTATAATCTTTTCCTTTACAAAAAAAAAGATGGATTTCAATATATAATTTATAATGTGTACAAGGACTTGGACACTAGTGAATGCAGGTGTCCCTTTAACAGGAAGCAATATTTAAATGTCTGAGCTCTTAGTGAAGTTAACTGCTATGTTTCAATTTGTTTCAATTAAATTACTTTTTATGAATTTTGTTTAAATGACTGGATGTCAGCCTTCCAATGATGAGTTATGAGAGCATAAAGGACGCTTGCAACACTTCAGGATTACATAATTTAAAGCAGCCTTTTATTAAAACAATTTCTTGAGAGTTGAAAACATTTTTAAATTTTTTTAAATGTGAGAGAAGTGTAGTTGTGCTTCAGACTGAATTATACTTCATTGTACTGGGAATGTGGTGCTCCGTTGTTTTTCAAGTCTGAGACTTCTTAATGATACAAAAATGTGTTAAGGTATCTTTTGCATAGTAGATACCACTGAAAGTGGGACTTTCTCAATTGAACAAGTTAAGTACTGAGACCGTAGAGAGCAAGAAACACTTTTTTGATGCATGGTCTTGATTTGTTTAAACAGAGTTTAAGAGCTCTTGATCAGTGTCTCACAGTGTCTCAAAAGTTGGGGAACTCTAGAACTTCAAAATGTGCAAGTAATTCAGAAGAAGCAGAGATGGAGTCAGAATTTTTCAAGAATCCTAATATTTTGTAAGACAATGTATCTGGAAAAAATAATTTACATTATCAAATGATAAAACATAGTTTTGCACTAACTTTTTTTAGCAGAGTGATTGTGTTTATTTTTATACTACAGCTGTTACTAGTGCATTGACTCTATGTTGCTGAAGAAATGGTGCTTTGTAAGAGTGTTCTTTGCATGTTGAAGGAATACTACAAATGTTGCACATCAGTTTTGTAAAGATTTCATTTGAACTTCTTTCTGTGCTGGAACTCTCTATTGGTATTTTTGTGAGTTGTGATGAAGTCTACAAGTCTATACATTAGTAGTGTATACAAAATGGATAGCTGCAAGATCTTCCCTCATCTTTTATATGTAAATGTTTTCTGATATGCCAACATAACTACACTTTGAGGACTACATGTTCCTTGAGACAGCCCACTTTTCATTTTTCATGGTCTAAAATATAGGTTAGAAAACCTGTGTTTTGCATTTTTCTGTCTACTTCATGTATGCAGTGGGTATGCCTATTTTTGGTTTATTGTCCTGTTTGATACCCCTACTTACAATTGGTCTTTGAGTGTCAGGATTATGTTTAGAGGGTACCCTTTGAGTCTCAAAAGACCTAAGGTTTTGTCTTGCTAATGGAAAATACTAGTTTGTCAGTGAAGTATTATTGAAGAAAGGGCAACTCTCTTTTGAAAACCCATCGATCTCCACTGAATTTTGGGCTAGGTGGAGTTTCTGTTGTTATGATTAAGGACATATTGGCCACTCTACTGTTGAAAAGCCCACCTGAGACTATTCACAAACTAGTATTTAATGAATACCAGACTTAAAATGCTGTAAAGTCCTTTCTGCCAATAATTTTACATATATGTATATAATAAAGTTCTAGGATCCTAACCCTAGCAGGACTGATCTAGTCAGGGTTAAATGGACAGGTTTTTGAAGTGTTATTTTGTAATATTAAACTATGCTGCCTACAACATGAAGGCATAGGCAGCATATATATATATATATATATATATATATATATATACACACACACGTACATATATACATATGTATATATGCATGTGTATATATATACACATACATATGCATATGTATATATGTGTGTGTGTGTGTGTGTATATGTATATATATATATATACATACATATAATCCTTATACCCAAATCATCAGACTCCCTGGGCTTCTCCACGGGTATGGAAAGGCTCATGCTTCACTGTGTGCCCAACCATTTGGATGCCACTGGCTCTCAGCAGCACTCTGTTCTTGGTGGAAAGATGGTACCGTGCTGAAAACTCCCTGGGTGCCTTGTAACTCCTGCCAAGCATTGACCATCTTCTTCCTGCACCCAGTCTTTGAGCAAAGGTAATTAGTCAGTGCTTCTGAGCAAAGAGGAGAGTGTGTGGAAGGGCATAAAACTGGCTTTCTTCACAGTTTCTCCTGCACCAAATAAGCAGGCCTGAGCGTAAGCTGCAATGCAGGAGAGTGGACAAAGGCTTTGCAGGGCAGCTGCAGCACCAGGGCAGTGCTCAATGCTGGCAGGGAGAGGTCGACTGTGCAAGGCCTGGTGTCCCTTGCTGTGGGGACCTTATGGACTGCACTGCCTGCTGAGCCGAGTAGTCAACACAGCTGAGAGTGGGCACCTCTGAGCAAAGGCAAGTGTGGAGGAGGCTGTATGAGCTGGAAGGGACTGATAGGAGTTAACAAAGCTGGAAATGAGCAGTGTGGAGGTCGTGCTTTAGTCTGCATCTTATTAGTTGTCATCTTTCATCTGCACACCTGGAAAAT
The DNA here is from genome assembly GCA_013389825.1 of Crypturellus undulatus. Classification (NCBI taxonomy): domain Eukaryota; kingdom Metazoa; phylum Chordata; class Aves; order Tinamiformes; family Tinamidae; genus Crypturellus; species Crypturellus undulatus. The sequence goes on along the minus strand of VWPW01001942.1, from coordinate 3,209 downwards.
GTTTGATTTTTGTTTGGATGTTATAACATCCTCCCTGGCTAGACATTGTCTTCCGCAGGCATTCTGTCCTGCACTCTGTGTCTGTGAGCATAGGCAGCTGTGGCATGTGCTCTTTCAGTAAGCTAAGCACAGACTGCTGTGCTGCTTAGAGTTGTTTCCTGACCATTTATATCCAAGAAGCATTACTTCAGTCACCAGAGTTTTGTTATTAGAACTTTGACTTATTATTTCAGTAAATTTTAAGTATTCCCTATAACCTTCTCTAGTAAATATATACAATCCTATTCATATCCTATGAGCATCACAGAGCGCAACAGTCAGTCTAGCTGCTTCAGCCTACCCTTAACTGGAAAGTTGCAACAGTGAGACTCAAGTCAACTGTTTGAAAGGATATTAAGTAGTGTTATGAGCATTGCGCAGAAAGATAGACTCTTGCAATTAAACTTCTTGCTTATTTTTTTTAAATAATTGTGCTACTTAATGTTGAAATACTGAGGAATATTACTTGGCAACTCCTGCTTCTTATAGTATACACTGAGTACTGCTTTTATTACTAAATGTTGCCAGAATAAATGAAAATTAAAAAGGAGCCTAGGGCAGGCATTAGAAAGTTTTAAAATCTTGTTTGAGACTGAGTTTTTTTTTTTCTGAGTGATGATTAGTGCAGGTAGGATTGTTTCTAACAAAAGAAAAACATGAAAAAAACACAAATCTTTCTTAGCTAACTCTCAGTCTTCTCACTTTTTTTTTTAGTAGAATAAAAATATTGATTGTAAAATGGTGTTTCAAGAGGAAAAGAAGTTGCTCAAACCACCTCCAATGTGACTGCACCTTGCTTTTAAGCGTAACTTTTCACATTAAGCATGGGCTGGTGCATAGTGTCCATTTTTTACATGTCTGTGTAAGCCCAAAGGAATAATATTCTAAGTGTAGTGAGCCTGAGAATATAGTTTAAAAATAAAACTGGAGAGTGTATCTGATGAACTCTGCCATTGCTGCTTGGGTTTTTTGGTAACTGTTTGGTAAAGTAGTTTTTACAATCTTAAAAATAAATACATTTGTTTAAAACATGGCTTATACCATTTCTTGACAGCTTATAAAGTTTTGGAATAAAATACGTATTTTCAGAAACAAGTTTTAAATAAGAGAATTCTTTTGGGACAGATCTTGGAAATCTTTAATTTTATTTCAGCTATGACTGAAACATGTTACTTCATTTTTTCATGTGATACGTAATGATGTTCCATTTAACTTAATGAAATTTGGAATTTCCATTACATAATGTTTTGATCAAATGATATATGTGTACTCATTGCTTATTCATTAAAATTCCTATTTTTGTATACAAAGATGTTTTTAATATGAAATTTTGACTCATTGCCTTAGTGAAAATGGACTTATTTCAAATTATGTTTCTATCTTAGATATTTTATTGTCTAGATAGCTTACCTTTTAATAATGCTGCATGTAAATTCAATGCTGTAACGAACAAAATACCCAGAACTTTGCTCTAGTTCATGTTACTGCACTGAGTTTTCATTAAAGGTTATATGCAGAATTCTGTTTAGTAGATTTTTCACTTTGTATTAAAGCCACTCATTTCTACAAGCTTTAATATTTTAGTTGTGTCACAGTAAAGTATTTTTGGATCATGTTGAATTATTGCTCTTTAAAAAGAAATTAAGTTGATATCTCTGTGGTGTTTTGCAATTTGAATTTATACTCGGATCCTAGTAGCTGGATATTCTGTATAATGTTTTTTATATATAGATCTTCCCTTTTTTAGTGCAGTTTAACACGATTATAGGACAGCTTTAGCTTGGAGAGGACCTTAGGAGGTCTCTAGCTCAAGCTCCTGCTTGCAGCAGGTCATCAGTGAGAGCAGATCAGGTCACTCAGGACTTTATCCTGGAACAACTGAGACCGATAAAGCTGGACTTTAAGAAAGGTTTCTCTATAACATAGAAAATGAAAACAATGTTTTTCAAATTGTGTAATATATAATGAAGTGTAACATTTTAGGACATAGTAGAAAAATTGTAGTAAATTCAATTACTTTGCGGAGAAAGGCACACTTAGAAGAAAGTCAAGGGTGGCTTGTTCCCTCTGTCAGTGTATACAGAGAACTGGTTAGTGTACAGCAGCTTAAAAACAGTCCTTAGCCTCACCTCAGCCAGGACTTGTGTGATGGTGTGAAGGTCTCTCTACCTGTTGTGCTGCGGTGGTAGGTACTGGGCTGGTATCACAAAAGTGCCCCCTCATGTTGAGGGCATACAGTCCACTCGTTCTGTGACCCAGTTCCCATTGCTCTGCATATTTGCTTAGACTGCTGGCACTTGTTAGCTAAGTGTGTTCGTGTCTTTATTTATTGTGACAATTTCTGTCAGCTCTGTGAGGAATCTTTGCAATAAGTAGTAAGCCATTCTTACATTCTTTCAAACCAGTAAGGTGTTGAACAGTGTAAAGCTCATGCTGTAACACTCTAGGTATGATGGAAGAATGGAGAACAACTTATATTACTCTTGGAAGAGTTGTTACAGATAAGTGCTGTAAAGCTCTTTAAAATGAAGCAGCTCTGCAATTGATAGAGCTATTTTTGAAGGCTGTGGGAATGAGTGAGGGCTAAAACTAAAAATAGCTGAACACTTAAGAGAATAATTACACTATCTCCCTTGTGTGTCTAAGCACGTTCTTGTTTGGAGCATCTGAATTGCCTACTTCCTGCTGTTTATTTAGCCAGAACACACATGGAGGGGTAATTCAGGCTATGTGAACTGGGTATTTGAAATTAGATGATGTAAATACCATCCTCAGGGACAACTGAGCACTCTTCCAACATGTCTGTCAAGTACATTCTTAGAAGAGGAGCACAATGCTTACGAAATTTGCATTAATAAAAGAGGGGGGAGGGAGAAAAGAAAAAGAACAAGGTGGGACATATAATTTTCCTGTTTATCACATAAGAATAATATTTTTTTAAAAAAGAGCAGTAAAACAATATTGAACTAACTTCATTAAGGAATAAACTTTCACGTTCTGAAAGTGTGAATCCGTTGTCTCCAATGCATTGTCTCCAACCAATCGAAAAACTGAATGACTTTAAAAGATTGTGGAATAGAGCTTCAGTAACTGGCTCTCTAAACTGGGACATGTGATACTTAATTTGTTATTTTACTGATTGCTTGTCATAAGTCAGTCATGAATTTATT